>CM074718.1:160599202-161069202 GCA_037306005.1 Rhinophrynus dorsalis | reverse complement strand
CTCTCAGCTTATTTCAGTTCATTTTAAAGACACGTGGGAAGTTTTCACTTAGGTAAACACACAACCCATATATTTTAAATGGCAGATATCATCCTATGACAAGTGTCCATCTAGTCTGGGAACTAACAATCAGAACCCCATCCAGCTGTTGAGGACTACAATTCCCATCACCTCCAGACACCTGCTGGCTGGCTGGAGATTATGACAGCTGCAGTCCTTAATAGCTGGAGAGCCTCAGGTTGCCCAATCCTGATCTATTGTATGACAAGTAAACTGAATATATTTTATTACATAATATCCCTTTAGAAAAAAAATGTACCTTTTACACACATAAAAATTTGCATTTTCTCAACTGCATGTCTATAGATAATAGTATGTGTGATACAAACGGAAAACAAAATAGATATTAGGTGTGGAGTTTAGTATAAAAGGAGAAGTAACATATACTATATTATACTCACAGAAAGAGCAGGAAAAGCATCCGTATCCCTGTTCTGCATCTCATACAAAGACTTGGACTCCTCAATGGCTTGTTTCTCCTTGCGCTCCTCAGGGGTCAGACCAAATGTTATATTCTCTCGCTTGGAGTAATTCAGTTCCTCACCCCGCTCCCTCTCAAGCTTCCTGCAGACAGATTGGAGGAACTGAAAACTTAGCTAACAGAACAGTACATTTTTTATCAATGAAATTAAAATATTAGAGCTTTTCCAGTAAAGTAAATCTGCCACTGCTGGGAAATATTTCATTCAAAAGTGTTACTCATTTTTATTAATTCAGAAAGTGTTTTTTCCAGGAAGACTACATTAAGATTTCTCTCATTTTAAGGCATGTACTTTAGAGCATTTTAACAAACAGAATCAAGAAAAACAAAAATAACACAATAGCATTTATATATAGTTGCATGTCTTTAACCCCTTAAGGAACAGCTGCACAACTGGCATCTAAGGACCATGGGGCATTTTTTTTTTTTTTTTTTTTTTTTTTTTACTAATCAGAGGTACAGTCACGCAGGGACCCCTGAATTCCATGACGAACATATGAGTCATGGGTCATTATTTATTTACAAGTTTGCATTCCCCTTTACTACCTATTAATTTAACCCTTTGGATGGCAGATCTCCACGAGTGCCTCTGCTACCTTTGCAGAGGGGTTCATGAAATGTGAATCCAGTTCTACATTGGATACCCACACTTGGGCATAACAAGCACAAAATTAGCTGATAAAATATCAGCATTAAGAAGGAAAGCCAAATTCTCTCATTGTCTGGCACCTGGCTTTTTGTGGTGCATGTGCATGCACAGAAGTGAACTATTAGTACTGATTTGACCCACTCCATTCCCACTGTAATCCAAAGAGTTATCAATTAAATTTTAAGGAAACCTGTAGAGCAGGGTAGGGGATGGTTAGAGGGCTGGAGGAGTCAAAAACAGGATGGATAGACAGTGTATAAGAGGACTAGGGATTAGAAAAGGTACATGGAGTTGGAGAGGGGGAAAGGGCTACTTGAGATACTAGCGAGGTGCCTATGTTACAGCCTGATAAATGCAAATAAATAATATTTAAAAGAACGGTCGTAGCATAAAATGTAAATGTTCATAGTCTGGCTGGCAAGATGGGGAGGAATGTGAATGGATTGCAATGAATGAGCAGTACGATCCAGGTATTAAGGAACCTTGGCTGGATGATGCACAATACTGGGCAGACACCCTAGATGGATAGTCACGTTTTAGGAGGGGTGTGCCTGTAAGTACTGCATTTGGACTGTAGATACAAACACCCTACACATACACTAAATGGGGAACTACGTGGGGAATCCTCAGAGAAAGATTGTCTATATGTGCAGATGTATTTTTTTTATAAATATGTCTGCCCTTTCATCAGTACATATATGGTTGTATGGATGTGTGTGCAGTAGTGTATTTGTTTCTTTGCTTTATTTCATTTGCCCCTTTAACCCTTTAATTTGCCTTTGGTTTTTATTTTAATTTGGGCACTATGAAGGCTCCCGTTAATTCCTTGTGAGCTACATATTTTGTTCACTTGGTTTTTTTTTGTATATATGTATATTATGGTGCTGTAGAGTTGTGTTTTTTTTTTTTTTCCATTTTCTTACAAACTATTTACGGTACACAAAGAGCGGAGCAAAAAACAAGGGGTCGTCCAATAAAACTAGAGGAAAGGTGCTTTTAACTAAAACATAGGCTGGGTTTTTTTGTTTTTTTTTTATAGTAAGGTTGTAGAATTCTTTGCCTCAGGAAGCTGTGTTTGCAGATACTGTAGATACTTAAAAAAAAAAAAAAAAAAAAACGTACTGAATATCTTTCTACCTCAGAACTATATTGTGAATTATGACAGCTGGTTTCATCACAGATAGGATGTTGATCCAGAGAGATACCCAACTGCCTTTTATCAGGAATGAATTTTTTTTTTTTTTTTTAACTGAAATGTGGCTTACTTGGAAAGGACTTCAGTAGGGTTGTTTGTTTTGCCTACCTTTGTATCAACAAAGATGACAAATGTCAAAGGCTGAGCTTAATGGATGCAGATCTTCTATGTTATTATATATTGAGGCGAGGAATAGGTGGCTCCTAACTTGCTTTAACAGATGGACTTGCCTGGGTAAGTGTCAATTGCAGTTCTGTGTTAAATACAATTTGTGAACGTTTATTATGTTAGAAGAAAATGACAAATTAGGCTGAAATTCTTGGATTGCCACTCCCTACAAACCCTGAAAATTTGGTACAAAGTAATTCAGTACTTTTCAAGAACAAAGAATCTGCATTAAAGGGATGCTATGACCAAAATATGAAAAGGGTTAATATCCATTAAAATATGTACTCTTTATCATTTACAAAAAAGTTAATTGGTACAGAAGTTATACATTCTTTCAAATAAAATTAAATATTCACTTAGGCCCCTTTCACACCAGTGACCCAATGCTGAGATGCTGCATTGTTAAAGTCATTTTTGTGGGTAAATATAACATGCTAGACTAAGGTGCCTTCAATCATGCTGCAACTTTACTGCTTTCCCTTGCCATTTTGGGTAGCCTACTGACTAACCTTTCTTTCTGAGGTCTCTTCTGCTGTTTATTTTGTTGACATGTGTGTTTTGCCATGTTGTCCACTAATAGTAGAAGCTCATGGATCTTGCAGTGATTATGAGGTTTCCCATCCCATCCATAGCTGTTTTTTGGAATTGGTGGGACCATGGGGAAGAGAGAATCTTTGTGTTACTTAAGCATTAATTCTTTTTTCAGAATCCAAGTTTTCAAAGGGCATCCCTCCCAGAAACCATAGAGGTACTTTTTCTCTGGCAGGACTATCCTGCCGTTCCTTGGCTTCTCTGTCCTTTTCTTCCTGAGATCAGCCTTTGGCTTTTGACCTAGCTTTGCAATATGTAAACTGAAGGGAGGCAGAGCTGGGTGGGAGTTGAGCAGGGCTCGGAAGGAGTCTTCTCCTCCAAAGTGCCCTTACTCTCAGTGGAGGGATGTTGGTAAACATGTTCCTCATGTCCCCAGTGGGCAAAAAAAAGGAAGTTTAAGCTGCAATAGCTGAATTATAATCCTATATAATAATTTGCTAAAACATGTGTAATGACGCAGTCCTGCACAGTAGCAAATGCTCGCAGCACGGCTGATACAGAGCTGCACGCTTCAAAGGAGAGTCCAGCTCTGTATCAGCTGCCTCACGGGCAGTCTCTACTGCACATGACTGCCCCGCGACTGGCTGGCAGTGGCACTGTGGCCCGTGTAATGGGCTCTTCAACTAGTAGCTTAATAAAATATCTCTTAGCAGTGGGGTTAGCCTTGTTTTATTCAGAAAAATAGCCCTGCAGTGTATGGTTTTTTTTACAATAATAAGCATTACTATCCCTTTAACAATTCTTACATTGTACTGTGCTGACAGATCATTTGTACCAGTTCTTGTTCTGATTCCCACTCTCCCCATTCATCTTCAATGTTCTGATGCGCAGTTTGCTCATTTTTAACACCTGAAACCTGACACCAGGTGTCAGATGATAAAAATGATACTTGGCAAAAAGAAAATGTGTGGGTGGAGGTGGAATAAGAGCCGATACAAGTGGTCTGCTAGAACTCTAGGTGCCAGGTCACATTTTGTAGGCAACACAGTAACCTAATGGCCAGAGTTTGTCCAGCTCTGTACAGGACAGTACACAGACATTTTAGACTGTAACTTCCTACCCTGCAGTTCTTGAAATAAAACTTTATTCCTCATACTTGCAGTCCGAAAGCTTTTTCTCACATTATGGAAAATAATTTTCTTTTTTGATGCACTACTTCCATGGCCTCAATTGCAGCAGGGAGATCTTGTCAAACCTCAGATTTTTTTTTACTGGGTAACTAAAATAATAGACCTGGGAAGCAGCAGATGCAGCTTATCTAGATTTCAGTAAGACATTTGACACTGTCCCTCATAGAATACTCATTAATAAAATGCAGTTTTGTGTCTGGATATAAAAATAGGTGAATTAATAAGGCAATGACTAAGCGACAGGAGACAAAGAGTTGTTGTTAAGGGAGAATATTCAGAGGAAGGCCATGTTACTAGCGGGGTACCTCAGGCATCTGTATCGGGTCCCGTGGTTTTTTTTTTTTTTTTTTTTTTTTTGTTTTTTTTTTAATATATTTTATTATCAGATGGCTCCATACATATCACAAATACAGAAAAATACATGTAAAATCGTTCAGATACAGGAAAAATATGTAGACAGATGTAACAATGAAAAGAACATATACATATCAATAGGGCATACAGTGCCAACCTGAGGTTTTATTGTTATGTAAAACCAAAACTGCCAAAAACTAACCTAACTTAACTTCTGCTAAACTCCCCTACCCCAATTCAGATTCCTCTCTCTCCTGAACCTGCAGCACCCCCCCACCCGCCAGCAAAGCCACAAGATCTCAATAAGTACAGGGTTCAAACACAACGCCACGCATCGACCATGCCTCACCACCATCCACACAACCAGCAAGCATGACCCAAATCAACCAATGCCATCAAGTTGCACATCATCAAGTGCCACATTAGCATCAGCTCTATGTGTCCACCAGTTCTGCCATCTTCCCCAGATCTTGTCAAACTTGTTTGGGGTGCCCCGATGTAAGCAGACCAATCTATAGTGTGGGATGCACTGTAAAACTAAATTAATCCACGCCCTGAAATTGGGAGCTCCGTTTGACATCCAGTTCAAGGTCACCACCTTTCTCGCCAACACCAAGAGTTCTCTCAGCAGGGATCTGTCAGCTGCATCCTCAATCTTATCAGGGAAAATAGACAATAAACACATTTTTGGAGTCACAGGAACAGGTCTCCCCAGCTCCAGGACCACAATACACATTATTTCTTTCCAAAACCTCCCAACCCCAGGACAATCCCAGATTATATGGAAGTATGTGCCTGGAACATTATCACACCAGAGACAACGGTCGGTACCAGAGTTCCCCATTCTATACAGTCTGACTGGCGTATAATAAATTTGATGTAGGATATTCAACTGTATCATCTGGTGTCTAGTCGACATTGCCACCAGTGGGTCCCATTCTTTTTAATATTTTCATTAGTGATATGGCAAAACTTTTTCAAGGTAAGGTATCCCTTTTTTGCATATGATACAAAGATCTGCAACAAGGTAAAAAGTGCTTGGGGAATGAGTCAAATGGCAAATTATTTGAGGTAAATTAGAAGAATGGACAAGAGTGTAGCAACTGCAGTTTAAAGGGATGGTAATACTTAAAAATTACTATTCCCCATATTGAAGACCTTCAAAAACTGAGTAAAATGAGCCCAGCAGCATGGTTTGAGAGATATCCGCTTTCGTAGTTCCTTCTCCCCTGACGTAAGAGTTCTAGCAGACAGCACAGGAATCCGGTCCCGGGACTGGCGGAGGCTCTGCAGCAAAGCCGAGATCGTGGTAATAAAAAAAGAAACACTTAAATTAAAAGGTCTTCTATGTGTGCTTGCAAACCAAGCACACGTAGAAGACCTTTTTAGTGAAGTATTTCTTTTTTATTACCTCGATCTAGGCATTGCTGCAAAGCTGCCAGCTGATCCCAGGAGAGGATTCCCCTGCTGTCAGCTACAATGCGGATGTCAGGGGAAAGGCAAAAAGGGGGAACTTTGAAAGCGGATATCTCTCAAACCATAAAGGTCTGAGAGATGTCGCTGGGCTCATTTTATTCAGTTTTTGAAGGGCTACAAGATGAGGGACAGTAATATTTACGTATTAGTATCCCTTTAATGCTGATAAATGTAAACTCATGCACTTGGGACATAAACATCCAAATGGCAGAATACAGTATTAAGGGTACTGTGCTGTCGGAGACAACAGAGGAAAAGTATTTGGGAGTAATTATTTCTCATGACTTAAAGGAAGGCAGGTAATGAAACAAAACAGTGGAAGCAGGGTGCTGAGTTGCACAGCTAGGAGCATCAGGAGCAGAAAGAGCATAAGTGGTCTTGCCACTCTAGAGATCTTGGTTTAGGCCTCACCTAGTGTATGGTGTACAGTAGTGGAGACCCCAACTCTGGAATGATTCAGATATTCTGGAGAGAATTCAGAGAATGGATACTAAAATAGTGAATGGTTTACAGGATAAAACATATCAGAATAGACTAAAGGATCTGAACACGTACATCTTGGTGCAGAGACAAAAGAGGTTATACAATAGAGATACATGAAGAGAGGGAAGTAACATAACATTGTTACATAGTAAATTAGGTGGAAAAAAAGACAAAAGTTCATCAAGTTGAACCTTTGCCTCAGAACTCAGACATGAGAATTATATAGCTTTCCTGCTGCCAAATAAGTTAGTCTTTATCAGACCTTCCTATTTTGCCTACTAGTACATGTTATAACCCTGTATGTTCCCTTTTGAAAAAAATGTATCTAATCTTCATTTAAAAATATCCATTGTGTCTGCCATATTCACATCCTTGGGCAAGGAATTCCATAATGTAACAGACCTTACAGTAAAAAACCCTTTCCTCTGCTGAAGTTGAAACCTCTTTTCCTCTAATCTCAAGTGGTGGCCCCTGGTTATTTGATCAGGCCTTGGAATGAATAGTTCACCAGAGAGATCTTGTACATTGTGATAAGATCTCCTCTTAGTCGTCTTTTCTCTAGAGTTAAAGGAGTAGAAATGTTACGACAAGAGGACATAGTATAAAACTAGAGGGACAGCGGCTTAGATGTAATGTAAGAAAGTGTTAATTCTCTGAGTGGGTTAATACAGTAAGGGATTTTAGGCACACATGCAATAGGCATAAGGCTATCCTGAACATAAAACAAGACCAAGGACCAAATAAGGTTTGAGGTTTTTATAGTAGGAAAAATGAGCAGACTAGATGGGCCAAATCGTTCATATCGTCAGTCACATTCTATGTTCCTATGTTTTAATGTGGTGCTATTCCTACAACTTCCCATGGAGGAGTATGGTCAAATGGCAAGTGCTGTCCATAGACTTCTGTAGTAAAATCTCAACCATAACATTTCAAGCCATGGAAGCGATGCACCCAAAAATTGCAAGTTATAGCTGCAATAAAATTTCAAATACATTTATCACCAGTTGGAGTACCTATATTTTATTCAGCATGATAAATCCTGCAAACATATTTTTTCCATATTATGCATGGTAAGAGTCTGAAAGAGGTGGAAGAATACAATATATGAGCAGTTTATTTTGTTATGTATGTATGTATGTATGTATGTATGTATCTTTATTTATATAGAGCCATACATGTACACATTGCTTAACAGAAGTTTAAATAATACAATACAAAAATACAGAACAGGGTTAAGAGCATTAAGCTATTTTTGGGGGAAAGTGCAGCAAGGGAATCATACACTGGGAAAGGGACCCTGACCCAAGGAGCTTACAATCTAATTAGAGTTTATGAAGACATACAGACACAGTAGGAGGATGATTGTAAGTGCAAGTACAAGGTGTGATGAAGGGCGTGCAGAAGGATTCAGATGTCACGATCGTTGTGCAAGGAGGAGGATGTTGCTATTGAGATGCCTCCTTGAGCAGGTGGGTTTTGAGGAGATGCTTGAAAGTGATGATTGGCGAATGGTGATAGGGAGGGCATTCCAAAGTTGAGGGGCAGCCAGTGAAAAAGCTTGTAGCCGAGAGATGGCTTGAGTTGTGTAGGAAGAGGACAGGAAGAACCCTTGGGAAGACCGTAAGGGACAGGAAGGGGTGTAGCAGGAGATAAGAGCAGAAATGTAAGAGGGTGCTGAAGAACACAGAGACTTACAGAAGAGGAGAATCTTGTAAGAAATATGATAATTTATAGGTAGCCAATTGAGGGATTTCAGGAGATGAGAGGGAAGGTATCTGGGTGCAAATGTGGTGATTCTTGTGGCTGAACTGATACCAGATTGAAGTGGAGAAAGATGAGAAGCAGGAAGACCAGAGAGTAGAATGTTACAGTTGTCAAGTCTGGTTAGAATGAGTGCCTGAGATAGAGTTTTTGCAGTTGACATGCAGAGGAAAGGATGTATTTTGGCAATATTTTTTAGGAAGAATGTTCTGGTGACAGCTTGGATATGGGGGGAGAAAGTTAATTTAGAATCAAGTATGACCCATAGACAGCGTGCTTTGGGTACTGAGTGTTTGGAAGAATTGTCTATTGTGATGGAGAAGGGGGTTGGTGGTTGGGTTTTAGGAGGGAACACCAGCTCTGTCTTAGCCATACCGAGTTTAAGATGGCGGTGGGCCATCCATGATGAAATAGCTGACAGACATTGAGTGACTTGAGACTGCACAGCTGGAGTGAGGTCAGGGAAAGAGATATAGATTAGAGTGTCATCCGCATACAGATGTAATTAAACCCAAGAGATGAGATGAAGTCACCAAGTGAGAGGGTGTAGAGGGAAAAGAGAAGTGGTCCCAAGACTGATCCCTGAGGAACACCTACTGTGAGGTCGTGGGGAGATGAGAAAGCGTGGTAATAGTGAAGGTCTGGAGACCCACTTCCAAACAACACAATTCAAATGCAAAACAGCCACACACACCATTACAGTCACTTCTATTCTTTTATGTGTGTTTTATGCCTCATAGTATGATTTTAAACTGAAGTAATAAACTTATGGGGTTTTTGGATTGTCTTTATGGAGCGATAATCTCTCCTTTTGAGTGCAGCTGTTTTGCATTCAAAATGTAGTAGGTTTCTATCATGCTTGAGTTTATCTTCTCTTTTCCTGCCACTACCTACTATCTATCCCCTTTGCTCTTTATCAACTTTTGCCTCTCTAACTTACCTACCTCGTTCTTGCCATGAATGCCTCTCTCTCTTCCCCACTCTCTCTAATACCCCCTTGCCTCTCTCTCATACACAATATATCCTCTCTTTTTCTCCTCTCCACTACTTCTCTGTTTGGAAGAAAAAGGTTCGGAGTGCAGCTAGGACAGTTTATTCAGGGTGTGTACATGTTCACTGAATATTCTTGAACTCATCCATAGGATTTCCACCGTGAAGTATATTAGCCGTATTCATCAAGCTAATGAACTTCTACGGTAAAAAAAGAAAAAACTGTATCATAAAGGGAAAATGAAAACTCCCATAGCTTAAAATTGGGGTATGCTGGCCAACACATTATGAAAGAATAATTACACCTAATTGCTTGAGGAATAAGGCACTATAAGTCAGTTCTCCTGCACTAGAAGTAAGGCTTGGGTAAGCCAAGACCCTCCAGCTGTTGTAGTACTACAGACACCATTATCCTGAGCCCTGACAAACAACGTTTAGAATCACAGACCAACAAGAGTTGGAGGGGCTGCCAACAGGGAGTACCGGGCTTCTAAATGTTTGGCCTAGCTCCTAGATGTAAAGCAAAATTTGTCAAGTTTGTGTATATCCACTGCGAGCACCATCACTGATTTACTATAGAATAATTGCTGGCTTAAATATTTTCAGTGCTGGCTCCTAGATTCGAATATATCTGTCCAGCTCTGGCAATATATACCAGAAGTAGGCAACATGCAGCCCTTTAGCTGTAGTTGAACAATAACTCCCATTTTTCACAGCTGGTCAATGAAGTGGAAAGGGCGGAGAAGGGGAAGGGGCGCACACATCTGTCTAGAATGTCCTGCTTCCTTGCCGCACACACCTAGAGTCTGCAGTAGAGACGAGTTATGTAAATCCACCGGGTGGACATGGCTGGGGGTGGTGATTTGGACAAAAGTGGGCGGGGGTGCCTTCCCACTCTTGTCCAAATCATTTCAGGGACTTCAACTTCCTTATTTCCAGCTAAGGCAGATGATTTGGACAACAGTTCCCCATCCTGCCCACTCTTAACCAGATCACTGCAGGGACTCCGTTAATTTCGTTTCCCCCTCCAAAATGGAACACATCTGCCTCCCCACACATCTCCACTTCTCGGCACCATCTACATCTCCCAAAGGCTTGCTGGCAATGAGAGCTGTAGTCTGAAAACAGCTAGAAAGTCACTTTGCACACTCATGGTCTACACACACATTACAAACATACACAGTAACCCCCATGTGTTTGATTGTCCCCTGTGTCTTCCCAATACCCCTCTAGTCTGCATACACTATCTACAGTATGCCTGCCCCCACACTCCCCCATTTGTTCATCTATTTCCTGTTCTTCCCAGTGTTCGCTCAAGATAGCTATGTATCCTCCAAATGCTGCTCTGCTTCGCTCCAGGAGCAGACTCAGCCCCACATTATCCTCTGTTAAAATAAACTACTTTGTGCAGAGAAATCAAGAGCAGCGAACTATGTGTGGATCCCATGCCCCTGCTGCTTCTCATACCATTAAAGCCATGCTTCCTTTGCCAGTGCATAAGGGAAAGAACCTTTACTACATGAATCATGTCCTCCATTGTACTCTACAGTAAGAACATTTAAACATCTTATTTGCACCATCATTGTAGGTGTTGAAATGTATTTAAATTAACTCAAATGTTTCCAAAGTGCTGCAAAAGTTCTTATAGGAGCAGTTAACTTTTATTATAAAAAATTTAATTGTCCAAAATTTCCTGCAGAGTAAAATGTGTATTCACAAAACAGAGAACCAGTTCATTCCAAGGTTATTACATGTCATACTGTAGGTTTTATATTAAACTGTCAGTAACAGCGTCAGCTTGTGTCCAGACAGATTTTCTGTTACGTTGTATGGAGAGGTGAGCCCCAGGCTACTGTTCTTGATAGAAAGTGACAGAAAGACCACTTTATGACTGTTTTAAAGGTAAAAACCTTTGAATAAAGTATTTTCCACCAGTGGGAGTGAAGTCCTTTAAAGGGACACTAATGTCCCATAATTTTTTTTCTGGTTTTGTAGACTGAAAAAAAAAACCCAAAAAAAACCAAACAAATAAAAAAATTAAAAAAAATAAAATTATGTTGCATAAATCCCATCTCTCAAACCTTTACTGTTTGAGAGATATTCGCTTCTAAAGTTCCCCCCTCCCTCCCCTTCTCCTGATATCAGTGGTCTTCTGACAGCAGGAAATCCTGTAAAGCTGACAGAAGGAGATCCGTGTCGGCCTACACGAGGCGGCCCTTCAGCAGAGCCAAAATAGCAATATTGGAGAAGAATTACTTCATTGGAATGGTCTACAAAGGGTGCCTGGTTTGCAAGCACACTTTGTAGACTGTTTTAATGAAGCAATTACTTTCCAATTATCGCTACTGCGGCTCTGCTGAAGAGCCGCCTCATGTAGGCCGACATGGATCTCCTTCTGTCAGCTTTACAGCTGACATCAGGAGAGGCAGAACTTTAGATACGATAGGATTTGCGCCACATATTTTATTTTTTTTCAACTCTACAAACAAAACAAACAAACAAAAAAAAAAAAAATAAAAATAAAAAAAAAATTTCTGGGATATTATTGTTCCTTTAACTCTACAGGAAAAGACTAACAACTGCAATGCATTGTATTAGATACCCCTCTGGAAGTCCATGAGGTTATTGCAACCCTACCAGCTGATTTCACAGATTACTAAAACACAGATGCTCACCTTCCAGGCACTTTTGGGGGAGTCCTGCTCCGTCCCTTGCTCTCAGACGGGGCAGCTTGATCTGATGGTTGAGAAGACAGGCTATGCTGCTTATTTACGGCAGCTTGCTGTGGACGAGGAGCTTGTGCAACTTGCAACTTTATTGGTTTACCAGAACCTTTCTGTCCCCTGTAATCTTTTTCTAAAGATAGGAAAATTAATATGTTGTTTTATTTTGAATAACACAAATCAGTTCCAGAAGAGAGAGAGAATGAAAACAGAAATGTGCTTACCAAAAGGCATGGTTGCTCCACTTGCAGTAGTCTTTTTCAATTTCTTTCCTGCTACAGTGTTCCAGCCATCTGTACTAGTAGTAGTAATCTTCGTTGTCAGCGGGATCGGCTTAAGGTGTTTTAGTTGGACATCATGCCTAGTAAAAACGGCATACAAGTGAAGCATAGTCTCACACCTCTTTACTATACAGTAAGACAATTAAAAATGATGGCCTACATGCTACTGTAAATTCTGAAACTATAAACACCATTATTCTTTAGTGGATTACATTTTTAAAGGTAAAGTAAAGATATGTATTACTTGAAAACTGACACCTTATAAGCTTTTCTATGACAAATCTGCATAACTGAAATCTAGTTCATGATATATGTCACTACTGACAGCACACACACACGCGTACAAGCACTGGATTCAAAGTTGTCTGGAGACCAACTGGGTTCCCATCTTACTAAATAGAACCATTTATAGTTCTTTACAGAAAGATATTTGTTGTTCTGTTGAAGACAGCCTTTATACCTCATAAAAATAGGGTGTGGGAGTAAAAATAATAAATATGAAATGACTGTGTAGTAAAACTTAAACATTTAGGTTATTTCCATAAATAGGAGAACTAGCTGATCATCCGTGAGTATACTTGTACAGCTGCCCAGTCTGTTAATAGGGACTTGTCCAGACCCATTATCATTGGCAGGATTTGGACATCTTAAGTAAATAGGCCTTTTTTAATTTATGTAGTGTGTCTCAGGGGATAAGATTGGTTTTCATTTTACTATTTTTTCACAATTTTATAGCTCCCCTTCCAACTTGCATATTGTAAATATGGGAGTCCATATGAGATCAGGTGACCCCACTTTTATCCATGATTAAAGAGTTGTCCTGCAGACATTACTTTTTAAGCCTAAGAGACTCCAGCTGCCACGGCTCTAAGTATTATATAGCAGTTGCTGATCAAAACACAGTGTATAATATAGTAAACAACAAGATACAGCCCTAGAAATTCCTTAGCAGCAATTTACAGGCAACTCGGACATATGAAACTGAAAATGCGAAAAATCAATGTAGCAAACCAGTTCTCCAGGTTAGGGTATGTGCTTATATCTTAAAAGTTCATTTCAGGCCATGCAAGCATTCCTACACATTTACCGAGGTGCTCAAGCCTATATTAATACTAAACAGTTTGTACTAAACCACCATAACAAGAAGAAAAGGCTGTCACCCGATAAAGAGAGTTGGTTTGTTCAAGAAACATGCTGTAGTACACAATAAAGACAGGGGGTTCGACACACACACGAACACACACGCACGCACGCAAGTGCACGCACGCACACACACACATCTAACAATGGCCCTGCTGCCAAGGTGTGTAAGGTTGCAAAAAGCTTGTAAGATATAATTCACTGCCTAGCTTTGTAGGGCATAGTTCCCAGATACTTTTGATAAAGATGGGGGATGAAGTACTGCAAAGAACTGGAGTAATTCTGTGGAAAATCAACTTTACCATAGAGGACAAATGGAGAGGAATGTTTGTCAGGTCAAGTCATCAAAGATATAATTGTCTATATCATGGATCAGGTTGTTTTGCCATTAAAAGAGGATTTTAGTCTTACCTGTTAAATCCTTTTCTCTTAGTCCATACAATTTACTGGTAACTCTGGGAGGCGATCCACCCCTTTAAGAAGGCAGGAACATTTCTCTAAATGTAGGCAGGAACATTTCTCTAAATGTATGCGGGGTGGAGCCTCCCTTCCCTCCTAGGCTGCATCTTAGTCAGCTAGCTCCAGAATGATTTGAGACACTAATAACTGACTAGAAAATAGAAGGGAAGAAAACTCCTGTGAGCACACCCGAAGGACTCCCACATACTGCCACAGGAGAGCCAAGCATGGTCCCTTGACAGGATGGGAGACCAGTAACCTGTATGGGCTAAGAGAAAAGGATTTAACGGGTAAGACTAAAATCCTCTTTTCTCTGTCGTCCAATACAGGTTACTGGTAACTCTGGGATGTCCAACCATTGAGTTCCCCAGAGGCGGGAAGAAGGCAAGGACCAGGCGCAAGACCCCCAAAGTCACCAGGACCTCTAAGAACCAACTGATCAGAGAAGCCCAACAAAACTGAAGTGTCTACAGACACCAAACAGGGGTAAAAACACCCCAGGAACTGTTACACAGCACACTGAACTAGAGCCAACAGGGCTCAACAGTAAAGAAAGCACCAAGAACCTAAGAAGATCCTAGACAGGCAAGATTGCCTCCAGGACCTTCCTCCCAAAGCTGGCATCAGCCGAAGCCAGCACATCAACATGGAAGTGCTTCGAAAAGGTGTGCACAGAGGACCAAGTGGCCGCCCTGCACAACTGATTGGCAGACGCCTGATTCTTATAGGCCCAAGAGGCCCCAATGGACCTGGTGGAATGAACTGTAATCCTAAAGGGAACATGCTTATTTCTCAACTTGTAGGCCTTATCAATAGTGTACTTGATCCAGGATGCAATAGTCACTTTGGATGCAGATCTTCCTGCCCTAGGACCCTCAGGAATGACGAACAGAGCGTCAGACTTCCTGACAGATTCAGTGCGATGGACATAAAACTTGAGACAACGCACCACATCCAACAAGTGGAGATCTCTCTCCTTGTCAGAGGAGGGGTTAGGGCAGAAAGAGGGTATCACAATCTCCTGATTGATGTGAAACTTGGAGACCACCTTAGGCAAGAACTCCTTACATGTGCGAAGCACCGCCTCATCCTTATGAAACACCAGATATGGTGGTTTACAGGATAGAGCTTGCAACTCTGCAACCCCGCGAACATATACAATCGCCAGAAGAAAAGCCATTTTCCACATCAAGAGACGTAGAGGAATAGTAGCCAAAGACTCAAAGGGAGGACGTTGGAGAACTGCCAATACCAAAATAAGGCCCCACTGAGGAGCCGGGCTCCGAAAGGCAGGACACACATGAGCAACGCCCTGGAAAAAAACCTTGAAATCAGGAAAAAGGTTTCTGGAAAAAGACAGAAAGCGCCGAAGTCTGAACCTTAAGAGAACTCAGACTTAGACTCTTGTCCACACCGTCCTGTAAAAAGGCCAGGAGAGTGGGAAGATCAAAGTCAGGAGACATATTTCTGTCAGCACACCAAGACACAAATGTCGACCAGAAACGGTGATAGACCTCGGAAGAAACAGGCTTACGGGCACTAAGCATAGTAGACACCACAACAGAAGAAAACCCTCTTTCTTTCTTAAAATCGAGTATTCAACCTCTAGGCCGTCAAATTGAGCCGAGGAACATCTTCCTTCCACAGATAACCCTGTAGAAGAAGATCCGGACGAGAGGGGAGCAGAAATGGCTCCGCCACAGATAGGGCCAGAAGCTCCAGATACCAGGATTGACGAGGCCAATCCGGAGCAATCAGAATTACCGGACAACGTTCCAATTTCAATTTCTGTGACACCCATGTTAGCACTGGGAGAGGAGGAAAGATGTAGCCCAGAGAAAATGTCCAGGGAATGGACATTGCATCAGCAGCCAGAGCTAGAGAGTCTCTCCACCGAGGGCAAAACACCGGAACCTTCCTGTTGTGTCTCATTGCCATCAAATCCACTTGGGGCATGCCCCATCTCTGAACTAGGAGTGGAAACACCTCGGGATGTAGCTCCCACTCTCCGCTGTCGACTGTGTGACAAATGAGGAAGTCTGCCATGATGTTGTCTACGCCTGGAATGTGCACAGCGGAAATGACAGGAACATGAACCTCTGCCCAGGACAGAATGGCCTTGACCTCTAACCAAGCGGCGAGACTTCTTGTTCCACCTTGTCTGTTGATGTAAGTCACTGCTGTGGCGTTGTCGGACTCCACTCAGACTGGACAGTCCTCCAGTTGACATACCCAATGACGCAGAGCATGAGATATCACCCAAAGTTCCAAGATGTTGATCGGGAGAAGGGACTCCTCCGTGATCCATTTCACCTGAGCGCTGAAGCAACCCAGCACTGCTCCCCAGCCCAGGAGACTGGCATCCGTAGTGACCGTGGGCCAGTAGGAAATCAGGAAGGATCTCCCTTTCAGTAGATTGGAAAGGTCCAGCCACCACTCCAAGCTCAGCTCTACATGAGGAGGAAGAGAGACCGACAGCTTTTTATGATCTGGTCGATCCCTGCACGTCTGTATCACAAACCTCTGAAGTTCCCTGGTGTGTGACATGGCAAATGGAACAGCCTCTATCGTGGAAATGAACTTTCTCTCCAGAGAAGACAACTTCTGAACTGGGATCCGATCCCGAGATAGAATCGTTGAGACGCTGTGGGGAATTTGATGGGCTACCTCATCCAGTAGAAACACCATGTTCTTCTGAGTATCGAACAGAAGACACAGGAAGATCAGTTGTTGGGATGGGACAAGATGCGACTTGTCCAAGTTGACAATCCAACCATGATGGGTGAGGACTTGAATGCAGGTCTGAACCTGCTGATGAAGAAGGTCCGCAGAGGAGGCTTTCAAAAGCAAGTCGTCCATGTAGTGAGTCACTCTGATGCCCTCCCGATGGAGAACGGATATCAAGGCCCCCAGAACTCGTTGGAAAACCTGAGGGGCCGTCGTCAGACCAAATGGAAGAGCTGAGAATTCAAAATGACCCCTGCCGCAGGCAAACCACAGGTACCGCCTGCTCTCCTGATGAATTGGGATGTGCAAATACGCATCCTGAAGAGGCAAGGAACTCCCCCGGAGACATAGCGGCGATCACTGAGCGCAGAAACTCCTGGCGATAGTGAGTCTTGATCACAAAGTAGCTGAGATCTTTCAAATCCAAAATAGGGCAGCATACGCCGTCCTTTTTGGTCACCACAAAGAGGTTTGAGTAAAACCCCGAAACCCAGTCTGAAGGAGGCAATGGCTCCAGGATGTCCTTGTCCAGAAGAGCCTGAATAGCACCTTCGAATAGACGGCTCGACATCCTGAGGAAAACGAGAAAGATGAAAGTGAAAAGGAGGAAGAGAAAAGAAAGGGATCTTGTATCACTCTGTCACTACCTGTAAAACCCATGGGTCCGACACTGAATCCTCCCAAATCCCGCGAAAGAGCCAGAGACGACCAACCACAGCAGGATGCGGACCCAGGTTCGGTGAGCCATGCCGAAACAGTCTTGGGGACCTTGGGCTTGGTGGCAGCCTTGGGCTTCCATTGCTGCTTGGGCTTGGAGGAGGGACGCGGAGCTGATGGAACCGCCTGGTTCGTCAAACGTGTCTCAGTTTGAAAGAACAAAAGGACTGGCTACGTTTAAACGGCAACTTTTTCTTAAAGACCAAGGGTAGAAGAGTACTCTTATCCCCTGTGGCCTCTCTAATTAGTTCCTTAAGATCAGGTCCAAACAGGAAAGTACCCTGAAAGGGTAAAGAAAGTAAGACTTTCTTGGAAGCAGTGTCAGCGGACCAAATCTTGCACCAAAATGCACGCCTGGTCACCACAGAGGTAGTAGAGGTAGTAGAGGCCCTTGCTATCATGCGGACGGCATCAGAAGCAGCAGCAGAGACACAGTGTTGCACTTCAGAGATATTGGTAAGCAGACACAATTTCTCCGAAGTAGGCGCATCCTGACGGACAGCCGTAGTGAGTTGTTTGGCCCAGACTGCAATAGCCTGGTTGACCCATGCAACGGTGAAAGCTGGATGCACAGTGGTGCCAACAGAAGCGAAAATGACTTGAGGGAAACTTCAAGTTTCTTGTCAGTCCAATCTTGCAGAGCAGAAGCATCAGAAACAGGTAAAGCTGTAGATTTAGACAGTCTAGATATGGGTGCGTCCACCTTAGGGGGATGAACCCATTTAGCCAGTTCTGCTTCAGAAGCAGACTTGTCTGGATGTTTCCATGCGTCAGAAACCAAACGGTCAGGAGTTGGGTTAGGAGGAAAATAAGTAAGGGGCTTAGCGGGCTCCTTAAAAACATCAGAGGCATCAGAAGGGACCTCCTGAACCAAGGGATTGTTGAGTGTGGTTAATACAGCCCTGATCAAGCCCTCAGCAGAGGGTTCAGGATAAGCTTCAAAAGTGTCCCCAAGGGACTTAGAAGACTCCAAAACAGTACCATCCTCAACATCAGAATCTTGCAACAATTCTTCCTCAGAAAAATCCGATACATCAGGTGCCCCCTGTGGTTTAGGCAGGGAGGATCGGATAGTAGAGGGGGTCTGCCATAATTGAAGAGCCCCCTGTATCTGGGATGGAAAGAGCTGTAGAGCGGACCTAAGGTCCCTAGTCGCAGCCTTAAACTCTTGCACCCAAGCTGGCTCAATAGCATGGCTGGAAGGCCCTGGGTTGCTGTCAGGAACTTCAGAACATGCTTGGCATAAATGACCAGAGAACTCTCTAGACAGCCCTGCGTGACAGGAAGAGCAATGCGCAATGGGGATACTGATATCCCAGCCTCCTTAGTCTTAGGTCTAGCCCCTAAATCCAGCGGTATAGACATTCTCACAGTGTCAAAATAACCAACTGTACAATAAATCACCCAATTGTAATGTGTAAGATTAATATTTCGCCCCAGAAATGCTAAATATAGACTTATCTGGCAGGCGAAGGGTTAATCTGCAGAGGAGAGAAGAAGAGTCCAAGCCCTGCGTAGGATACTCGTTGAGAAAAGCTCACAAAATGGCTGCTGCGACGGAAACCAATCAGAAAAAAAGGCGCGAAACAAGCGCTCATGGGAAATGTAGTTTTTCCCAAAAAGTACCCCAAAGCAGTGGCCGAAGCCCCCCAACACACTTGAACTATAAACCGGATGACAGAGCAAGGGTAGACAATTAAAATGAGCCCACTCTGAAGTTACTGTGTGAAGCGGTTGCAGAGATATGTCCCAAACAGTGTTATCCCATAGAAAGTAAATGGAGCAACGGCGTCTATGCGGTAAAGCGCGCCTTAAAGGCACGGTACACAATTTTAATAAAATTTAAAATATAAGTTAAAAACATGAAAAACATACAGGGAACATGTGTGCATACTAAGAAAACACTAACCCAGTAAGGAAAGTGTCAGAAAACCCCTCAAAACGTGTCAAACCAGTAGACAAAGGGTTAAGTTACCACATAAACCTGCTCCAAATACCCAACAGACATACACATATATACCCAATGAGTGCAGGAGTGCGCAATGAGAACTCCCAAATACAAGCCCAGCAAAGAGGCACTGTGGGACAAATGGACCTGCAGCACTCAAAGGGTAGCTCACCTTTCCTGCAGATCTTGTCTTCAGGTTACCATGTAGTAAGAATTACCTCAGTGAGTAATCCATGGGGAAGTACTTGTACCCAAGATTTTCCCCCTCAGGGCTTAAGGTCCACCAAAAAGCACCTGGATACTGAGCTAGCCACATTGAAGGGCATTTGTAATGGTAACCCACCTAATGATGGTATTCCATATCTGACAGAAAAATAAAAAAGAAACTAAAACCAACGACAAATGTTCTCCACCTGGTGTTGTCACATCCAGGAACAAATCATTCTGAATCTAGCTGGCTAAGATGCAGCCTAGGAGGAAAGAGAGGCTCCACCCCCTGAATACATTTAGAGAAATGTTTCTGCCTACTTAAAGGGGCGGATCGCCTCCCAGAGTTACCAGTAACCTGTACTGGACGACAGAGAAATATGATTAAATATATTTATAGGTGGCAAATTGCAACAATCATAGAGTTTAGCAAGAAAATGTACATATAATTACTGAAAGTAAATTAAGATCTTCATATCAAACACACATTCCTCTGCAACCAAAATGAACAAAAACTTACTTCTTCCCCAGCTCTTCAACAAACACAACAACTGGTCCATTCTCTGCACCGACTTCTTGAATATGGGCATTATAAAACTTCCCACCTGGATCTAATCGAACCTGCAATCAAGTGGAAGACAACATCTTCAAAATGTAATTCCATCAGCACATTAAACATGAAGGAAACATTTGTTTACACTGGTTATTTTTCAGAATGTCCAACATGAAACTAGAGGGACAGCAGTATTTCACACACCACAGAATAAGGCACTTTGAAGATTTTTTTTTCCATGGAACATTCTATGAGATGCAGTCTGCTATACTGCACAAAAGTCACATGTAAAGTGTCAATGAATTAAATGGCAAATGATCAGAGATACACAGAGAAACAACTTTGGTTATTTTGGAAGAACTTTCAAAAACTCCTATATGTTCTATTCAAATTTTTTTATATACAAAATTCAGTTCTGGGTTATAGATTTATAGATTATGCTAATAAAAGCATTCATTGCAGGAACTTCTTCTCTTTACCTCCCCCATTCACCAACACTTAACCTTTAAGTGTTAGAAGAGGTGAGCAATGCATTGCTGAGCAGTGTCAGTGATTGGGGAAGGAAATGTAGATCTAAAACAGGAGAGTGGGCACGCTCCCATTCCAGAATTCCATGATGTACCAGGACCGTCACTGGTCCTTAAGTGCCGGGACCGGCATGAAGGTCCTGGCAAGTCAAGGATCCTTAAGGGGTTAAATATAGCTTATATTTTTCTTGACAGCTTACACTTGCCAGGGAAATAAACTCAACCGTTCATATAAGTCAGACAAGTATTTATGAATGACAGCAAGTGAGAAGCATCTTTGAGTAGTGCCTCAGATACCTACTATCAACACTCAGCAATAGTTTTCTCCCTCACGGTTAGTAACACCTCTATAAAACACATGATTGCAGGTTACTGAAATGAGAGGATTTTAGGGGAATCCGGTCCCAGGACAGACGGAGGCTCTTAAACAGAGCCAATATCTCGTTATGGAAGGAAAAATGATTCATTGAAACAGTCTTCTACGTGTGCTTGGTTACCAAGCACACGTAGAAGACTGTTTCAATTAATCATTTTTCCTTCCATAACGAGATATTGGCTCTGCTGAAGAGCCTCCGCTTGATTCAGAGACCGGATTCTCCTGCTGGCAGCAGAACGCTGACAGCAGGGGAGAGGAAACTTTGAAAGCGGCTATCTCTTAAACCATAAAGGTTTGAGAGATGCCGCTGGTGTCATTTAACTCCGTTTATTAAGGGCTACAATATGAGGGATAGTAATTTTGAAGTAATAATATCCCTTTAATGCTTGGAAGGGACAGTATCGCATATATATTTTTGCAAGGTTTATCCTGCTGAGTACTTGCTGATAGTTGTTAAATTCAACAGTTACTGAAGCTCAAACTTACATTTTTTGGATGCAATCCCTCCATTTTGCAGTGGCACTGTTGCTACTGCAGCCTATGAAGGGTTATTGGCACTGACAGTAACTATTAATAGACTGCTGAAGCAACAGCTCCTCCATACAAGTCCAGGTCAGGGAAATACTGAACACAAAAAATGAAAGTTTGTGCTGCATTTAATTTTTAATAAAACATTTCTCAGCACTGGGATTTTACGCAGCAAGATAAACCCTGCAATATGCACTTTTTCCACATTAACCAACACCATCCCCTTTAGGACTAGACTCTTTTTGGTTCAGAGACACTTTTCTCCATTTTGTTTATTTAACTCAAGTATGGACAATGACTATATTTCTAACAAACCAGCAGTGGAACAACAGATTATCAGCTGGAAAAGGTAATTGAATGTAAGCAGCTTCTCACTAACACTGCTCTCCCAATAGTGAAGTAAACTTCCTAATTATAAATGCAAAGTTCCATGTGTAAAATTCAAAAGTAAAGACTTGTATCTTCATTTAAATGTGAGGCAAGGAGACAACAGAATAGGGAACCTCACCTCCTAACACATTAGTACAATAAAACTGCTCAATTTCACTCTCTCTCACTTATGGCACTCATTGCACTTGCACAAGTTTTCATAAACCATCATAGGTCAAATGCTTAATCATGACTGCCACACATTCTAAGGAAAAGTATGGGATCTGGATATGAACAATTTCATATTTATGTGATAAAATATATTGGCGTAAGAATGCCTTACATTAGTGCATACAACATGGAGGTTCTGTTATCATCAAAAAAGAAAAAAGTGAAGGAAAACTCTAGAGTTTTACTTTTAGTTAATTAAGTCTTATCTGGTCCATAAAATTCTAAGTCTTATTCTACTGGAGAAAACTCGATAACTAACCAAAAGCTTTACAATGTGATTCCAGAACAGCTCTTTCAAGCCACTTTGGAATACAGACAACTAAACCTCATTACTGGTAGAGGAGAGCCAGGCTTCACATGTGAAGTCCATGTCTTAATCTACAGATTTCACTTGATACACAGCTGTCCTCATAGGTTCAACTGTCGAGATGCAACAGTACGCATTGCGGCTTGGAACCTGAATTCCAAGACCTAGAAGTCACTAATACCCAAATCGCCTGTTATGGTGAACTCCCACAAGAGCAAACCTATATTAAAGGCAGGGCTTATAATTTTAAGTCCTTTGCTACTAGCCAGACCTGAAAAGTTACTCGCCACTGCAAGCCAAAACATACCTACCAGGGCTGAATTTCTACTCGCCAGGGCTAAATTTTCACTCGCCATTGGCTAGTGGAGAGCCCTGTTTCAGGGATAGTAAAGTCCCAAAAAAAGTATCCTCTAAATGGTAGCTGCAATAAAAAAACAAAAAACAAAACACATAATGCGCTTAATCCTCTCTCTCAAATGTTGGTTTAAGAGATATAGGGAAATAAAGCTGTCAAGAGGCAGAATCTGGCCGCGCGACCAGACGGCGGCTCTTCAGGGGAGCAGACATAACAATATCTAAAAATAAATACTTCATCGGAATGGTCTACAACGTGTGCCTGGTTTGCAAGCGCGTGTTGTAGACCGTTCCGATTAAGTATTTTTATTTAGATATCGTTATGATAGCACTGCTGAAGAGCCGCCATCTGGTCCCGGGACCAGGATCTCATGTCGTCAATTATAAGGCTGACGTATGAGAAGGGGGAGGGAGCAGAGAAATGTATTTTCTTATATCTCTCAAGCCATAACTGTTTGAGAGAAAGGATTAAACACATTAAATATTTTTTTTTATTGCAGCTACCATTTAGAGGATACAATCCCTTTACACAAGAGGCACTATGCAGACAATGGTTACCTTTTGATATACATTCCTAATAGGGCACAGTGAATGCTTTACTTACTTGGCATTTGTCTCCAACAGAATACTGCATACCAGCAGCAATGGAGAAATCAAGTTTTTGCTGATCTAAAAATAAGAGAATAAAAATAAAATGTAAGGGTACTGAAGAGTTTCCAGGTATATGTTCATTCACACAGGTAACGAGATAACTAATTAAAGAATAGGTGACACTGTTAAGACAATAAAAAGGCTATTTGAAAATTTTTATCAGCAATTTATTTGGCGGTTATTTAAGATTAATGATAAAAAACACATTAGGAATGAAAAATTACTTAGTTGCTAATTATAACATCTTCATAAACAATTGCTTAATGACCATAAGTTATCAATTATTACTACAGCATCCCTTTAAATCAACTGCACATACTACATAACACTACTCACCTCACAAATTAATCGTGTAGAGCTCAAATGACACAAATAAAGCTATACTACTACTAGCACTACTATTACAATGACAGTATCTACTAGTCTAAAAAATATTTTATATATTTATTTTGTATTTTCATTTTTCTCATCATAAATACAGAACAGAGAAGTTTATCTCCGACACTGATAAACAGCCTCACAAACCTTAAAGAGGAACTTTACCTATCTACATGTTACCCCCCCCCCATTGATGTCTGCCGCTTACTCAGGTAGGAAAAATAATGCAAAAATTGCCCATAATCACAACTTGTTTAGAAAGGTACCTCTGTAACAGTGGGATATATGCCGGGAGAGCGCTGCCTTTTTTGTGACGTATCCCAATGACTGGCATCACTCTCCCGATAAGTAGGTGTTTTAAACACAGCCCCCTTTTCTTTTGTCCAGCCATGAAGAGAGTGTGCTCCACGGGGAGGGCTGGACATATGAGAATAGGGGAGGGATAGCTAAGCTGTGCAGTACAGCTTGACCTGCACGGAGCAGCCGGTAGGAAGAGAATTTCAATTAAATATGTACATAATGTCAAAATGAAAACAAATAATAAGCGATTTGGGGTCACCGCTACAGTTGTAAACTAACAATGAGCACTTAATTTGGGGTGAAATTTCAGCTTTAAAAGAATAGAAAATAATATCATATTAAAATTAAAAACAGATTTGATTATATTCTTCCTTTAACATGCTACCACACTAATCTCAAATTTTTCCACTGAGGAATTTACCCCTTTAAATCACATTGGGGCATATGCAAGACTATATTGCTAAAAGTTTGCAAATTATTGGAATACAATTTTCTTTAACAGGTAATGGAAGATGGTCATATGTACCATTCTTACAAAGAAATGTTAATCACTAGTCACAATTTGCAAACAAAAAAAAATCCAAGTTTTTCCTCTTAAATAACAACATTTTAATATGATGTAACTGACATGGGAATTGTATCTCCTGACTCCTCTCAAAGTGTCCGGGACCTCTCAAACATTAATAACAAGCCCCCATACATTTTTGGATCTTTGGACCTTTCATTTACTAGAAATAAATGTTTCTTATGCCTAAGAGGTGGGGTGAGTAACCAGTGGCTTATGAGTGGTTTTTGATCCTCAGTCAGCTACTAATAATGTATAAAAGCAAACTGTAACAATTCCAAGACAAACCAACTATACCATGGGGAGAAATAAGCATGCCCCAAATTCTCACTGATTTAAATGGGGCTTTTAACCCATTGAGTGCTAGAAAGGTCTCTAATGCATTGTACTAGCATTCTCCAGTATTCAGGGAGTTAACCATGTGAGTGCAAGGGGGTACGCAATTTTAAACAACGGGAATGTGTACTTGTACCATATGGTGCAGACAGTTGTTTTAGTTTGCTTTTTAACACAAGGCCTAAAGAGCTGTAGTCCAACAACAGCGGCAAAGCCACAAGTTGCTCATCCCTTCCATAATGCACCTCACCCTGGTACCCAGCTCACCTCTTAGAGTCTTCAGCCAAACTTCATACTCCACATTTCTGTACTGTGATAGGTTAAGTGAGCGGAGAACGTTCAGTGGCACAGTAACGTGTCCATTCTTTCTTTGCGGACGCTGAGTAGCAACAAAATAAGCAGGGGTTAAAAAAATAATAAAAAAAAAAAAATACATATAACATTCACATTGCCGAAATGTAAACAGTGCAATGGATACATCTCTGGCACTCAAAGTGTTAAAGGACCAGTAACAACTCTTAATAATCAACCCTGGTTTATTTTAATAAGGGCAGAAAATTCTAATGTCCACATAGAGTAAATTCTTATGCTAACTGGGGAAAAAAAAAAAAAAGAAGAAAAAAATATCATTAATTAGTGCTAAATACCATATCTACGGAGACAGACATGAATCTTTGTTGCAGAAGTCTAGGACCACAAACTGCTCCAACTGAAATATTGTCTAACCTGCCAGTGGGAGGAGTCTGACATCTCAGAAATCCATATCAGCTGGCATTGCTTGACTTTTCCTTGTTTGATGAAGATGATAAATATTTTGGTAGGCTCTCAACAAAAACCCTAATGTGAACTACAGAAGGCTCTAAATGACAACATTGCAATGGCTCACATTAAGGGAAAAAAAAAAAAAAAAAGCTCTCAATGTTCTTTCCCTATAATGTAACTGGATAGTCTAGTCCTCAAGTACCCCTAAAAGTACTTAAATACACATAATACAATAATTTTGGCAGCTGAAAAAACAATATGATTTTAGTCTTGCCTGTTAAATCCTTTTCTCTTAGTCCACACAGGTTACTGGTAACTTTGGGTAGGCAATCAGCCCCTTTAATAGGCAGGAACAATTCTGAGAAGTGACTGCTGGGTGGAGCCTACCTCCTCTCCTTAGCTTGCAGCTAGCCAATCCCCAACCAGTAAGATTTGCAGACTAACTATTGACTAGGTAGTAAGAAGATAAAGGAAGACTCCTGTGAGCATGAACCCGAAAGGACCCCCACGTTCTGCCACAGGAGAGCCAAGCATGGTCCCTTGACCAGATGGGAGACCAGTAACCTGTATGGACTAAGAGAAAAGGATTTAACAGGTAAGACTAAAATCCTATTTTCTCTGTCTTCCAATACAGGTTACTGGTAACTTTGGGATGTCCAACCATTAAGTTCCCCAGGGCGGGAAGAAAGGCAAGGACCAGGCGTAGGCCCCCAAAATCACTAGAGCACCAATGAACCTACAGATCATGAATAGCTTAACACTAACCGCAAAGTGTCAACGGACACTGAACAGGGGTAAAAACAAACCCCATGAACTGTTGCACAGCACACTGAACTAGCGCAAACAGGCCTCAAAAGTGAAAGAATACTGAGAGACTAAAGAGATCCTAGACAGGCAAAGCGGCCTCCAGGATCTTTCTCCCAAACCTGGCATCAGCCAGTGTCAGCACACCCACACGATAGTGATTAGAAAAGGTGTGCACAGATGACCAAGTGGCCGCCTTGCACAACTGATCAGCTGAGGCCCAATAGACCTTGCAGAATGAGCTGTCACCCTGAAGGGAGCAGGCTTCTTCCGAAGTTCGTAAGCCTTACAAATCGTGGACTTGATCCAAGAAGCTATAGTTACCTTGAAAGCAGGCTTCCCTGCCCTAGGACCCTCAGGAATGACAGAGTGTCAGACTGCCTCAAGGAGTCAGTGCAATGCACATAGAACTTGAGACATAGCACAACATCCAACAGATGAAGATCCCTCTCTTTTTCAGAAGTAGGGTTAGGACAGAAGGAAGGGACCACAATCTCCTGATTAATGCGGAACTCAGACACCATCTTTGGGAGAAACTCTTGTGAGGTGTGACGCACCACCTTGTCCTTGTGAAAGACTAAAAAGGGCTGTCTACAAGACAGGGCATGCAGCTCTGCAACTCCGCGAACAGAAACAATTGCAAGGAGAAAGGCCATCTTCCACGTCCGCAGATGTAGAGGAATGGTAGCCATGGACTCAAAGGGACGATGCTGGAGTACTCCCAGAACCAGGTTAGGATCCCACTGAGAAGCAGGGGACTTAAACACCGGACGGGTATGAGCAACACCCTGGAAGAAAACCTTGACATCAGGAATGATAGCAATACGCCTCTGAAAAAAGACAGAGAGCGCAGAAGTCTGAACCTTAAGAGAACTAAGACTGAGACCCTTATCCACACCATCCTGGAGGAAGGAAAGAACTGTAGGAAGGTCAAAATCCGGAGACAGGTCCGTCAGCACGCCAAGTCAGAAAGATAGACCAAACTCGATGGTAGGCCTTAGAGGAAACATGCTTATGGGCACTAAGCATAGTAGCCACCACTCCAGAAGAAAATCCTTTCTTCTTCAAAATTGAGGATTCAATCTCCATGCCGTCAAAACCAGACTATGAACGTCTTCCTTGCAGAAGTAACCCTGTAGAAGAAGGTCAGGACGGGGGGTGGTGGTGGGGGGGAGACAAAGAGGTTCCGCCACTGAGAGGTCCAGAAGCTCTGGAAAACAAGCCTGTCGGGGCCAGTACGGAGCAATCAGAAAGACTGGGCAGTGCTCCAGTCTCAGCTTCCAAAGAACTCTGCTCAATAGGAGAACAGGTGGAAAGATGTAACCCAGAGGAAGCAACCAGAGGGAATGTCCACAGGATCAACAAGGCATCCACCGCCAGAGCCATGGGATCCGCCTAGTGAGAGCAGAACGTTGGCACATTCCTGTTGTGCCTGGTTGCCATCAGATCTGTGCATGGAAGACCCCACTGCTGGATGATGAGGTTGAACACCTCTGGATGCAGCTTCCAGTCTCCTCTGTCCACTGTATGTCGACTGAGGAAGTCGGCCAGAACATTCTACGCCAGGAATATGAACTGCGGAAATGGCAGGGACATGCTCCTCTGCCCAAGATAAAATAGCCTTGACCTCTAGCCAAGTTGAGAGACTTCTTGTGCCGCCTTGCTTTTTGATGTAGGCTACCACTGTGGCGTTGTCCTACTGCACCCTGACCGGGAAATCCTCCAGTTGCCATGTCCAGTGATGTAGGGCATGAAATATCACCAGAAGCTTTGAGCCACCACAAGAGACTCTGCGCCACTTGAAGAGGGACAGACAGGGATCTTTCCAGGAGATCTGGACGTCCCTTGCAGTCCAGGATCAGAAACCTCTGAAGTTCCCTGGTGTAAGCCATGGCAAACAGAACTGCTTCTATGGTGGAAATTAACTTCCCCACCATGGAAGACAACTTCTTGGCTGGAACTGGATCCTGAGACAGGATAGCTTAGACCTTTAGTGCTATCTGATGAGCCACTTTGTCCATCAAAAACACTATCCCCCTCTGAGTGTCAAAGGAATGGGGTCCGCCTCAAAAGGGTCCCCAAAAAAATGAGTTGAAGGAACAGTTGAACAGTCATCATCATCATCATCATCAGAGTCCACCAACAATTCCTCCTCAGTGGAATCAGCCACATCAGGTACACCCAGCGGTTTAGGCTGGGAAGGTCTGATAGGGGCGGGGGGGGGTCTGCAACGAGTGGAAGACCCCCTGTAAAGTGAATGGAAGGAGTTGTAAGGTGGACCAGAGGTCCCTGGTAGTAGCCTTAAACTCTTGCATCCATATTGGCTCTAGTGCATGGCTGGACGCCCCAGCAGGGGATTCAGGGGCAGCAGTGCATGCTGGGCAAATATGACCTGAGCATTCTCTAGGTAACCCTGTATGATATGAGGAGCAATGAGGGACACAAACACCTCAGTATCCTTAATCCTAAGTTTAGCCCCAAGGTCTAACGGAGTAGAAATTCTCACACAGTCAAAACAGTCAAGGTATCAAAACATCCACAATAAAGTGTTTATGACAATTAATGTGCCCCAGAAACACTGAAACAAGACTTATCTGGTAGGTGAAGGGTTAAACTGCGGAGGAGAATACGAAAGTCCAAGCCCCGCGTAGGATACTCGATCTGCGAATACACAAAATGGCTGCTGCAACGGGAGCCAATCGGAAACGAGCGCGCGAGGCAGAGTACCCCAACAGTGCCCAAAGCACCCTAAAGCCCCCAACATCCCCAGAACATTGACCGGATGATATAGCAAGGGAAAACCCACAAAATGAGCCATCTCTGACCACGCTACGTGGAGCGGTTGCAGATATGTCCCAAACTGTAAGGTCCCATAGACGTGAATGGAGCAATGGCGTCTATGCGCGAAACACGCGCCGGAACATAAATTTAACAAGGTTTAATGCCAAAAGTAAACCACTCAAAAGCCCACTAGAATAAAAGAGTAGACCCAATAAACACGGGTCCCAGTAGGGCAAGTGCCCAAAAAACCCCCAAAAGGTGCTAACCAGCAGCAAAAGGGTTAAGTTACCACAGAAACTTGCTCCAAACACCTCACAGACATACAGATAAACCAAATGAGTGCATGAGTATGTAAAAGGAACTCTAAATGAGAACCCTGTGCGGTGGGGAAGCATGAGACATGTGGACCTCAGCACTCAAAGGGTGCTCACCTTTTTCAGCAGGTCTTCTGTCTTCAGATTACCATATAACAAGAAGAAGTCTCAGTGGGCAACTCCTGGGGAAAGAACTTGCAGTCAAGATTTCCCCCCAGGGCTTAGGTCCACAAAAGCACCTGGTAAACGGAGCTATCCACATTTAGGTGATGGGAATTGTCAGTGATGGAAATCCGCCTAATGGTGGTATTCCATATCTAACAGAAAAATAATAAAAAAGCTAAAACTATAGCAGAACTGTTCTCTTGCCTTGTGCCTTGACCAAGGAACAAATCTTCCTGGCTGGGCATTGGCTAGCTGCAAGCTAAGGAGAGGAGGAAGGCTCCACCCAGCAGTCACTTCTCAGAATTGTTCCTGCCTATTAAAGGGGCTGATCGCCTACACAAATTTACCAGTAACCCGTATTGGACAACAGAGAAATAGGAATTTGCTGTTTAATGTCAATATATCTAGATTTTCCCAATGAGTGTTTGTGATGATGACATTTCCATTTTAATGTTATTAAAGAGAAAGTACTGTGCAATACGGAAATATAATATTTTTTTAGGGATTTTACTGGTGAATACAACAAGGGTACTCTCCCGTTACTGGAGATATGTCATTCAAATGTTATTGCAGCATTACAACCTATATTTTTTTGTTTGTAATAGTTTTCCGGCCTGTTTTAAAGTGATGCTTTTGCTATTCTTCCCTATTGATGACTTCTCTCTGTGTTATTAGTCTTCTGAAGACTGTAGTAAAACACCCTAATATGCACAGCCATGGAATTTTAAGCTGTACATCTTGGGCCAGAGAACCCCATACGTGCACCACATGTGGGTACTTGAAACTGGAAGACAACCACTGAAGCAAAGATTGCAGTACACCAGTAAACCAGTAATATTGTCTGTTTCACCAATGTGAGGAAACAGTGTTTTAAATTAGGGAATGACTAGAAAAATTAAATGTCAGAAACATACCTTACTATCTTTGTGAGATTTGAATCCATTCATATCAGCAAAACTCCTATTTTTATTCCTGGAAAGAACAGAAGGGAACAAAGTAAATGCAAATTATTCAGTTGTATAACCACAGAGACTGACAATCCTCACCTAAGATCATGTAGACCAAAGACAGGCTTGCTTTTGTGTTCCACTCATTCATAGGGCTTCAAACATCCCTCCTTAGCTTAACCCTTTGAATGTCAATTGTGTCCAGTGTATAATTTCACTGTGTATTAGATACCACTCTAAATTCAAAGGTTTAATCAAGAATCAAATCCATAACATGGCTCAAAAACCACTACTAAACCCTCATTACAGCCCTGGAAGAATATTTGGCAGCAACACACCATTAAAGGAAAACATACTCTTCTTAACATTATTATGTGTTAGTGTTTCTTTAAAGACTGTGGTCTAAAATAATCTAAAAGAAGGCACCAGACACAGCTAAAGGTGCATGTTTCCTACATGAATATCTAGAAGATGTACTGATACACCTTCCTGTGACATCATATGCTACTGACAGAGGTGCAAGATGATCTTTTTAGATGCAGTGCCAAAGCCTCAGATAAACTTTGAGCTTACAGGTTTCCAAGCAACTCCATAGAAACTGAACAAGACAAATCACTAACTGGGCATGAAAATACAGAGATAATGCTAAGAATAATTGGAAATTATTCTTTGATTAGCAGAAGGCTTTTCATATGAAAGCAAAAAAGTAATTGGATGGGGATCCTGTTGCAGGTAAATACCATTATTAAAATGGAAGTGGATTTTAGACACACAAAATAAATGATGGTGATAGTCAGCTTGCTTCCCAAGAGATGGATATAACTGGGAAAGCTGGCACCAAAAGGTCATAACAAACTGTATAATTTACCATGTGGTCTGAGATTAAAGTCATATATTATGTTTCCTATGATTCTGTGAGTACACAATGGTTCCAGGATCTCCAAGGTAATATCACCTGACATTCCCAGAAAGCAACCAGAATGAATAGGGCAAGATTACATCACTAAGTGTTCATCTTCAGGACTGCTGGAAAGTCAAGGTTGTTGTTATCTGGCTCCCCTCCTCCCCTCTACTCACTGGAAGTGGAATGACTGCCAGGTGCAATGTAGTAGGGAGCTGAAATGCAACTTTTTTTGTTTTGTTTTTTTAATCTCTCTCTTGCCCAGATGACATTTTGCTCCTCACCTTACAATTTCACTGTAGAAGCAAGGGCAGGGGAGGAGAGTTGAATGTGCCATCTGTGCAGGGGACAATGTGGGACTGAAAAAGGAAGCAGATGTCAAACCTCAGCTCCTTAACCCTTTGAGTGCCAGAGGGATACAAAATGCATTGCAAAGCAATACGATGCATACCCCTCTGACATTCAGAGGGTTAACCCTTTGAGTGCCAGAGAGGTATCCAAGAAATTGCCATGTGTTGGATACCTATCTGGAACTCAAAGGCTTAAAGCACAAATAGTACCTACTAATAACCCACCCCTTACCTCTCTACAGGCACAAAATCCTAATAAAATATGTCACCGTGACTTTGCTCAAGGGAGAGCATCTTAAATCAGTCCTTAAGGTCATGTCCATAGAAGCGGACATGAGTTTCTGGCAGGTTTTTTTTTTTTTTTCCCCACACTGAAGCAAGCAGAGTGCATGAGCCTACTTAACCCTTTTACGACCAGAGGGGTGCGTATCGCATCGCATCGAGTCTTTAAAGAGTTAACATTACCACATGCAATGGATGGAACCTGTGCCTGTTGTCCTGCTATAGCAACGGTCATAGCCACATCCATGAACATGAAATCAAGGACTGATTGAAGTTTGTCATCTCTTGACAAAGGGACAAGGACAGAATTCATAGGGACCATTACAATATTTTGGCCATAATAGGTTAACTACATGGCCTCCAAGTGAGCATAGATGATAAATTGTTCCCTTTCCCACAAACACACACGAAGATGCGCATCACACACAGTTCATTCATGCATTATGTTTCCAATACATATCTATATAATAATTCGCTAGGATGTTTGTCAGAAGCCATCATGCGCAGTAGAGACTGCGTGTGTTTGGGCAGTCTCTACTGCACATGAAGCGGTCGCTTAACCCTTTGAGTGCCAGAGGGGCACTGCAAAGCAATTCGTTGTGTATCCCTCTGACACTCAAAGGGTTAACATTACCTGCACCTTGGCCCGTGTACACTGGCTTTTACACTAGTTTATATATATTTAAACGGACGTTTGCAGAAGGAACAGATGCTTTAACCCTCTGAGTACCAGAGATATATCCAGTGTGCTGTGTTGCAATGAGCTGGATACCTCTCTGGTATTCAAGAGGTTAAAATTTTTATCAATACACTTTTTTTTTCTTCTTAATTTTACCCTTAAAATAAAACACATTTTTTTTTGTGGACAATCAATTTAACCCCTTAAGGAACAGGACCGTCATGGGTTGTTATACCCTTAACGACCCATGATGGAACTGGACCGTCATGGAATTCCTGGCTCCCCTCGCGGCTGCACGCCGTTCGGGGGGTCCGGAACACAGCCGCGGAAAAAAAAAAAAAATGCTCTGTGGTCCTTAACGGACCACAAGGTGCGTGCGCGGCCGGTCGTTAAGGGGTTAAATAGAACACAAAAACAATCTGTTTTCATGACATATTTCAAAGTGCCCTTACCCAGCAACTTCCTCTTCCACTTCAGATCCTGACCCGCCACTGCCATACACCTCCTCTACAGCGGAAACATCACAGGTGTCCCCTTGCACCACGTATTTCCCCACGTCCATACCCAATACTTTTTCATACAGCAGTTCATAAATAATAGCTGAAAGAATAAAAAGAAAAATAAAGGTGTTAGTATACACATACAGAACAGAATGCAATTATTTAAAGTGATAGTAACCCTTTAATTTGACTTTACATAGTCAAAATGCCTAATTTGTTTATTTAAATATTTGTTTAATTTAATATGTCCCAAACACTTTTTCCAGAAATCTCTGTCCAGTGGACCATCAAAGCAGAACAGTGATACAATGCAGAGCCGATAGGTCTGTATGCCATCTTTTTTACACATATTTGTTTATACTGTATCACTATCCTGCTTTCACAAACCGAGGCAGAGAGCACCATGGAAACAGATAAAATGTAAAAGATGTAAAGGTGAAGATAAAAACAACAATAAACAGTATATTCAATTTCAGCTTATCCTATATAATAATTCGCTAAGGATGTTTGTCAGAAACAGTCATGCCCACTAGAGACTTCCCGCACCGCGGCTGATACGGTGCGGGGCACTCCAAATTCAGACCGGAGTATGAATTCGGAGCGCACCGCTCTGTATCAGCCGAGGCGCGTTTGGGCAGTCAGTACTGCGCATGAATGCAGCGCCGCCAATGTTGGCCCATGTTCATGGGCTTTAAAACTAGTAAAATATATAAAGACAAAATAAAAGTTTACAATCCCTTTAATAGAATATGTGACAGGCAAACAGATTTACCCGAGGGGCTGCCTATGTGACCCTCAAGCCCACTAAAGGGACACACAATGGTTTAAAATTCTAAAAGAAAAGGGGGAAACTAGAGAGGTCTTGTAATGTATTGGAAACCACTCTAGCACCAAGGGGTTAAAGTGGAATAGTGTACTGTAAAAGGAGGGATGATCTGTGACAAAAGAGAGGATGTTTGTTTTCTGAGGTGAAAATATGGGGTTCGTGATATGGCAGACAATCGTTTGAGTGCCAAAGGAGTATGCAATGCATTGCTCTGTAATGCACTGTGCACCCCTCTGGTACGCAGAGGGTTACAGGATCCCCTCACTGCACAAGAGAACATGTTGGGGGCTGCAGGAGAAACCTCCGAGTCCTCAGGGATGCATGATGCCTGCTACTGATCTATTCTCTGAAAACACTGTCATGTACGGTATCTCACATAAGTAAGTACATCCCTCACATTTTTGTAAATATTTTTATTTCATCTTTCATGTGACAACACTGAAGAAATGACACTCTGCTACAATGTAAAGTAGTGAGTGTACAGCCTGCATAACAGTGTAAATTTGCTGTCCCCCTCAAAATAACAACACACAGCCATTAATGTCTAAACCTTTGCAACAAAAGTGAGTACACCCCTAAGTGGAAAAGTACAAATTGGGCCCAAAGTGTCAATATTTTGTGTGGACACCATTATTTTCCAGCTCTGCCTTAACCCTCTTGGGCATGGTGTTCACCAGAGCTTCACAGGTTGCCACTGGAGTCCCCTTCCACTCCTCCATGATGGAGCTGGTGGATGTTAGAGACCTTGCACTCCCCCACCTTCCGTTTGAGGTTGCCCCACAAATGCTCAATATGGTTTAGGTCTGGAGACATGCTTGGCCAGTCCATCACCTTTACCCTCAGCTTCTTTAGCAAGGCAGTGGTCGTCTTGGAGGTGTGTTTGGGGTCATTATCATGTTGGAATACTCCTCCAAAGGGAGGGGATCCTGCTCTGCTTCAGTATATCACAGTACATGTTGGCATTCATGGTTCCCTCAATGAACTGTAGCTCCCCAGTGCCGGCAGCACTCATGCAGGCCCAGACCATGACACTCCTACTACCATGCTTGACTGTAGGCAAGACACACTTGTCTCACCTGGTTGCCGACACACATGCTTGACACCATCTGAACCAAATAGGTTTATCTTGGTCTCATCGGACCACAGGACTTGGTTCCAGTAATCCATGTCCTTAGTCTGCTTGTCTTCAGCAAACTGTTGCGGGCTTTCTTGTGCGTCATCTTTAGAAGAGGCTTCCTTCTGGGACGACAGTCATGCAGACCAATTTGATGCAGTGTGCGGTGTACGGTCTGAGCACTGACAGGATGACCCCCCACCCCTTCAACCTCTGCAGCAATGCTGGCAGCACTCATACGTCTATTTCCCAAAGACAAACTCTGGATATGAAACTGAGCATGTGCACTCAACTTCTTTGGTTCTGAGTGGAACCTGTCCTGTGAAACCGCTGTATGGTCTTGCCCACTGTGCTGCAGCTCAGTTTCAGGGTCTTGGCAATCTTCTTATAGCCTAGGCCATCTTTATGTAGTTCTTTGCCATGAGGTGCCATGTTCAACTTCCAGTGACCAGTTTGAGAGTGTGTGAGAGCGATAACACCAAATTTAACACACCTGCTCTCCATTCACACCTGAGACCTTGTAACACTAATGAGTCACATGACACTGTGGAGGGAAAATGGCTAATCGGGCCCAATTTGGACATTTCCACTTAGGGGTGTACTCACTTTTGTTGCCAAGGTTTAGACATTAATGACTGTGTTTTGAGTTATTTTGAGGGGGACAGCAAATTTACACTGTTATACAGGCTGTACACGCACTACTTTACGTTGTAGCAGAGTGTCATTTCTTCAGTGTTGTCACATGAAAGATAAAGTAAAAACATTTACAAAAATGTGAGGGGAGTACTTATGTGAGATACTGTATAAAAATCCCAGCATGAATGAGGAGTTAAAGACACAAAGCTGTTTATGTTCATGCATGTTAAGATTTTTTTTCACTGATTAACCCCTTAAGGACCAGTAACGTGCCAGGAGCGCAACAGTCCATGTGTTAATCCATTGAGTGCCAGAAGGGTACACAACACATCACATTGCAATGTGCTGCATATCCCTCTGGCACTCAAAGAGCTAAGGACGGCCCGGGCAAGTCATGAATTTTTTGATCAAAGTGCTCCTGTTGGAAGTCTAAAACTGACTGCTCCAAGACCAGATAGGAGTCCAAAACTGACTGCACCAAGACCAGATAGGAGTCCAAAACTGACTGCACCAAGCCCGGAGCAGTCTGTTTTAGCCTCTCCCATAGTGAGGCGGTACCGCTCTCCAAACAAAATAGGTTTGGTCCTCTGATGCAAACCACCCCTAGTCATTAAGAGGTTAAAAAGGGTGTATGCTCGTAGCCAAAAGGTAAACAGATATCTGTAAAAATGCATCTCGTTATACAAAAATGGCCCTAACTATAAATGAAGCCGTTCTGGAACAAACCAACAGCACCATAGAGAACAAAATCAAGTTCCCATTCATCCAAATGAGGATTTTAAACCTTCAAATGCTATAGAGAGCACTCTAGCATTCAAGGGGTTAAAATAGCCATTTAGTTGAATCTTTATTTGTCCCCTATGGCCCAGAATTGCTTGCTTGCTTTTATCCATAAAGGCCAAGCATCTTAGTAAAGTGCATGAAATAAACAAATAGATTTTTGTCCATACTTTATTGTTTACCATTCAGTAAATCCCAACCAGTGAGACCCATTTACCGGCACCACTTCCCATTCTACATATTTATTTGGGTGGAAATAGCCACCAAGATGCAAGTGAGCAAGAATGGGTCTTTGGTTTTTATAAAACTACATAGATTGTAGTCCAGTAACAACTAGAAGGTTACCTTTCTCCCACCTCTACACTAAGGTCTGTAAGCTGTTCACTCTGTGGGCTCTTTTGTACCAGATGTCAGAAAGAGCTGTTTGATCATTATTTCATCGATTAGATAATTAGTAGTGAGTTCTTTTTAATGAAAACTATACATTGCAGTGTTTTTTTCTGGTGAGTAAAACAAGGGTTCTCCCACTGCTTAGATTTTTCATTCTAAAGTTAATACAGCTCAAACATCCCACCTCCCAAAACAGCACCGACTAGTGTCCAAAAGACAATGTATTTTTATAATGTACTCTGTGGAAGAGCTTAAGTTAAACTATGGCTCTCCATAGAAAAGACAGAAACTATTTTTAATATTTACGTTTATGAGGGGTACAGGCTATCAATGCATATGTCGTTCTTTAAATTGCCAGTGGGACTGTGGATGGAGAGGCAGACAGTGGAACAAGGCTGTGTGTCAGACAATGGGCTCCTGTGCTTCCACCACAAGTGCCACCATGGAACAATGCCACACGGCGTATGCAAGGATCTGTGACTACCAGTGAATAGTAGTACAAAGCAGAGGTGGCAGAAAGTTTGTGTGTCTTTTTCCTGGGCTACCAATGGGACAGAGAAAAAAAGACTGTGGAGTGCCAGACAGTGTATGTGTGGTTCTGTGACTACCATTACCAGTGGGACAATGGAACATGGCTGGAGCGCCAATGTATTGGTCGTTCTCTGATTAACAGTTGGAATGTGGATGGGGTATGTGTATGTGTGGTTCTGTGACTACCAGTAGGACAGAGGAAGTAGGCTGGGGTGTCAGTATGTGTGATTCTTTGGCTACCAGTGGAAAGAGGAACAAGGCTGGCACATCAGACAGTGCATGTGTGATTCTGTGGCTACCAGCAGGCTTGTGAAAAAACATTGGTGGTGGGTGACAGGAAGCTCTGGGGGCATCATGTGGCCCTAAGAGGCTTCTCTTGCAGCCATCAGTCCGTGTTCTGATCCCTTAGAGATAGAAAATAATTTCCCTTTACCATATCACATACAACTTATTTTCACCCCAAAACACACACATTCCCTTTCATTTGCTTCAGAACATCCCTACCTTTACCACTGTTCAACCTAAACCCCTTGGGTGCTAGATAAGTCTCTAATGCATTGTGAAGCAAAGAGTTGTAGACCTCGATAGCAATTAAAGAGTTAGACTGCTTTTCTTCAACAGCTCTGGGGTGGCTCTGGCTGCCTGCCAATGATCTATCAGCTCATTAGACCTGTGCCCTAAAAAAGCTATACTTACATTGGCACAAAGCGGCATTCTCAGCAAAACCAATAGGGTAGATGATGTCGTAATGATTTCCGTTAGAAAAACACAGCAATATCTGAAATAAAACAAACAGTAATATACAGATTATAAACATAAATTCAGCAAACGGAGGCCCCCAGCTAAGATATACAACAACTCCAATCATTCTCAGCTGGCCAACAGTAGTACATTAGTTGCCTAACTCTTGCAATGCGTTGTGTACCCCTCCGGTACTCAAAGGGTTAAGTTGAGGTAACATAGCAATATAACACACGGTGGCTCTTCAGTTGAGGCAGCGTAGCAATATGCCGAGGGAACAAATTGAAAGTGGTGTTTGAGGCCTGCCTTTTGTAACATACAGCAAAGCATCTCTCTCCCTTTAAGGAGAAAGGTCGGGAATCAGGAAGTGGAGGAGTGACAGTTGAAAACAGACAGTTAGTGAGGTTGACTGAAGAGATGAAGAGAGTTAAATAAAAGAGTTGCTATTAAGTTTATCCCTGAGTGTTTGTATTTTATGGAAACATTACACCCTCGTTCTGAAACAGAGTGTATGGAGGGTTACAATTATCTGTGGGAGGTGAAACAGTGTGTTTGTGGTATCATGATCCTGAGTGAGAGTGTGTGTGGACTGGGAGAAGTTATTGATATCCCCTACTTCAGTTGTCAGAGTGTCAGTTGGATAGTGGTAGGCAGGCCAACTCCCTGTATGATAAACATGTCCCCATTGAATCACCCAATGGGAACAGTAAAGTCCCCATTGAATCAACCAATAGGAGTTGTGTCTCCTAATGAGACATAAATTATGTAAGGAGGCATTCTGTTCAACGTGTGTTTGTTTTCCGAGGAGCCAAATTATGTTCTGTGTGTGAGGTACCATAAATTATGCAATGAGGCTTATTCTTTTATATATATAGATAGATAGACTAGCAATGTGGGACAGCGCTGCCCGTCAGGCTATATAGGGAATTAATGCACACACACACAATGCAAGACAGACACACACGCATGCACTGAGATGCACAAAGAGCGAGACAGTCATATCCCGGGGTGTGAGTGAGTGGCATTCATTCATGTAGTTGAAATGCATGTGGTAATTGCACATACTATGGTGGAAGGTGGATTGTGCTGGCTCCCAGGGTGTAAGGGAGTGTGATTGCGTGTGAGTGAGAGTGTGTGATTGAGAGTGTGTGATTGAGAGTGTGTGAGTGATTGTGTGTGTGAGTATATGTGAGAGTATGTGAGAGAGTGTGTGTGAGAGTGAGTGTGAGTGATTGTATGTGAGTGTGATTGAGTGTGACTGTGTGTATGTGTGTGTGTGTGTGTGTGTGAGAGAGTGTGTGTGAGAGAGTGTGTGAGAGTGAGTGTGTGAGAGTGAGTGTGTGAGAGTGATTGAGTGTGTGAGAGTGAGTGTGTGAGTGTGAGTGAGTGAGTGTGTGTGATTGTGTGTGTGTGAGAGAGTGTGTGAGAGAGTGAGTTAGTGTGAGTGTGTGAAAGAGTGTGAGTACGTGAGAGTGTGAGTGAGTGATTGAGTGTGTGATCGAGTGAGTGTGTGTGATCGAGTGAGTGTGTGTGATCGAGTGAGTGTGTGTGATCGAGTGAGTGTGAGAGTGAGTGTGAGAGTGAGTGTGTGAGTCTGTGTGTGTTTGTGTCTGTGGTGTAGAAGAGAATGGCAGCCATTTTTTTTTTTTTTTTTTTTTTTTTTTCAGTCACTTGGATAGTGGTTAGCGGGATGGATAGTAGGGGCAGGCCAACTCCCTGCATGAGTTAAATCATTCCCCCACTGAATCACCCAATGGGAGCAGTAACTCCTCCTGAGGTAACACAGCAATATAACACACGGTGGCTCTTCAGTTGAGGCAATGTAGTAATATGCTGAGGGAACAAATAGAAAGTGGTGTTTGAGGCTTGCCCTCTGTAACATACAGCAAAGCATCTCTCTCCCTTTAAGGAGAAAGGGTGGGAATCAGGAAGCGGAGGAGTGACAGTTGAAAACAGACAGACAGTTAGTGAGGTTGATTGAAGAGATGAAAAGAGTTAAATAAAACAGTTGCTATTAAGTTTATCCCTGAGTTTGTATTTTATGGAAACATTACACCCTCATACTGAAACAGTGTATGGAGGGTTACAGTTATCTGTGGGAGGTGAAACAGTGTGTTTGTGGGGTCATGATCCTGAGTGAGAGTGTGTGGACCAGGAGAAGTTATTGATATCCCTTACTTCAGGAGCGAGTGGCAGCTATAATTTTTTTTGTCAGTTGGATAGTGGTCGGCGGGCTGGAGGGGGCGGGCCAACTCCCTGTATGATAAATATGCCCCCACTGAATCACCCAATGGGAGCAGTAACTTCCCCATTGAATCACCCAATGGGAATTGTGTCTCCTAATGAGACATAAATTATGTAATGAGGCATTCTGTTCAACATGTGTGTGTGTGTTTTCTGAGGAGACATAAATTATGTTGTGTGTGAGGTACCATAACTTATGCAATGAGGCTTATTCTTTTATTGATATTTATATATATATATATATATATATATATATATATATATATATATATATATATATATATAGTAGGGTTTATCCTCCTGAGAAAAAACAAGGGCACTCACACTGCTGAGAGGTGTTTTATTCCAAAGTTATGGCAATTCAAACTTGACATTTTTTAGGTGCGGTATCTCATTGGCTCTGTTGCCAAACCATTCTATGAAGGTTGCTGATCAACTGTACAGGGCAGTCAGTGGATGGTGTACTAACAGTGCCACAGTAAAAATCTGAGGCAATTGAGAATCTGCACCTAAAAATGCAAGTCTGAGCTTAAATGTTTTACTGTCCCTTTAAAACTATAGTTTATAAGAATTAGCTTTATTTATTTGTTAGGTTATGTAACTTAGGCATGTCATTCCTGGTAAGAAATTGCAGCTGGGAGGGAGAATGGAATGTTAATATCTGACACTCTGGGCTGTGTCACCCAGTACTGCCTACATTGCACAAACTGAAAAACAAAGTGAAATCTCTCAAACTATCACTAACAAATCTGTGACTTTGAGTCTTTCAAAGCAAAGCAATGTATTTTACATACCACTGGCATGAAAATAGTTAAATGGAGAGAGGTCTCCAACACATTATACTGCAAAGTGTTAGACACCATTCTAGCACTCAAAAGGTTAAAAGCTCCATTTAACTGAATTGAAATGTGTTGCCTATGGTGCAGCTGATTTGCTTGAGAATTGCTCCTCTTTTGTGTGCAGTGGGCTCCAAGCCTAAGCACCTCCCCTGGAACACAATCAGTACAGAATACTGAGCCAAGGACATCCTTGCTCCAGTAACACTGGCTGAAAAAATCTGTGGTATTGCACACGGTTATTGAACATTGGACCTTATGTAAAAAGGTAGAGTAGTGACATTCTAGGGCAAACCATCTTCACCATAGAGAACAAATAAAAGTTCCAATTAATTAAAATGGAACTATTTAATCCTTGAATGCTAGATAAATCTCCAGTGTATTTCTTTACAATGCGTTGGAGACCTCTCTAGCATTCAAGGAGTAAAAAATCCCAATTTAAGGACACTCTGGGATTTTTGTTGTCTGTATCCCCTATGGTGCAGTCGGTTTACCTCAGAACAGAGCACTCCACTTTTATACACAAGGCCAAATGTAATTTAAAAGCTGCCGAAATGTATCCATTTTTGGGTCACCTACATACCTTTTCCGAAAAGCCATTTTCAGTCACACAAGCAGGGGGAACATTAGGTTCTTGATAAATTATAAAATCTTTCCTAAAATAAAAAAACACAAACATGAAAATCCTTCACCATTTACAACTTTCCACTTTATCCTGTTGTTTATCCAAGTAACTTTATCTCACTCTATTTATCTTTTAACTGGATATGTTTTGTTTGTTTTTTTCGTTTTTTAAATTCTCAGTATTATAGAAGAAATAGTCTTTTAGAAATGGACCTTGTGACCTTTTGTGCGGAACAATCTGTATTGCAGTGCTCTGCAAGGCCGTCCACGTCCTGAAATACTCCACCCACCATGCCTCCCTAGGACCAGCATTCTATATTTCCGGTGTCACTGAAAATGCCGCTACTAGCAAAAGCTTGTGCCTCCATTTGCCTTCCTCTCCAGCAGGCTCATGAACCTTACTGCATATCACCACCCTCCTACTGCTAGCCTGTCAGAATCGCCATCTACTCCCGTCTCACAAGGCAGCGCATGAATGGGATGGATAAAACACGGAGAAGGTGCTCATCTTGTCAATTGGAGCCTGGTTGTGGGATCACCATCTGACACCACAACTCTGCTCCAATCAATAAGACAAGCACCTTCTCTGTGTCTTACCCGTCCCATTCATGTGCTGCCTTGTGAGACGGGAAAAGAGGGCGATGTTGGCAGTAGGAGGGAGGGGATATGCAGGGAGGCAAGTGGAGGCATTCATCTGGAAGTTTAGCTCCTGTCTTGTGGGCAGGTTTAAAGGCTTACAATAAACTATAGCTGGCTAACATTTAACCTCTTGAATGACATAAGGGTACACAATGCATTGCAAAGCAATGCTTTGCATACACCTATGCCTCTCAAAGGTTAACAAGAGTTTGTGCAATAGTATCGCATGTTAGGATGTAATATTACTCCTCAATCGCCCTGTTCAACAAACATTTGATAGTTTAGCATAACAATCTCAGGCCTCACTACTTCCAGATATCACCCATGCATGCCTTACTGTCATTCACTTGCAGGAAGAGAAAAGGGAGAGTGGTGTGTGCTGTCTGTGGGAGTTTCTGTGGGAGTTGCAGTTCTGGCCTTTAGGTCCTCTATGGCTTTCTGACTCTTTTTGAAGAATAATTTCAAACTACTAGTTAGCAGAGGGTGATGGGAGCTGTAGTCTAGTAACAGCAGAACAAGAAGTTGCACACAGCTTTAAATGCAGACAGTGCAATGGAGGCAATGCAGATGTATTCTATTGTGTATGTAACATGGGGAGGGGAAGGCAAGTGGAGGCATTCATTCATTTAGGAGCTTAGCTCCAATCTTGTGGGCAGGCTTAGGATAGAAGGTGGAGGGAGAGAACTCCCAATTATATTAAACGTAATTAAGATGGCAGTGCCTTCCCTCTTGCTTAAGAAAAGGGATAATGTTAGATTTTTCAGCATGGGGGAAACTATATACGTATCATGGGGATTTTTAAAGGAGATCTACACTCCTATACAAGTTTGTCTAAAAAGTAAGTTTATATAGTGACTAGCTGGAATAGTAGCTTCACACCCCCCCTTTCAATTAATTTCTCTGGGTCCAGTAAATTCAGCAGGTCTCCTCTTTCTGTCCATATTATCCCCTAATTCTAGAACTAATGACATAGGTTAAGCCTGCTGAAGAAAATGTAATGTGCTTCAAAACAAATCAATGTGCTGTATTCCTCTTTAGCATTCAAGGCGTTTAAAGCCCCATTTAAATCAATGAGAATATTTAGATGCAGCTGGTTTGCCCAGAATTGCTCCACTATTTCCCACAGTGGATTAAGACCACATGACAATCAAGTTCTAAAAACGAAAACAAGTTGTTAAATAAATTACACAACACTGTCAAAGTCTTACATCCTATACAACATTTTGCTAACGTCTGTCAGAAGCCATCATGCGCAGTAGAGACTGCTGCGTGCGGTGCAATCATGCGCACTGACTCCCCAAACACACCACAGGATGAGCAGCCGCCGCCCGCCATGGGGGGGGGGGGCGGCTCGAGCCTCACACACCACGGCCTGTACCGGGCAGAGGAACGGGCACTGGGGTCACCAGGCAGAGTAACGGGCATCTGCTCACAGCCGGTCAATGGTACCGATGCACAAACGGGCACAGCCAGTTCCGAGGTGAGAGGTGGCTGTTCCCGGGTGAGAGTAGTTAGGGCAGGCGGCCCGTCCCACGTGAGAGCCGTTAGGAGAGGCGGCCGGTCCGGAGGATGCTCCTCTGTCTGTCTCCTCAGCAACCACTGGACCAGTCGGCTAAAGGGAGGTGGGAGATACCTGGGGCTTTTCAACTAGTATGCTGTTTTTGCATTAACCCCTTATGGACCGGCCGCACGCACACATGGCCAGGCACTTAAGGACCACGGACCTTTTTTTTTTTTTAATCCAGTTCCAGGCTCCCCAAATGGCGTGCAGCTGCGCGGGGAGCCCGGAATTCCATGACGGTCCTGGCATGTCATGGGTCATTAACGCAAAACAACCCGTGACATGCCATGAACATCAAGAGTCGTTAAGGGGTTAAGAAATACAAATACGTACACATTTCTCACAAACTATTTTTGTCTTAAGAAATTAAAATACATTTAATAGTGTAATAAAAATACATTTAAATATCTTCTGAACATTGTCTCAATATGAAATTAAATATATGTAGCTTACTTGAACATTAGCGAAAGGGCACTTATTTCCACTTGACCAACCCATTCCTGCATAAAGAAAAAAAAAAACAAAACACATTTATATGTCTACCGTGCTAGCTCACATACAACACAAGCCATCCCCTGCAGATAAATGTGTCGCTGTGGAACCCCTTAGTATGAAATAATGTGCTAGTGGAACCCCAACAAGCAGTTATATTGCATATGCTAATGAAGTATTTTCAGTGACATTTCATATGCTTATTACAGCCTTCCGTAACTTTCATATGCTAATGATGTCTTTTCAGAGAGGTTTCATACACTAATGAAGGTCATCAGTAACATTCCATATGCTAATTAAGCCATGTGTTGCACCAGGAGACTTTAACTTTCACTTTTCCAGAAAAAAAAAGTGGGGATAGTTCCTAGATGACACATCTGCTATGACAAGTCCACTTTAACATATTAGGCTAAATATATATTCAATAACAGTTATCAGACAATAATGTTCTTTTCTTAGAGGGATGGATTAGGTGAATACTATAAAAGAAATCCAACAGAAAGCACAGTGTTACCGTGTGAAATGTTTCAATGGGCCTTAATGTTTAAAACAAAAAAAGGATGGAGCAAAGCATCTCCACTACATGGGACAAACAGTTCCAAAATTCCCATTGATTGAAATGCGGGTTTTAACTCCTCTGAGATCCCTCAAAGCAAAGTAATGCTCTGGAGACCTTTCTAGCATTCAAGGTGTTAAAAGGCCTATTTAAATCAATGAAAATGTTCACTTCTTTCCTATGGTCCAGTTGGTTTCCTTCACGAATGCAACTCTTAAGCTTATTGAACTGCTCCTGAAATGAGAGGCCTATTAAAATAAGGATGCCCCCACTGCTGGGAGATGTCTCTCCTGAGATATTACAGTTTCAACACTTAGGGCGAGATGTTCAAAAAGTCATCATAATGAAAAACTTGTCGGATCATGAGTTGGTGGTAAAAGAAGGACCATATTTTCAGAAGTAAATCAGTCACGTCTGAAAATTCATCAAAAGAATTAAAAATGACGGTAAGAAGATATCACTGATCACAACATTATGACGGAAGATTAAACCACACCCACTTTTAAGAGAGCTTTTTCCGTTTGACGGAGATGGCGGAATTGGATGCAAAAAATGACAGAAACATGTCTGAGAATTGACGGATCATGGTATAAGAACTTTTTTATTCTGATTACAGACAATTTCAGTTAGCACCGCTTTCTGGACATCTCACCCTTAGTTGTTTACATTAACAGTGCCCTCTAGTCGCCAGATTTCACACAGTTATTCTATTGCATTTTATTTCACACAGTTATTCTATTGCATTCTATGTAAGTAACTGGCAACAGTTCTCAACAGAATGTGACAGTAACAGCAATAACACTTCCTGTCAGACTGAACTTTCTGGAGGTGGTGTATCCCTCTTTAGGAGGGACAGTCCCTCTATGAGGCCCAAATCCCTCTTTACCAACCTGGTGTCCTTTTTAGGAGATCAGACTGTATGGTGTGTATATATAAGTGTACCATATTGCTCCACAGTCATACAACTTACATTGTTTGTTTAAACTTCAGTATGCGTGTTTATAAATCAATCTGTTTAAATAAAATATGTTAGTCTTGCTCTAAATCATTTATTCTGTTACACAAAGGGGTGTTGGTAGGTTGTGAAATAACCTCAAAAATTCTCGGTAATGCCCTGCCAAACAACCATGCCCCCAACAACAGCCTCCAACACAAAAGTGTACCTCTTTGGCCATTTGAAATTTTGGGAGATATGTCACTCACTTCCTGACAGTTGGAATGTTATAATTTTCAACAAAACAACTGCCAGCAGTGGGGGGTACCCTTAATTTACTTAGTAGGAAAAGTCTTGTAACATACAGGTTTTCATTAAAAAAAAAAAAAAAAAAAAAAAAACACCCTTATAGTTACATATTGAAAACTATTGTTTTCTTCAGAACAAATTCAGAATTTGAATGGTGCATCACATGAAGTAAATTTTATAGTGTGCAACAAGATATAACATCATAAAAAAAAAAAAAAAAGTAAAAATTGCTTATTCTGCCAAAATCACACACTATGTATTAAAAACATTTATGTTGGTTGTAAAAGTTTCAGTTATTTGAAAAAGCCTTGAATCCCCAAAGAACAAAAATACAAACTACCATAAAATCTTGGGAATAATACGCACAATTTTACCCCACTTCACCTTATGTGAAGTGGGGGGTGCGTATTACACACAATAGTTTTACTATTTAAAAAAAAAAAAGAGAAGGCAAAACTTCTTCCAGGTAAATGTTCCCTGCGGGCGGCATGCTTGCACTTGCCTACCGCTTCCTTCAATGGGCTTTTAGGATCTTCTGCCTCCATCCAATGGTAATTCCCTGTCTATAAGGGCATTGCCATTGGCCGGAGGCGGAAGGTCCTGAAAGCCCATTGAAGGAACCATGCGGCATGCAGGGAACGTTTACCTGGAAGAAGTTTTGCCTTCTCTTCAGGCAGTTCACTTGCACAAAGTAAGGGGCAACTTCAAAGCGGTTAGCGCCGGGGGAGGGAGGGAAACATAGGGAAGATGTCTGCTGCCACTATTTTTTTTTTTTTTTGTAGTAAGGGGGAAAACAAGGGTGCATATTATAAACTGCTCCAAAAAATAAAGGGACCACTTAGACAACACAATGTAACTCCAAGTCAATCACATTTCTGTGAAATCACACTGTCCACTCAGGAAGCAACACTGATTGACAATCAATTTCACATGCTGTTGTGCAAATGGAACAGACAACAGGTGGAAATTATAGGCAATTAGCAAGACACCCCCAATAAAGGAGTGGTTCTGCAGGTGGTGACCACAGACCACTTCTCAGTTCCTATGCTTCCTGGCTGATGTTTTGGTCACTTTTGAATGCTGGCGGTGCTTTCACTCTAGTGGTAACATGAGACGGAGTCTACAACCCACACAAGTGACTTAGGTAGTGCAGCTCATCCAGGATGGCACATCAATGCGAGCTGTGGCAAGAAGGTTTGCTGTGTCTGTCAGCGTAGTGTCCACAGCATGGAGGTGCTACCAGGAGACAGGCCACTACATCAGGAGACTTGGAGCAGGCTTAGGAGGGCAACAACCCAGCAGCAGGACCACTATCTCCGCCTTTGTGCAAGGAGGAGCAGGAGGAGCACTGCCAGAGCCCTCCTAAACGACCTCCAGCAGGCCACAAATGAACATGTGTCCACTCAAACGGTCACAAACAGACTCCATGAGGGTGGTATGAGGGCCTGACGTCCACAGGTGGGGGTTGTGCTTACAGCCCAACACCGTGCAGGACGTTTGGCATTTGTCAGAGAACACCAAGATTGGCAAATACACCACTGGCGCCCTGTGCTCTTCACAGATGAAAGCAGGTTCACACTGAGCACATGTGACAGACGTGACAGAGTCTGGAGACGCCGTGGAGAACGTTCTGCTGCCTGCAACATCCTCCAGCATGACCGGTTTGGCTGTGGGTCAGTAATGGTGTGGGGTGGCATTTCATGTGCTTGCTAGAGGTAGCCTGACTGACATTAGGTACCGAGATGAGATCCTCAGACCCCTTGTGAGACCATATGCTGGTGCGGTTGGCCCTGGGTTCCTCCTAATTCAAGACAATGCTAGACCTCATGTGGCTTGAGTGTGTCAGCAGTTCCTGCAAGAGGAAGGCATTGATGCTATGGACTGGACCGCCCATTCCCCAGACCTGAATCCGATTGAGCACATCTGGGACATCATGTCTCGCTCCATCCACCAACGCCACGTTGCACCACAGACTGTCCAGGAGTTGGCGGATGCTTTAGTCCAGGTCTGGGAGGACATCCCTCAGGAGACCATCCGCAACCTCATCAGGAGCATGCCCAGGCGTTGTAGGGAGGTCATACGGGCACGTGGAGGCCACACACACTACTGAGCCTCATTTTGACTTGTTTTAAGGACATTACATCAAAGTTGGATCAGCCTATTGTGTGGTTTTCCATTTTGATTTTGAGTGTGACTCCATATCCAGACCTCCATGAGTTGATAAATTTGATTTCCATTGAGAATTTTTGTCTGATTTTGTTGTCAGTTCATTCATTCAGATCTAGGATGTGTAATCTTAGTGTTCCCTTTATTTTTTGGAGCAGTGGATGTGTAATCTTAGTGTTCCCTTTATTTTTTTTTGAGCAGTGTATATAGGCACTCTTGTTTTCCCCTAAAATCTTGGGCATAATATACACCTGTGTATTATACACAGGTGCATATTATACCTGAGATTTTACAGTATGTATAGTTTTACTAACATACCAAAATGGCACCCTGCTGATTTCAATTGTCATACTAAAGTGTTTGCCAGAAGCACAAAACTACAACCTCTCATTTCTCTTACTTTTTTCAAACATAATTTGTCTGTAAAAAATGTCTAACAGCTAAAACAAAATGAAGAAAAGGTAGACAAAGCATACACAGACATCAAGTGAGGCATCACCTATCTTTCTAACCCTAGGTCAGTGTTCACAGCTATTTCCAGAATTAGATGCTACAGAAAAAAAACAAAACATTTTTTAATGCATAAATCACTTAAACAATACTAAAATGGTTTAACATCGTGGGATTTCCTAGTGTATTTAGTACCTACAGTCAGCCTAAGAAAAATGGTACCACACTGCTATGGGTTGACCTACTACAGTGGGTGCCAGCAGTGTGCCTACTAGAAGAACAATGATGAGGAAGCAAACACTGTATGTGTTATTCTATGGGAATCAGTTGAAGAAGGCTGCAGAGAGAGGTTAGTCCGTGCATATCAGGAATCTGTAACTCTCTGTGCACAGGGGAATCATGATGGCACTCAGTGTATATGGGAGGAGATCTATGACTACCAGAAAGCAGTGGAACAAGGCTGGGGGTGTCAATCCATGCATGTGAGGATCTTCAACATCCAGAGGCCAATGGAAGCAGGCTGGGGTGGGGGATATAGGCCTACCAGAAGGGAGTGGAGCCAAGCTTGGGGTTGAGGCATTGTAAGTGGGGATCTGGGGATCTTTGTCTACCAGCGGGTGGTGGAAACAGGGTGGGGGGGGGGGTCAGCTACTGTATGTGTGGATCTGTTAACTCCAGTAGAAACAGGCTGGGGGGGTAGGGTTGGACAGTGTATGTGGAAATGCATGACTAGCAGTGGGCAGCAGAACAGGGCTGAGGGGTTGCAGACAGTGTATAAATGGGGTATCTGTGACTACCTGTGCATAGTGGAATCATCCTGTGAGCGAAATAGTGTATGTGGAGGGTCTGTGACTATCAATGGGACGGGGGGGGGGGGGGGGTCGGATGAGAAGATGTGACTACCATCAGGCTGTGGAACCAGGCTTGGAGGTCAGGGTATGTGGGCATCTGTGGAATCAGGCAGACATACCTCCCAACTTGCCAAAGTGGGACACACCTGTTTTTAGGTGGGTTTGCTGGGGGGCGTGAGTGGTTTACAGGGTATTATAGAGCAGTTTTAGGTTACTGAATAAATGATTTAAAGCAAGACCAAAGTATTTTATTTACACAGACTAATTTATAAACATATATACTGAAGTTCAAACAAACATTAATATGTTTCATGGAACAATGTGATATGCTTATATACATAACTAAATAAGAGGATTTTAGTCTTACCTGTTAAATCCTTTTCTCTTAGTCCATATAGGTAACTGGTAAATTTGGGTAGGCGATACACCCCTTTAATTGTAGGCAGGAACAATTCTAGAATTGTATGCAGGGGGTAGAGCCTACCTTCCCCCCTTGGCTGCAGCTAGCCAACTAGCTCCAGAAAAATTTGAAACACTATTGACTAGATAGTGGAAGGGAAAGAAAACTCCAGTGAGCATGACCCCCGAAGGACCCCCACGGTCTGCCACAGGAGAGCCAAGCATGGTCCCTTGACAGGGTGGGAGACCAGTAACCTGTATGGACTAAGAGAAAAGGATTTAACATGCAAAACTAAAATCCTCTTTTCTCTGTCGTGTAATACAGGGTACTGGTAACTTTGGGATGTCCAACCATTGAGTTTCAAATCCAAAACACACTTACTTCAGCGGCTCCGTTCACTACAACACATTATATTCTCTAATACACAATATATGATATCTTAGAATAGGAGAACATCCAATGAATATCAAAAATACATCAAAAAAGTGTGCAATGATAAAAAGGCTTTCCTTTACCTTTAGTCTTCTCCACAACTTGTACAAACAACCGCACCACTGTGATGTATAGATTCAATCAGCAGGATACTCGTTTATCTTCTAAAAATCAATCTTTATTCGAAATTTAAAAATCATACTTGCTTATATAGATGTCTCCAAAGAAAACAGCAGGACTTACAGAGTGGGTGAACAACGAGTTATGTGTCAAGATGATAATCAACGCGTTTTGCGCTTATACTGCTCTTACTCATGATTAAACAAATCTTAATCATTGAGTTTCCCCAGAGGCGGGAAGTAAAGCAAGGACCAGGTGCAAGGCCCCCAAAGTCACCAGAGCAGATATGAACCATCAGATCAGAGATAGCCCAACAAAACAATGAAGTGTCAACAGACACTGAATAGGGAAAATAACACCCAAAACTGTTACACAACACACTCAACTAGAGCCAACAGGGCTCAAAAGTGAAGGAAGTACCAAGAATTGAAGAAGATCCTAGACAGGCAAGACTGCCTCCAGGATCTGCCTCCCAAAGCTGGCGTCAGCCGATGCCAGCACATCAACACAGCAGTGCTGCGAAAAAGTGTGCACAGACAACCACGTGGCAGCCTTGCACAACTGATCAGCAGAGGCCTGACTCTTGTAAGCCCAAGAAGCTCCAATAGATCTTGTAGAATGAGCCGTGACCCAAAAGGGAACAGGCTTCTTCCTCAGCTCCTAAGCCTTACGAATAGTGAACTTGATCCAAGAAGCAATAGTCACTTCGGATGCAGGTCTTCCTGCCCTGGGACCCTCAGGAATGATGAACAGCACATCAGATTGCCTGACAGACTCAGTGCGATGCACATAAAACTTGAGCCAACGCACCACATCCAACAAGTGGAGATCCCTCTCCTTGTCAGAGGTGGAGTCAGGGCAGAAAGGAGGCACTACAATCTCCTGATTGATGTGGAACTCTGAAACCACCTTCAGAAGAAACTACTGAGAAGTGCGAAGCACTGCCTTGTCCTTGTGAAACACCAAATATGGTGGTTTACAGGACAGAGCATATAACTCCACAACACGGCGAACTGACACAATCTCCAGGAGAAAGGCCATTTTCCACGTCGACAGGCGTAGAGGAATAGTAGACAAGGACTCAAATGGAGGGCGCTATAGAACGCCCAAAACCAAGTTAAGATCCCACGGAGGAGCGGGATTCTTGAAGGCAGGACGAGTATGAGCAACGCCCAGGAAGAAAACCTTGACATTAGGAAGGATGGCAATGTGCCTCTGAAAGAAAACAGAGAGCAGAAGTCTGACCCTTAAGGGAACTCAAATTGAGGCCCTTATCCACACCGTCCTGCAAAAAGGCCAGGACCATAGGCAGATCAAATTCCCGAGATAGGTCCTTGTCAGCACCACCAAGACAGAAAAGTCGACCAGACACAATGGTAGATCTTGGAAGAAACAAGTTTGCAGGCACTGAGCATAGTAGTCACCACCCCCGAAGAAAAACCTTTCTACTTCAATACTGAGGATTCAATTTTCAAGCAGTCAAAGCTAGCCAATGAACATCCTCCTTTTACAAGTAACCCCGTAGAAGAAGATCCGGACAGCAAGGGAGCCGGAATGGCTCCGCCACTAACAGATTCAGCGACTCCGGAAACCAAGCTTGGCAAGGCCAGTACAGAGCAATCAGAATGACTGCACAGTGTTCCACTCACAATTTCCGTAACACCGGTGCAACACTGGGAGGAGATGAAAGTTATAGGCCAGAGGAAACAACCAAGGAATGGACATTGCATCCACTGCCAGAGCTAGAAGGTCTATCCACCCAGAGCATAACCTCGGAACCTTGCTGTTGTGTCTTGTCGCCATTGGGTCGATGTAAGGAAGACCCCACTTCTGAACAATGAGGGTGAAAACCTCTGGGTGCAGTTCCCACTGTCCACTGTATGTCGACTGAGGAAGTCCGCCATGACGTTGTCTACGCCAGGAATGTGCACTGCGGATATGGCAGTAATGTGTTTTTCTGCCCAGGACAAAATAGCCTTGACCTCTAACCAAGCGGTAAGACTTCTTGTTCTGCCCTGCTTGTTGATGCAAGCCACGGCCGTGGCATTGTCGGACTGTTCCGTCTTCCAGCTGAGATGTCCAATGACAAAGGGCATGAAATATCGCCCGAAGCTCCAAAACGTTGAAGGGAAGGAGAGAGTCCACTGGAGACCACCGACCCGGAGCACTCAGGCAACCCAGGACTGCTCCTCAGCCGGAGAGGCTGCTGTCCGTCGTCACCGTGGTCCAGAAGGGTACCAGGAAGGACTTGCCCTTCAGCAGATTGGAGAGGTCGAGCCACCATATCAAACTCAGTTCCACATGAAAAGGGAGGGACACTGACATCTTCAGAAGGTCCGGATAACCCCTGCACACCTGGATCACAAACCTCTGGAGTTCCCTGGTATGTGCCATGGACAACAGGGCCGCTTCTGTGGTGGAGATGAAATTTCCCCACTAGAGAGGACAGCTTCTTGGCTAGAAATGGATCTTGAGCCAGGACCGCAGAAACCCTGTGGCCGATCTGGTGAGCTACCTCGTCCGTGAGAAACACAGTGCTCTTCTGAGTGTCGAAGAGAAGGCCCAGGAAGACCAGACGCTGGGATGGGACAAGATCTGACTTGTTCATGTTGATGATCCACCTGTATGGACGAGAGCGTGAATGCATAGCTGAACCTGCTGATGAAGAAGTTCCGCAGAGGAGGCTTTCAGAAGCAGGTCGTCCACGTATGGAGTAACTCTGATGCCGTCCCGGTGGAGGACAGACACTAAGGCTCCCAGGATACGGTTGAAAACTTGAGTAGCTGTAGTCAGACCAAAGGGAAGAGCTGAAAACTGAAAGTGCCCTCAGTCGCAGGCAAATCTGAGATACTGCCAGCTCTCTGGATGAATGGCGATGTGTAAATACGCATCCTGAAGATCCAGAGAAGAAAGGAATCCCACCGGTGACATAGAAGCAATCACCGTCCTTAGAGACTCCTGGTGATAATGAGTCCAGATCACAAAGGAATTGAGATCCTTCAAATCCAAAATAGGGTGACAACCGCTGTCCTTTTTTGGAGACCACAAACGGATTCAAGTAAAAACCCATACCTCTGTCCTGAACTGAGCTGCTGAACAGCCAGCATTTCTCCACGCCCTGAGGTGTATGAGAAGGAAAGAAACTAAAGGGAGGAAGAGAGACAAAAGGGATCCTGTAGCCTTCCGCCACCACCTGTAAAACCCATGGGTCCACCACTGAATCCTCCCAGACAATGTGGTAGTGACGCAGAAGGCCACCCACAGCAGAGTGGGGACCTGGGTTCAGTGAGTCATGTTGAAGAAGACTTGGAAGCCTTGGGCTTGGAGGAGACCTTGGGCTTCCATTGCTGTTTGGGCTTGGAGGAGGCACACGGAGCTGAGGGAACCGTATGGTTCGCCGGACGTGTCTCAGTCTGAAAGGAACAAAAATACCAACTACGCTTAAGCGGTGTTTTCTTCCTGGGGACCAAAGGTAGAAGGGTACTCTTACCCACTGTGGCCTCACTGATCAGATCTTTAAGATCAGGCCCAAACAAAGAAGTATCTTGAAAAGGTGAGAGCAATGCTTTCTTGGAAGTAGTGTCAGCAGACCAAATCTTGAGCCAAAGAGCCCTTCTGGCAACCACAGACATGGTGGAAACCCTAGCCACCAAACGGATGGCATCAAATCAGGCAGCAGAAACACAGTGCTGTGCCTCAGAAATGTTGGCAAGAAGGCACAACATATCCGAAGTAGGAGCACCCTGACGGACAGCCAGGGTGAGCTGTTCAGTCCAGATGACAATGGCCCTGTTCACCCATGCTGCAGCGAATTCTGGACACATAGAAGTGCCAGCAGTGGCAAAAAAGGACTTGAGGGAGACCTCAAGTTTCTTGTCAGTCCAGTCTTTCAGAGTAGACGCATCAGAAACTGGCAAGGCAGTAGACTTAGATAGCCTGGAGATAGGAGCATCCACCTTGGGAGGATGAACCCACTGAGCAAGCGCTGTCTCAGGGAAGGGATAAAGGTTAGCAAATTTCTTGGACACAGAAGGTTTCCTGTCAGGAGATTTCCACTCTTCGGACACAAGGCAGTCAAGAGTGGGGTTAGGTGGAAAGCGGTTAAGGGGCTTTTTAGGCTCCAGAAACACATTAGAGGGATCAGAAGGAACCTCCTAAACTAAGGGAATGTTTAGGGTAGTCAAAACAGCCCTGATCAGGCCCTCAGCCGAGGGCTCAGGATCAGCCTCAAAGAGATCCCCAAAAAACTGAGAGGAGCCCACAGCAGAACATTCCTCAACATCTGAATCCACCAACATTTCCTCCTCAGAGGAATCTGATACGGCAGGTACTCCCTGTGGTTTTGGAAGGGAAGACTTGACGGAGGAGGGGGTCTGCCAGGAATGGAAGACCCCCTGTAACTGGGATGGAAAGAGTTGCAATGTAGACCTAAAGGTCTCTAGTAGCAGCCTTAAATTCTTGCACCCAGACTGGCTCTAATATATGGCTGGAGATCCCTGGGAGACTCTCAGGGACATCAGAAAATGCTGGGCATAAATGACCTGAGAATTCTCTAGGTAACTCTGAATGACAGGAAGAGCAGTGCGCAATAGGGGATACAGAGACCCCAGCATCCTTAGTCTTAGGTCTGTCCCCAAGCTCCAACGGTATAGACATTCTCACAGCGTCAAATAACCTTACTGTATAAGAAATCACCCAATTATAGTGTGTAGGATTAAAGTTTCACCCCAGAAATCGCTAAACTAGACTTATCTGGCAGGTGAAGGGTTAATCAGCAGAGGAGAGAAGTAGAGTCCAAGCCCTGCGTAGGATACTCGTTCTGGAAAGAACACAAAATGGCTACTGCGGCAGAAGCCAATCAGAAACGAGCACATGAAGCAACAGCTCATGGTTATTGTAATCCGCCTAATGGTGGTATTCCATTTCTAACAGAAAAATAAAAAAGTTTCTAAAACTATAGCAGAACTCTTCTCTTGCCTGTGTCTTCACCAAAGAACAAATCTTTTTGGAGCTGGTTGGCTAGCTGCAGCCAAGGAAGGAAGGTAGGCTCCACCCCTGCACACAATTCTAGAATTGTTCCTGCTTACAATTAAAAGGGCAGATCGCCTACCCAAAGTTACCAGTAACCTGTATTGGAAGACAGAGAAATAGGGACACCAGGGTAGGAAAGAGAGACAGTGTGAAAGACACAGGAGTGTCCAATACAATTCAAAGCAATGCATTGGACACCCTTGTGGCAATCACAGGGTTATTTTTGTATTAATTTATTTTTTCTAGACCTCATGTTGGCGGAGGTGGCACGCAAAGACGGCATGCGTTCGGGCAGTCTCTACTGTGCAAGACTGCTTCGCGTGGAGAAGCGAGGTAGTGGCCGGTTAACCCTTTGAGTGTACCAGAGGGGTACGCAACACACTGCAAAAGCAATGCATTTCGTAACCCTCTGGCATTCAAAGGGTTAACATTACCCAGACCTTGGCCCATGTACACGGGCTTTTACACTAGTGTGGTTATAAAAGGCTTGTCTTATACAAAAACTACAGCAAGACATGTTTGACTCATAACAGGATATCATCAATTTCCCTGAGTGTTTGCCATTTTCTTTGATAAATCTCAGTCCACATGATTCACTGGAAATAGGAAACTTAGCAGAAGGAAAGGAACCAGTGACTCAGTTCAACAATTCCAACATGTCCTTATTTACATCAACAAAATAGAGAAAGAAAGTGCAATTATAATACACTCAGACAGTCTGGAGAACATTCATGCAATGACTAACTCTGCTCCAATACGTTTTAGGTGGCTCTCTTTATAAAGCAGAGGATAAAGCAGATCTCTTCACGGCTATTCAATGCAATCATTGATAAATTCTGTCACGAAACTCATCACAGTAAGGGCTCATGAACATCAAAACTATAGCAGCTCCTCTCTACAGTTCTGTTACCTTTTTCCTGCGTTTACACAACAATCTCAATGCAGTAGGGTGCATCTGATGGTCAGTCTACTTAAAGGGACAGTAATACTTTGTTTTATCTTTATTTTATTTTGTAGGCATTAAAAAACATTAAGAATGATATAAGTCTTATCTCTCAAACCTTTATGGTTTGAGAGATATTCACAAGCAAAGTTTCCCCTCCCACCCCTTTTACCTAGTGTAAGCCATCTCTCCTCAGATGTGGAATGCAGTCCATAGACCAGACAGATAACAGCAGGGGACAATCTTCTTCCTATGAGAACTATGAAAGCCCTGCCCACCTTGACAAGTTTTTCAGGTTTTTCCCTTATCTTAAGTGAAGATTGTCCCTCTCTGCAGTCTACCTGGGCACCTCCCTTCTGATCTAGCTGAACAGTGTTACATCAGTAAAAGGGGTGGGAGGGGATACTTTGTTCCTGAATTACTCTTGGACTACAACTCTGACAGTATTGAAATAACACTCTCCAAAGTCCAAATATTATGATGATTAATTAGAGCTGTTTTTATTATGAAACATTACTATGCCTTTAATCTCCTACTGAATATTATTGGTTAACACCCATGTGGGTAGGCCATTCCCTGGAGGGTTCTATGAGGAACACAACCTCCAACACTGAGCATGTTAAAGGTCCGCTGGTGTCAATATAGGCCACAGTTCAGACTTTCCTGACTGGTTCTTTATTGCATTCCTACATAGATGTAAAATGCACCATGCCGGACTTTGGTGCATTCATACAAAAGCAGTATTTTCTAATGTGAAAAGACACCATAGCCCAGCACCATACCTCCTCACCAGTGCAGTATCAGTGCACTGATGTTGCCCATGTGAAAGGGACCTAAAAGCAACTTTCTAAGCAGAACATCCAACTTTTCACATAAAATAAGGGAATTTGCATTCAGCGGGGTTGTCCATACCTCCTTCCTCAAGGGACAGAAGAGGAAAAGAACAATGAATTGAGGGCCAGACAGTACTAAACAGTATATTCCCATTAAGAACAAACATGCACAAAATGCGTGTACACAAACTATTACATGTACTCCACAGATTGGATAATTATTTACTTATTGACATATTGAGACTTATGTCTGCTTCATTAGTAAAGATAAAAATGTATTATGTTTTGCTGCAGCTTACATTTGTCATTTAAACGTCAATTAACACACATTATTAACCCTTTCAGTACCGGAGGCTCAGGCCATTTCCTGTACCCTGCAGACCAGACACATTTTCAGCATTTTTGCTATCCTTCTGTTTACAACTTGCTGCATCGAATGAGGGGTAACATGCCTTCTTACCTCAAGACTGGTGTGCACTAGGGCTGCAACAACTAATCGATAAAATCGATAATGAGAATCATTGGCAACGATTCCCATTTTCGATTAGTTGTGCAGAGATTAGTTGTGCCGCCCAGCTGCCGTACGTCGCCTTACTGTCTGCCAGATGGATGCTACAGTCTTCCCACTGCCCGCACTGATGACAGCTCGGAGACGCCGCATGGAGCATGTGTTTGACTTGGTTCCTCCCCGGATGTCATCAGTGCAGGCACTGGGGAGAAGAAAAAGCGATGCACAAGGGAAAATGAGGTACAGGGGAGACACGTACATGGCGGGAGAAAGAGTTACAAGAGGGGAGAAAGTGAGGAACAAGGGCAGGGGGGAGAAAGTGATGTACAAGGGCAGGGGGGAGAAGTACATGTGAGAGAAAGAGAGGTACAAAAGGGTGAAAGAAGTACATGTGAGAGAAAGAAGTACAAGGGGGGAGAAAGAAGTACAAGGGGGGAGAAAGAGGCACATGGGAGGAGAAAGAAGTACAAAGGGGGAGAAAGAGGCACATGGGGAAGAAAGAGAGGCAAAAGGGGTGAGAAAGAAGTACATGGAGGAGAAAGAGGCACAAGGGGGAGAAAGAAGTACATGGGGTAGAAAGAGAAGCACATGGGGGAGAAAGAGAGGTACAAAAGGGAGAAAGAAGTACATGGAGGAGAAAGAAGTACATGGGGGAGAAATAGAGGTGCAAGGGGGAGAAAGAGGTGCATAGACCCCATAGTAAAATAATAACAATGACACATGTTAATGTGTAAAGTTTTTTATTCTGCTGTTTGTTTTTAACACTGTTTGTTCATTAAATCGTTTTAAATTATGAAAAACTAGCATAGTGGTTTTTTTATCTGATTAATCGAAAAAATAATCGGCCAATTAATCGATTATCAAAATAATTGTTAGTTGCAGCCCTAGTGTGCACAAATGCCTCCAGAAGTTGGTGCTAATGAAGAAAAAAAAAAAAAAAAAAAAAAAAAAAAAGGCATTTTCTGCCCCTTCAAATGTACTGAAATATGTGAAAACCATGGGATTTCCAACTGTATCCATTAGTTAGTGCTCTTAGTAGAAAAATGACACCTGATTCGTATGAGTTCACCTACCATAGGGGGCACTACAAGTACAAAACTACACCTACCTCAAATTTTTCTAACATGTTCTCAAACATTACATGTCTGTGCAAAAATGGTTATAACAACTACAGACGTGTAGTTGTTATAACAAACCATACCATTTTGGAAAGAAGACAACTTGCCACATCTAATGAGGGGTTTCTTGCCTTCTTACACTAAACCTGGTGTGCACAAATGCCTCCAGAATGTGGCAATATAGGACAAAAATGGCATTTTCTTACATTTCTGCCCCTTCAAATATACTGAAAATCTGTGAAAACCATGGAATTTCCAACTGTATCCAATAGCTAGTGCTCTTAGGAGAAAAATGAAACCCCATTGGCATTAGTCGACTACCTCTGGGGGCGCTAGAAGTGCAAAACGACACCTACTACAACTTCTAATGTTTCTAACTTTTTCTCAAATATCACTTGCTCATACAAAAATGGTTATAATAACTAGAGAAGTGAAGAAAGGGTACACAAACTATACCATTTTGGAAAGAAGACTACCTGCTGCATCTAATGAGGGGTAACTTGCCTTCTTACCGCAAGCCTATTGTTCCCAAATGCTTCCAGAAGGTGGCACTATAGGAAAAAATGGCATTTTCTTACATTTCTGCCCCTTCAAATATACTGAAAATCTGTGAAAACCATGGAATTTCCAACTGTATCCAATAGCTAGTGCTCTTAGGAGAAAAATGAAACCCCATTGGCATTAGTCGACTACCTCTGGGGGCGCTAGAAGTGCAAAACGACACCTACTACAACTTCTAATGTTTCTAACTTTTTCTCAAATATCACTTGCTCATACAAAAATGGTTATAATAACTAGAGAAGTGAAGAAAGGGTACACAAACTATACCATTTTGGAAAGAAGACTACCTGCTGCATCTAATGAGGGGTAACTTGCCTTCTTACCGCAAGCCTATTGTTCCCAAATGCTTCCAGAAGGTGGCACTATAGGAAAAAATGGCATTTTCTTACATTTCTGCCCCTTCATCTGTACGAAATTCTGTGAAAACCATGGGATTTCCAACTGTATTCATTAGCTAGTGCTCTTAGAAGAAAAATGACACCTAATTGGTATGAGTTCACCTACCTTAGGGGGCGCAACAAGTACCAAACTACACCTACTGCAACCTCTAATTTTTCTAACATTTTCTCAAACATTACTTGTCTGTACAAAAATCGTTATAACAACCAGAGAAGTGAAGAAAGGCTACACGAACCATACCATTTTGGAAAGAAGACAACCTGCCACATCTGTGAAAACCATGGAATTTCCAACTGTATTCATTAGCTAGTGCTCTTAGGAGACAAATGACACCCATTGGGGGTGAGCGAAGTACAAAACTACACCTACTACAAAATCTCATTTTCTCAAACCTAACTTGCCTGTACGAAAATGGTTATAACACCTTCAGAAGTGAAGGAAAGGTAGATAAATCATACCATTTTGGTAAGAAGATAACCAGCCGCATCTAATGAGATCACGTGCCTTCTTACCCCAATCCTGCTGTGCATAAATGTTTCCAGAAGTAGCCGATATAGGAAAAAAGTTGAATTGTTTTACATTTCTGTCCCTTCAGATGTAGTGAAATCTGTGAAAACTATGGGATTTCCAACTGTATTTGTTAGCTAGTGCTCTTAGAAGAAGAATGGCACCCCAATGGTATGAGTTAACATACCGTAGGGGGTGCTAGTAGTACAAATCTACTACTGCTACAACCTCTGATTTCTCTATAATTTTCTCAAACATTCTTGATGTATGAAAAAAAGCTAGAGCTAGAGAAACCATACCATTTTGGAAAGAAGATAACCAACTGCATCTAATGAGGGGTCACTTGCCTTTCTACCCCTAAGTTAGTGTGCACAACTATTTCCAGAATGTGGTGCTACAGAAATTTTTTTTTTTTTTTTTTTTACAAATCAGTCACTTCAAAGATACAAAAATGGTTCAACACCATGGGATTTCCTATGAGGACCTCCTGCCAGCCTACGATAAATGTTACCCCACTGCTTTGGGTTGACATACCGTATTAGGTGCGAGGACCGTGGCTAGCAGTGGAACAAGGATGGGGAAGCAAGCAGTGTATGTATGATTCTAGGGCTATCAGTGGTCAGTCATTGTACATGAGGACCTGTGACTGCCAGTGAAACCAGGTGGGGGGAGGGATGAGGGGTCAGGCAGTGTATGTGGGTATATCTACCAGTGGGCAGAGAGCAAGTATGGCAGTGGTGGTAGGGGAGGTAAGATAGTACATATGGGGGATCTGTGACTACCACTGTACACTGTAAGTCCCCCACATACACTGTTTGATTCCCAGCCTGAATCCAGTGTGTACTGGCACTTGGGTCTACCAGTAGGCAGTAGAACCAGGCTGTGGGGGGGGGGGGTCAAACTGTGGGAATGGGACTACCAGTGGGCTGTGGAACTAGGTTGGTGGGTAGGGTAAGGGGTGGAGGACTGGAGGCATTTTGTGTGCATGCCACAGGGGTGTCCGATGCATTGCAAAGCAATGCATTGGACCCCTTGGGGCACACAGAGTTCATTAAAAAAAAAATTATATATATATATATATATATATATAATATATATATAATTTATTTATTATTTTTTTTTCTTTATTCATAGCTTGTTGTGGGGCCACAGGAGGGGGTTTGCAATGAACCCCCTCCCCTGTGGCACACACAGGGTTAATTTTTTATTTTATTTTTATTTTTTCATTTTTTTTTTTTTATAGACCTCATTGGGGGGCTTCAGGACCCTTCCTGATGCCCCCCCAATGAGGTCTTAGTTAAAAAAAAAAAAAAAAAAAAAAAAAAAAATCCCAAAAGAATTGACCATGCGAGTGCCACAGTTCTGCGGACCCCTGCGGCACTCACTGAGTTTTTTTTTTTTTTTATATATATTTTACTTTTTACTATCAGAGATTGTGGGGGGACATCAGTACCTTTCCTGATGTCCCCCCAACAAACTCTGATTACAGGTTAGTGAAAAATAGCCCTGTGCATGCGCACAGGAGGGGGGGGGGTCTGCCAAGAATCCCCCTCCCCTGTGGCACACACAGGGTTAATTTTTTTTTTTTTTCCTTTAAAAAAAAAAAATAAATAAAAAAAAAATAAAAAAATAAGACCTCATTGGGGGGGCTTCAGGACACTTCCTAATGTCCCCCAATGAGGTCTTAGTAAAAAAAAAAAAAAAAAAAAAAAATTAAAAATTTAAAAAAAAAAAAATTATATATATATATATATATATATATATATATATATATATATATATATATATATATATATATATATAGGCTAAAAGAACTGACCCTGTGAGTGCCAAACAATGCGCTGGGGACCCCTGCAGCACTCAAAGAGTTAACTTTTTTTATTATTATTATCATTTTTTTTTTTTTTTTTTAATCATTATCAGACCTTGTGGGGGGACATCTGGAACTCTCCTGACGTCCCCCCAACAAACTCTGATTATAAAATAATGAAAATATTCCTGTGCGTGCCACTTTTTAGATAGACCTCATTGGGGGGCTTCTGGACCCTTCCTGATGTCCCCCAATGATGTCTTTGTAATAAAATATGTGCTACAAGAATTGACCCTGTGAGTGCCACAGGGGTCTCCAGCGCATTGCAAAGCTGGGGAACCCTGCGGCACTCACAGGGTTAATTTAATTTTATTTTTTTTTTTTAATTCTCATTCAGACCTCGCTGGGGGACATCAGGACCCCTCCTGATGTGCCCCCAGTTATTGATCTCCCAGCCGATTGGGCTGGGAGATCAATATGGTGACTGAAGGAGAGCAAAAGCTATCCTTCCCTTCTCTCCTCTCTTCCGCTTCTCCTTTGTACATATTGCTCTCCCAGCGCGATCGGCTGGGAGATCATTACCTGGGGGGAGCATGAGGAATGATCCTCATGTCCCCCCCACAATTTTTTTTCTTAATTGCGGCCACTGCATGTCGGTTATACCGGCTTAAGCAGTGACCGCATTTAAGCTGTACAACGTACGAGTTTGGCACAGCAGGTACAGCTGTCCAAACTCGTACATTGTTTCCACTTGGCACTCTAGGGGTTAAAATGTGCTCATTTACATCCCTCATAGTAATCACTGAATTTCTGTTTCCAGAGAATTTTTTGGTCAGTTAACCATCAATTTAATACAATGGTGCTATCTTGTTTACATTGTCTCTCTCTACCTGCCTTCATGTTACCGGATAAAAGTTCTTCAAAAAATCCAAGGAGCTCATTGCCTGAGACATAAGTGAAAAGGAGAAGATGAAAAATAATAAGTATAGGCAATCTGACTTTACATGGTATGCACTTGTGAGATATGAAAAGTCAAAATAAAGGGTTACTATTCTTTTGAGCAGCGGAGTTGTTACATTTTACAAGCTTTCAGTGAGCTGGTCTAGATTATTGCATTCTAGATTATCAGGCATAGGAAATACATACAGAGAAGGATGGGGTTTTTCTGAAGTGAATGCAGTTATGCATTTGGGCTGTAGAAACAAACATGCTTCCTATACATTAAATGGGAACAACTTTGGGAATCCTTATTAGAGAAAGATTTAGGAGTAATGATAGACAACAGACTTCACATCAGCGTGCAGTCATTCAGCTGCTACAAGAGCAAATAGGGTACTATCCTACATAAAAAGGGTTACAGATGCATGGGATGCAAATATAATACAACATCTATATAAATCCTTGGTAAGGTCTCATCTACAATATGGAGTACAGTCATGGCCAAAAGTTTTGAAAATTACACAAATATTAATTTTCACAAAGTCTGCTGCCTTAGTTTAGATGATGGCAATTTGCATATTCTCCATAATGTTATGAAAAGTGATCAGATGAATTGCAATCAATTGCAAAGTCCCTCTTTGCCATGAAAATGAACTTAATCCCAAAAAACATTTCCACTGCATTTCAGCCCTGCCCCAAAAGGACCAGCTGACATCATATCAGTGATTCTCTCGTTAACACAGGTGAAAGTGTTGACATGCACAAGGCTGGAGATCACTCTGTTATGCATATTGGGCTAGAATAACAGACCAGAAGCTTTAACCCCTTAAGGACCATTGCCATGCCAGGACCGTCATGGCGGTCCGGCACTTAAGGACCAATGACGGTCCTGGCACGGCATGGAGTTCACGGCTCCCGGCGCAGCTGCACGCCGCTCCGGATGCCCTGAACCGGAAGCCATAGGAAAAAAAAATGCCCCGTGGTCCGCAAGTGCCGGCCGCACGGGATCGCGCTGGTCCTTAAGGGGTTAAAAAGAGGGTGGTGCTTGAAATCATTGTTCTTCCTCTGTTAACCATGGTTACCTGCAAAGAAATATGTTCGGTCATCATTGTTTTGCACAAAAAGGGCTTCACAGGCAAGAATATTGCTGCTAGTAAGATTGCACCTAAATCACCCATTTATCGATCATCAAGAATTTCAAGGAGAGAGGTTCAATTGTTGTGAAGAATGAGTCAGGGCGCCCAAGAAAGTCCAGCAAGTGCAGGGACCGTCTCCTAAAGATGATTCAGCTGCGGGATCGGGGCATCACCAGTGCAGAGCTTGCTCACTAATGGCAGCAGGCAGGTGTGAGTGCATATGCACACATAGTGAGGCAAAGACTTTTGGAGGATGGCCTGGTGTCAAGAAGGGAAGCAAACAAGCCACTTCTCTCCAGGAAAAACATCAGGGACATACTAATATTCTGCAGAAGGTACAGGGATTTGACTGCTGAGGACTGGGGTAAAATCATTTTCTCTTATGAATCCCCTTTCTGATTGTTTGAGGCATCCAGAAAAAGGATTATCCAGAGAAGACAAGGTGAGCACTACCATCAGTCCTGTGTCATGCTAACAGTAAAGCATCCTGAGACCATTCAAGTGTGGGTTTGCTTCTCAGCCAAGGGAGTGGGCTCTCTCACAATTTTGCCTAAGAACTCAGCCATGAATAAAGAATGGTACCAACACATCCTTCAAGAGCAACTTCTCCCAACCATCCAAGAACAGTTTGGTGACGAACAATGCTTTTTCCAGCATGATGGAGTACCTTGCCATAAGGCAAAAGTGATAACTAAGTGGCTCAGGGAACAAAACATCAAAATTTTGGGTCCATGGTCAGGAAACTCCCCAGACCTTAATCCCTTTGAGAACTTGTGGTCAATCCTCAAAAGGCGGGTGGACAAACAAAACCCACAAATTCTGACAAACTCCATGCATTGATTATGCAAGAATGGGCTGCCATCAGTCAGGATGTGGCCCAGAAGTTAATTGACAGCAAGCCAGGGCAGACTGCAGAGGTCTTGAAAAAGATGGGTCAACACTGCAAATACTGACTCTGCATAAACAATGTAATTGTCAATAAAAGCCCTTGACACTTATGAAATGCTTATAATTATACTTCAGCATACCATAGTAACATCTGACAATAATATCAAAGAACACTGAAGCAGCAAACTTTGTGAAAACCATTACTTGTGTCATTCTCAAAACTTTTGGCCACGACTTTACAGTTCTGGGCACCAGTTCTTAAAAATACATTACTGAAATGGGAAAAAGTGCAGCAACGTGCAACAAAACCTATAAAGGGATTGCAGGATCTGAGTTTTAAAGAGAGGCTAGCCAAGCTGGGTTTGTTTACATCAGAGAAGAGGTGTCCAAGGGGTGACATAATTACTATTTACAAATACATTCAAGGTGAATACAAAGAACTCTTCAAGGAACTATTTACTCAAAGAGCTGACCGAAGAACAATATGTCATCCATTTAGAGGAAAGGGGCATATTTTTACAGTAAGGGCAGTAAAGTTACAGAATTCTCTCTCTCGGGATGCTGTGCTTGCAGATACTGTAATTGCTTTCAAAAAAGTAATGGATACCTATCTAGCACAGAATACTGAGAATTAGGACAGTTGGCTTCAAAGCAGGTAGAATGCCGATCCAAAGAAATATCGGACTGGCATTTAGAGCCAGGGAGGAAGTTTTTTTACCTACTTGCAGCTTAATTGAAAATGGCTTAAATGTTGTTGGGGGGTTTTGCCTTCCTCTGGATCAGCATGGGGTGAACTTGATGGACTCTATTTTTCAGCATCATCAACTGTTACTATGTTACCAGTATTGAGCTTTGAAATATGTTAAACTGACAAGATAGTAAAATCTTGTCAATATCTGAGTAATATGTGTTTCCATAGTTTAACCCTTTGAATGTCAGGGAGGGGCACAACACATTGCTGGCACTCAAAGGATTAATAGCCAAGGTAAGACACACAAAGGTTAAATTCTGAGAAAAATCTGTCTGCAAAGTTTTACGAAAAATGCTCATCTATGATACAGTATACCACTCCTTGCCGTATCCACTAAGTTCAAAAGAAAAGTGGACTAGTTCTGGGGAAAACCATTTGCATCATAGGGAAGAACTAAAAATTCCTATTGATTTAAATTTGGATTTTAATCCCCTGAATGCTAGTGAGGTCTCCCATATAATGCAAATCTGTATCCATATTTCTTTCTGTATATTTACTTTGCTTCAGATGTTCACTAACCATTATACGTGCAAGTCAAATCTTTTAATTTAATATTGCAAAGACATGTATCACCAGAAAAAGGTGAAAAACGTAACAATCAGTGACCGTTTTTTTTTTTTAATTGTAAAACTCTGAATGATCAAATGAGAACTGCCAAATATTGTCCAGGTTTTGGTAAGCACACACAAAGCAAAAAAAAACAAAACAAAAAAAATAATTTAAAATTGGTGGCGTGCAACCTCCAAAATAGCTAAAAGCAAATACATAAAATATTGGTGCATATCCAAATTTTCATCTAGGGCTGCAACAACTAATCAATATTATCGATAAAAATCGATTATGAGAATCGTTGTCAACAATTCTCATAATCGATTAATTGCAGCCCCAGACTCAATATGTATCCTCCAGATTATTTGGGCCCACCCGCTCCTAACGCACCCACCGTCCACCGCACTGTGAGGAACTGAGGCCTCACATTATTACTGGCAAGATCCATCCGCCCGCATCATCACGCGCCCCTGCAGGCCATGATGACATACATACAGAGAGGAGGAAGAGGGCAGAGGCACCGGAAGAGAAGCGCTTGCTGCTGGACTCTGGCAGCAAGCGCTTCTCTTCCGGTGCCTCTGCCCTCTTCCTCTTCTCTGTATGTATGTCATCATGGCACGCAGGGGCACGTGATGATGCGGGCGGGCAGGAGGGAACTCAGAGCCAGCCAGCCACAGGGGACCAGATGTCACTCAAATTACCCCCTAGCACACCAACTCGCCAAATAAACGCAGCAAGAGGAGTGCAGAAGTGACAAAGAGAGCGAAAGAGTGACAGTCTAGACAGAGAAAGAGAGGTACAAAGGGGAGAAAGAAATACATGGGGAGAATGAGAGGTGCAAGGGGGAGAAAGAGACACAAGGGGGGAGAAAGAAGTACATGGGGAAGGAAAAAGTACAAGGGGGAGAAAGAAGTACATGGGGAAGAAAGAGAGGCACAAGGGGGAGAAAAGTACATTGGTAAGGAGGAAGTACAAGGGGGAAGAAAGAGAGGCACAAGGGGGGGGAGAAAGAAGTACATGGGGAAGGAAGAGAGGCACAAGGGGGGAGAAAAGTACATGGGGAAGGAAGTAGTACAATGGGGAAGGAGGAGAGACACAAGGGGGAGAAAGAAGTACATGGGGAAGGAAGAGAGGCACAAGGGGGAGAAAGAAGTACATGGGGAAGGAAGAGAGGCACAAGGGGGAGAAAGAAGTACATGGGGGAGAAAGAAGTACATGGGGGAGAAAGAGGTACATGGGGGAGAAAGAGGTACATGGGGGAGAAAGAGGTACATGGGGGGGAGAAAGAGGCACAGGGGGGGGAGAAAGAGGCACAAGGGGGGGGAGAAAGAGGCACAAGGGGGGAAGAAAGAGAGGCACAAGGAGGAGAAAGAAGTACAAGGGAGGAGAAATAGAGGTGCAAGGGGGAGAAAGAGGTGCATAGACCCCATAGTAAAATAATAACAATGACGCATGTTAATGTGTAAAGTTTTTTATTCTGCTGTTTGTTTTTAACACTCACTTTGTTCATGAAATCATTTTAAATAATGAAAAATTAGAATATTGTTTTTTTTTACCCGATTAATCGAAAAAATAATCGGCCAACTAATCGATTATCAAAATAATCGTTAGTTGCAGCCCTATTTTCATCACCATTAACCCTTTACTCTGCGGCATTGTGCCTGCATATCACTACTGTATTATAGATGAGAATTTAGTCACATCATATGGCCATAAAATACTAAGCTTGCTACCATGCCAAGGTACCTTAATATTGGCAAGTTCCTAACCTTATTATGCTCTGTCTAATGAGCTGAATCTCCCCTGTTTTAGGCAATTACTAACCTTAAAGGGATAGTGTTACTTCAAAATTACTATCCCTCATATTGTAGCCCTTAATAAACTGAGTTAAATGACACCAGCGGCAGCTCTCAAACCTTTATGGTTTAAGAGATAGCCGCTTTCAAAGTATCCTCTCCCCTGCTGTCAGCGTTCTGCTGCCAGCAGGAGAATCCAGTCTCTGAATCAAGCGGAGGCTCTTCAGCAGAGCCGATATCTCGTTATGGAAGGAAAAATTATTAATTGAATCAGTCTTCTATGTGTGCTTGGTAACCAAGCACACGTAGAAGACTGTTTCAATGAATAATTTTTCCTTCCAAAACGAGATATCGGCTCTGATTAAGAGCCTCTGCCTGTCCCGGGACCGGATTCTCCTGCTGGTAGCAGTAAGCTGACAGCAGGGGAGAGGAAACTTTGAAAGCGGATATCTCTTAAACCATAAAGGTTTGAGAGATGCCGCTGGTGTCATTTAACTCAGTTTATTAAGGGCTACAATATGAGGGATAGTAATGTTGAAGTAATACTATCCCTTTAATATACTTTATCCTGAGAGCTGAGTCTTTGTTATCTTTACTCATTAATGGAGAGAGACTCTCTAACAGGCATTATATAGTGTCCTAGAGACAATGAGCATTGCACCTGGGGGTGAGAGGGGTGGTTGTTAGTGTATGTCAGGACATTTACAGACGATATGCACCTTACTTCTGAGATGCCCTTTAAAGTTTCCTATTCTAAGGAGTTCTAGGGGGAGATGCACTAAGGCGTGATAAAGAGGTGATAATGTGGAGGTGACTTCTCCAAATTCTCCAGAACTAAGATCTCCAAAGTTGGATAAATCTTAGTGCATTGGTTACAATAACATTGCTCTTGGAGAAGGGACATCACTGGAGAAGTCATCTCCACCTGCAGGGGGCGTGGGCCGGGCTTTTCCCCCTGATGATGTGAGCAGTGAGGCTCACTAATATGCATTTGTTGTTCTTCTCACTCCACTGACTTCAGTCCCAAGTACTTTTGTCCCCGGTACAGTGAAGCACTCATACTGATATACTGCCCAGATCTCGTGCTAGGTCATAACGGCCATATCGGTTTGGAGTTGCATTTGTTAATTTAAGGCGAAAGGGGGAGATACACTAAAGTGTAATGAAGTGCTGATAACGTGAAGATGACTTCTACAATTCCTATGCTATTCTATGGAGCCAATGCGCTCAGATTTCTCCAGATTTGGAGATCTTAGAGCATAGTCTCCACAGAATAACATAGGAAAATGAGAAGTGATATCACAGGATAAGTTATCTCTGCTTTATCATCTCTGTATCTCCCCCCTAGAGTACTTCGAAAGGCATGAATGGATATGTCCAAGGGTTATATCTAAAATTACAGTTGTGTGAAAAATAAAGTACACCCTCTTTGATTTCTATGGTTTTACATATCAGGACATAATATCAATTATCTGTTCCTTAGCAGGTCTAAACTTAGGTAAATACAACCTCAGATGAACAACAGAACAGGACATATTACACAGTGTCATAATATATTTAAAGGGGAACTACCACCCCGGCCGGCTCCAAAAGGGACCAACAGCGCAGGCGCACAGACGTCACGATGGTAAGATGTCCGTGCTTCCTGCTACTGTCAGCCTCCGAATAAGTCGAAAATCTTTTAAACCAGGTAATATTTCTGGCGACTAGCGCTACTAAGCAGCTAATCGCCAGATGAAGACTTAATTAAGATAATATTTTTGCGGGGTGGTAGTTCCCCTTTAAAAAAATAAATCCAAAATGGAAAAGCCATGTGTGAAAAACTGAGTACACCCTTACTGCTTCCATAGGAATTAAGATGCTAAGTAGCAGACAGGTACTGCAAATCAAATGCCCGTGATTAATTGATCGTGATCACCTCTATAAAAGCTGAAGTTTTAGCAGTTTGCTGGTCTGGAGCATTCAGGTTTGTGTAAACACAATGCCAATGAGGAAAAACATCAGCAATGATCATAGAGAAGCAATTGTTGCTGCCCATCAGTTTGGGATGGGTTATAAGGCCATTTCCAAACAACTTAAAGTCCATTATTCTACAGTGACAAAGATTATTCAAAAGTGGAAAGACAGTTGCCAATCTTCCCAGGAGTGGATGTCCCAGCAAATTCACCTCAAGGTCAGACTGTGCAATGCGCAGAGAAATTGCAAAAAACCCAAGATTTACATCATCTCAGACTCTACAGGCCTCAGTTAGCATATTAAATGTTAAAGTTTATGACAGTACAATTAGAAAAAGACTGAACAAGTATGGTTTGTTTGGAAGAATTGCCAGGAGAAAGCCTCTTCTGTCTAAAAAGAACATGGCAGCACGGTTTAGGTTTGCCAAGTTGCATCTGCACAAACCACAAGACTTCTGGAACAATGTCCTTTGAACAGACAAGACCAAAGTGGAGATGTTTGACCATAATGCACAGCGCCACATTTGGTGAAAACCAAACACAGCATATCAGTACTAACACCTCATACAATTGTCAAGCACAGTGGTGGAGGGGTGATGATGTTGGCTTGTTTTGCAGGTACAGGACCTGGGAACCTTGTAGTCATTTAGATGACCATAAACTCCTCTGTATACTAAAGTATACTAGAGTCATATGTGAGGCCATCTGTCCAACAGCTAAAGCTTGGGTCATGCAACAGGGCAATGATCCCAAGCACACCAGCAAATCTACAACAGAATGGCTGAAAAAGAAAAGAATCAGGGTGTTGAAATGGCCCAGTCAAAGTCCAGACCTCAATCCGACTGAAATGTTGTGGCGGGACCTTAAAGGGACAGTAATGTTCCAGGAAAAAAATAGTTATCATTTGGTAGTGATTAAAAAGTTGAACTAAATGCAAAAAAACCCTCTCTCTCAAACCGCTATGGTTTGAGAGATATTCACTGTCAAAGCTCCCCCCTCCCTCCCCTTTCCCTGACGTCAGCACTGTGCTGACTGCAGGGAAACACTGTCCGGGGACCAACTGGCGGCTCTGCAGCAGAGCTGCAATCTTGTTATTTAAAAAGAATGACTTCATTGGAAAGGTCTACAAAGTGTGCCTGGTTCGCAAGTACACGCTGTAGACCATTCCAATGAAGTAATTTGTTTTAAATAATGCGATTGCGGCTCTGCTGAAGAGTCTCCTTGTGTTGGCTTTACAGCTGACTGCAGGAAACGTCAAACTTTGACAGTGAATATCTCTCAAACTATAGCGGTTTGAGAGATAGGGTTTTTTGCATCTAGTTCAACTTTTTAAGCACTACAAAAGAGCTGTGCATAAACAAATGCCCGCAAACCTCAATGAACTGAAGCAACATTTTAAAGAACAGTGGGTCAAAAATTCTCCACAACGATGTGAGAGACTGATAAAGTCATTCAGAAAACAAATTACACAAGTTATCGCTACTAAAGGTGGTTCTACAAGCTACTGAATCATAAGGTGTACTTAGTTTTTCACACATGGCTTCTCCATTTTGGCTTTATTTTTGTTAAATAAATCATGACACAATGTAATAGGTCATGTGTTATTGCTTATCTGAGGTTGTGTTTACAGTGAATAAAAGAAGTCTACACACCCCTGTTAAAATGCCAGGTTCTTGTGATGTTAAAGAATGAGACAAAGATAAATCATGCCAGAACTTTTTCCACCTTTAATGTGACCTATAACGTGAACAATTCAATTGCAAAACAAGCTGAAATCGTTGAGGAGGAAAAATAAAAAACTCACAATAACCTGGTTGCATAGGTGTGCACACCCTCTTATAACTGGGGATGTGGCTGTGTTCAGAATTAACCAATCACATTCAATCTCATGTTAAATAGAAGTCATTGCACACCTGCCATCATTTAAAGTGACTCTGATTAATCACAAATAAAGTTCAGCTGTTCTAGTAGGATTTTCTTGACATTTGCTTATTTGCATCTCATAGCAAAAGCCATGGTCTGCAGAGATCTTCCAAAGAATCAGAGGGATTTCATTGTTGAAAGATATCAGTCAGGAGAAGGGTACAAAATAATTCCCAAAGCATTAGATATACCATGGAACACAGTGAAGACAGTCACCATCAAGTGGAGAAAATAAGGCACAACAGAGACATTACCAAGAACTGGATGCCCCTCCAAAATTGATGAGAAGACGAGAAGAAAACTGGTCAGGGAGGCTTCCAAGAGGCCTGCTGCAACATTAAAGGAACTGCAGGAATTTCTGGTAAGTACTGGCTGTGTGCTACATGTGACAACAATCTCCCATATTCTTCACATGAATGGGCTATGGGGTAGGGTGGCAAGACGGAAGCCTTTTCTTACAAAGAAAAACATCCAAGCCTGGCTGAAGTTTGCAATAACAAGCATCAAGTCCCCCAAAAGCACGAGGGAAAATGTGTTCTGGTCTCATGAAACCAAGGTTGAACTTTTTGGCCATAATTCCAAAAGGTATGTTTGGCGCAAAAACACTGCACATCAACCAAAGAACACATACCCTCAGTGAAGCATGGTGGTGGCAGCATCATGCTTTGGGGCTGTTTTTCCTCAGCTGGAACCGGGGCCTTAGTCAGGGTGGAGGGAATTATGAACAGTTCCAAATACCAAGCAATTCTGGCACAAAACCTTCAGGCGTCCGTTAGAAAGCTGAAGATGAAGAGGAAGTTCACCTTTCAGCACAACAACGACCCAAAGCACACATCCAAATCCACAAAAGCATGGCTTCACCAGAAGAAGATTAACATTTTGGAATGGACCAGCCAGAGCCCAGACCTGAATCCAATTGAACATCTGTGGGGTGATCTGAAGAGGGCTGTGCAGAGGAGATGTCCTCGCAATCTGACAAATGTGGAGCGCTCTTGCAAAGAAGAGTGGACAAATATTGCCACATCAAAATGTGCCATGCTAATAAACGCCTACCCAAAAAGACGGATTGCTGTAATAAAATCAAAAGGTGCTTCAACAAAGTAGTAGTTTAAGGGTGTGCACACCTAAACAACCAGGTTATTGTGAGTTTTTTATTTTTTCCCCCTCAACGATTTCAGTTTGTTTTGCAATTGAATTGTTCACGTTATAGGTCACATTAAAGGTGGAAAAGGTTCTGACATGATTTATCTTTGTCTCATACTTTAACATCACAAGAACCTGGCATTTTAACAGGGGTGTGTAGACTTTTTATATCCACTGTACCTAATTTTCAGACCTGCTAAGAAACAGATGATTGTTATTATGTCCTGATATGTAAAACCATAGAATTCAAAGAGGGTGTACTTTCTTTTTCACACGACTGTATATATTTTAGGCTGATAGATAGATAGAGAGACAGATAGAACATGAAAAGAACAATTCACCTTGTTTTTGTTTTGTTTTTTAAATGGAGATCAATATAACAGCTCAGATATGTAAAACAAACAGAAATTTGACAGAGAGTTAAATATATGTTCACAAAATAAACGTTTTACCAGGATAGGTGTACAAAGCATTATCTACTCTACATACCTGTGGATTTTCAAGACTTTTCAAATAATCTTCATAGGATCCCTCAATAAACTAAAAAAAAATATAATAAATATAAAAAATAAATATATTGTCAACAAAAATTACCATTACGCACATCTGCTTCCTACAGCAGTATTTTGTAATGACTCAGTATGTGTGATTTAATCAGAATTGTCTGGCATAATACGCGTCTCTTACTGAGAAATACAAACATGATAGCTGCTTTATGGAGAACCCAGAATCATACACAGAAGAGGAAGTACTGTACCAATCACAGCTACCACAAATACACAAATAGAGGGAAGAGAGTGCACCCCCCATTGGCAATGACATTACCAAGTCCTGTGACATAGGCCTGGTGCAATTCTGAGGCAAACCACCTGTAGCATAGGGACCAATAAAAATGTCCCATTTATTTGAATGGGGCTTTTAACCCCTTCAATGCTAGAATGATATCAAAGCATGGCTTTGCGATGTGTTGCTGACGTCTCAAGCAATCAAGAGATTAAAAACCCAATTTAAATCCATGGGGATTTGGGGAATTTGCATTTGTCCCCTAGAGTGCAGGTAGTTTGCTCCAGAATTGCTCCAGTTCTCCTTAGAACATCAGCCTCAGTATTTCACCAGCTCACTTTTCTGGTCCAACACATGTATCAGTAAGAGCATCTTAGTTCAATCTTACTGGAACATTTAATAAAACTGCCCTTTGAAATTGCAGGGAAAATAGGGCCTATCTAACCAAGCAATTCTGGAGAATAATTGCACCATTGGGGACAAATGACAATTCAAACTTTTTAAATGGGGCTTTTAACTCCTTTAAAGAGACCTCTTCCTCGACACTTAAGTCGAGGGAGGGCATGACTGCTGGCGCGAACATTCTTTGGCAATATTTTGCCTTTGAGTGTTTCTTAGTGGCTGGCAGGGCTGGTGGGCTGGGTGGGAGTTTTTGTTTATATATATCACCTGTGCGGCTGTCTACGCAGTTTTATTTTCCAGCGAGACAGCCGCACTGGTATTTTTTCTCTGTGTTTCCCTCCCTCCCTCCCCTTTTTTCCTTTTATTGTCACAGCGATTTGTCGGGGGTGGGTCCTCGCCAGGTATTTATTTGAGCTGTTAGTTACCCTAATGGGGTTTTTGGGGAGTTAGCCCCCCGCTCGCAGGCTAACGGCGCGAGTGGGGGCAGAGACTCTTGTTTGTTGATTGTGTTAATCGTGCCACTCAGCACCTGCTGAGATGCAGGCTTAATGTTTTATGTTATGTTTTAATAAAGCTGTGGCCTTTTCCTTCCCAGATTGTTGTCTGTGTTTTATTGGGGGGGACTGGGCTTTTATTATGTATGTTCGTGCACATAGGCAGTCATGCTAGAAAGGTCTCCAATGCATTGTGAAGCTTGTCCAACACACACACACACACACACACACACACACACACACAAAAATTGGTTTATCTCCACCCCACCCCACCCCAAACAAGGTTAAAAAAAATATGTAATGCACATTTTTTGACCCCCTTTGGAAGAAAATGTAACTGAATGGTGTTCAGCAGCAAGAGGGAGTGTGCTGCCATCTTGAGAACGTGTATAATAATTGGCAGTGCTCTTCGTCTGTGGAGATGCCAATCCTTCTCCCTAAGCCCGTCCCTCTCTGTTTCTGTATCTGGGACGCACACTGACCTGCTAGCAATAAGAGGGAGAAATCCACCACCAACCGGGTCAGTCACCACACAGCCAGTGTTAGTAACCCCCCAGCCCCAGCTGGCTTGGCCCTGGGAACTGTGTTTACTCATTGGGCGACTCCCACGGGTGCTGCTGCCTGTCTCAGCAGACAGGTCAGTGCACTCCAATTCAGTCTCCTGCTGGACATTCAATGAGCAAGATGGGGAACCTGAGTTGTGTCCTGCAGCCACACCGGCACTTTAATACTGTTTCTGCAGGAAGAGCAGTCAACAGGGCAAAGAGTAAGTCTGCGGTTCGCTGCACTGGCCTCCCCTTAAACGCTTCAGTTTTACAGTGAGCAACAACTCATTGCTTGGTTGTACCAGCTTTCTGTTAACCCCTTGGGTGCTTTAGAGGCCCAGAGTGAGAGAGACCGTCAACATGACAGCCTCATCCATTTCAAAGAGGTTTAACTGAGTGCCATGGAGACTTGTTTGCAAAGATTGTAGACTCTATGCTCCAGCTGGATTTTCTTTGCACAGTGGTTCACAAACAATTAAGCTCTTTGAAATGGATGAGGCCATCGATGTCATATTGACGGTCTCACTCTGGGCCAGACACTTTACACATTAACCCTACTACCCAAAACATGCCCACAATGTAGGGAGCATGCTCTCTCCCAGGGAGAGCTGGGGAGGCAGGCTGGAGGAGATTTCCTTAACGGGAACGTCCTGCAGTGCTGTCTGCTACAGCTTGGACAACAGAAAGAATAAGTGGGGACATCACTAGGTAACTTATAAAAAAATATGTATCTTAAAATATTGCTACCTAAAAAATAAATAAATAATTAACTGAAAACCTATAGTCATCTTTAACCCTTTGAGTGCCAGAGTAGTACGCAACGCATTGCAAAGCAATGCGTTGAGTACCACTCTGGCACTCAAAGGGTTAATAGACAAATCAAATTACTTTAGGTTTTTAGAAGGTGAAAGTACCACTTTCAGTAGATACATGCCCTGTGTCTACAACGACTATCATGTCTGCCCCCCTACACATGAGATTATCTCTCGAACTAAGTCTCTAGTGCAAAAGTCCTAAGGAACATCAGGATTTTCTGGCAAGTGAGGTAAGCTAGCAGTTGCTGTTAAGAGATTATGTTTTCCTTTGTTACACTGACCAACAATGCAGCAGTATGAATATTTTAACCCCTTGTTGACTATAGGTGGTGCACAATGCTTTGCACACCCCTCTGGTGCTCAAGAGGTTATCACACAAAAGCAGCAGGTTTAATGGTAATAAATACAACTGTTAATAAAGGAGCCATAAGAAGACTTAGTGTTTACTTACCGCTTCATACTGGCTTCTATTCTCACGCAGATAATTTATACAGGATTTCCTGACCTGCAGATGTTGTGACTGTGAGTGCAAAACCTGTAAGTGAACACACGCAAAGGAAACATTACATATATATGTACAGTATTTACCAGTCACTGACTCACCAAGCAATGGTACACTGTGAAATGCCGGATATATTCCATTTATCTGTGTGTAAGTTAATACCTTTAATGCTGATGCCTGCCTGTGCATCTAGGATCAAGCAGGATTTATTTACAACACTGGACTTTTGTATAATTCTGTTATTTCTATGCTTATTGCTGTATAAATAATTATTTGGGGGCACTTTATTTGGAATGATAGTTCTGCTTTAATAAATGTTGTTTTAGAACAGGGATGCCCAAACTAAGTGCTGGTGGCCATTTGAGGCCCTTGGACGTGATCAATATGACCATTTATGTAAATTCTATTAACCCTTTGAGTGCCAGTGAGATAACCAATGCATTACAACTGGGAGGTGCCCAGGTAGATTGCAGAGAGGGACAATCTTCAATTAAGATGAGGGAAAAAGTTGAAAAACCTGTCAAGGGGGGCAGGGCTTTCATTTTTCTCACAGTAAGAAGATTGTCCCTTGCTGTTATCTATCTGGTCAAGCAACCAGATTCCACATCTAAGGTGAGCAGTGTTACACTAGGTAAAAGGGGCAGGAGGGGATATTTTATCATTGAATTACTCTTGAACTACAACTCTGACAGTACTGAAATAACACTGCCTATGGCTCAAATACTATGAAGATTAATTGGAGCTGCTGTTTTTGTGAAACATTACAATCCCTTTAAAAACAAGGTGGACATTTAATGCTTAATAGCACATGGGAGGAGAAATCCCAGAAGGCTAACTGTCCAGGCTCACAGTACAAGAAGACAGAGTGGCTTAGTTGGTTAATTAACTAACTCTGAAGCCACAGCATGAAGTTTAATGTGGGGAAGTCATGCATTTGGGAAGAAATAATCCCAAGGCTACTTATGAACTTAACGGAATCATTTTAGGGGACTCATTGTTACAGGAAGACCTGGGTATCCCTGTCAACTACAAACTTGGAGGCAGTGACCAGTGTCAAACAGCAGTAGCAAAGGCAAACAAAATCCTGTCATGCATAAAAAGAGGCATCGAAGCAAGAGTGGATAACATTATTTTGTCATTATGCAAATCATTGGTAAGACCTCACATTGAGTATGCAGTGAAGTTTTGGGCACTAGTTCTGAAAAAGGATATACTAGAACTAGAGAGGGTACAGCAAAGAGCAACAAAATTAATTAAGGGAATAGAGAATTTGACATATGAGGAACGACTAAACAAACTTGGTTTATTTACTCTAGAGAAAAGATGACTAAGAGGAGACCTTATCACATTGTACAAGTATATGAGAGGTCAATACAAGGATCTCTTCGGTGAGCTATTTATTCCCAGGCCTGATCAGGTGTCCAGAGGACACCCCTTGAGATTAGAGGAAAGGAGGTTTAGACTTCAGTAGAGGAAGGTGTTTATTACAGTAAGGTCTGTTAAATTGTGGAATTCCTTGCTCAAGGAGGTGCTTATGGCAGATACAATGGATAGATTTAAGAGAAGATTAGAAACATTTCTATCAAAAGGGAACATACAGAGTTATACTGTTTTTAGTAGGCAGATCAGGATGGTCTGATAAAGACTAACTTAATTGGTAGCAGGAAAGCAATAAAATTCTCAGTCACTGGGGTATGAGGAGAAGGTTGAACTTGATGGACTTATGTCTTTATTCAACCTAATTTACTATGTTACTATGTTTAAGACACTGGCTGTGCATCAATTCCCAGACCTTGGGCAAGTTACTTACCTCCCTGTGCTTCAGACAACACAAACATATTGTGAGCTCTTCAGTATGGGAACTCACTGTGCCTGAAAAATTTGGTATAAAACTTAGTAAGGCTATATAATTTTAAAGAAGCTTCTCTTATATTTGGGAAGTATTTTATCGATGTATATATGCACCATCTACAATTGCTCCTAAAATTCTTAGTGAGCTCCTAAAGGTGCTTTCTGACTATAGAGTTTATAGTATTTTTGTCCACCATTGATTTAGCAATATGTAATCGACTTATGGATTGCATATAATAGTTGGCATAAACTCTTACTTTATGCATATTTGTGTTAAGTGCCTTTATAATATTTATTCATATGTGGCCCTCAATTCATTGCTTTTTTCTCAGTCTGGCCTTTGAAATAAATAGTTTGGACACCCCTGTTCAAGGCATTGCCTTTCCTTTTCTTGTGTTTGAATGACTACCCACCAATCTCTTTGACCTAATGGATTTTAGAGACATCTCCAGGCACAGCACAGCATCCAAGGATCATTTTACATAAAACTTTCATTACACAAATATAAGGGGAGACTTTTCAGGTGCCTGAGGAGCAGTAAATAAAAGGGAGTCTTATCAATACCGCAGTACTAATTGATACTATGGGGGAAATGCACTACGGTGTTAAGAGGTGATAAAGCAGAGAGGACTTCTCCAGTGAGATCACTTCTCCAGATCCTGTAATTCTATGAAGCAGCTTCCCTTCACGTGTCAAGCAATACTAATCTGGAATGTGCAAAGCTAAAAAGAAAAAAATTGTTTTCACAATAAAATACAGTTCAACAGATAGCGCGAGGCTACAGTGATTTTCCAAAATCCCATGAATTGTGTTACAGCACAGCTTTTTCTCTATTCCGAAGAGAGTGGATTTGGCATTTTTACAAGGGCTTTTTTATAGCCCATGATCATTAACCCCTTAATGTCACATGACGTGCCAGAACTGTTACTGGGTCCAAAGGTTTTAATTTAGATCCTGTATACTCAGTCTGGCTCCAAAGCGTTTTACGTTACTTTTCCACCCCTGCTGTATATGTCCTTCAGTGCAATGTATTGCAAACCCCTCTGGCATGCCCCATGACTAGTTAGAGCTTTGTTACCCGGGAACATCACCTTCTGCGGCATACTGCAATAGTGTTTCACGGCAACAAACATGAGGACATGTAAGGACATAAGCACAATGAAAAAAATCATGGGGCAAAGTAACTACATCACTATGGACAAATAAAAATTCCATTGGTGTAAATTGGGATTTTAACACTTTGAATACTAGAGAGGTTTGCAGTGCTTTGTGACGTATTGGGTTGGAGAGACCTCACTAGCATTCAAATGGATAAAAATAGGATTTTAGTCTTACCTGTTAAATCCTTTTCACTTAGTCCATACAGGTCACTGGTACTCTGGGAGGCGATCCGCCCCTTTAATAGGCAGGAACAATTATTCAAATGTGTGCAGGGGGCGGAGCCTCCCCTCCTACTTAAGCTGCCTTCAGGCCAGAGCCACTAGATTGATTTGAGACACTAAAACTGACCATAGGTAAGCAAGAAGGAAGACTCCTGTGAGCATGCCCCGAAGGTCTCCCACTGAATGCCACAGGAGAGCCAAGCATGGTCCCTTGACAGGGTGGGAGACCAGTGACCTGTATGGACTAAGTGAAAAGGATTTAACAGGTAAGACTAAAATCCTATTTTCACTGTCGTCCAATACAGGTCACTGGTACTCTGGGATGTACCAACATTGAGCTGACCCAGAGGCGGGAAGTAAGGCAAGGACCAGGCACAAGGCACAAGACACTAGAACTGCTATGAACCAGTTAATCGCATAGCCCAGTAATATAAGTGTCAACGGACACCAACCAGGGGGAAACAACCCCTGAACTAACACAGCACACTGAACTAGAGCCAACCGGGCTCAACAGTAAGGAAGCACTAGGAACCACAGAGTAGAAGTCCTAAACAGGCAAAACTGCCTCCAGGACCTTCCTCCCAAAGCTGGTATCAGCCGAGGCCAGCACATCAACTCGATAGTGCTTTGAAAAAGTGTGCACAGAGGACCAAGTGGCCGCTCTGCACAGTTGATCAGCAGAAGTTTGATTCTTGTAGGCCCAAGAGGCCCCAATAGATCTGGTGGAATGGGCAGTCACCCGGAAGGGAACATGCTTATTCCTCAACTTATAGGCTTCACGGATGGTAGCCTTAATCCAAGAGGCAATGGTAACTTTGGAAGCCGGTCTCCCTGCCCTAGGCCCCTCAGGAATGATGAATAGATCGTCAGACTTCCTGATAGACTCGGTGCGATGAACATAAAACTTGAGGCAACGCACCACATCCAACAGATGGAGATCTCTTTCCTTGTCAGATGAAGGATTAGGGCAGAAAGAGGGAACCACAATCTCCTGATTGATGTGAAACTCGGACACAACCTTGGGTAAGAATTCCTTGGTAGTGCGACGCACAGCCTTATCCTTGTGGAACACCAGGTAAGGAGGTTTACAAGACAAGGCCTGTAACTCTGCCACCCGGCGCACTGACACAATAGCCAAAAGGAAGGCCATCTTCCAAGTCACAAGACGTAATGGAATGGAAGCCAAGGATTCAAACGGTGGTCGCTGTAGAACTCCCAGCACCAAATTGAGATCCCACTGGGGAGCAGGACTCTTGAAAGCAGGTCGAACATGAGTCACACCTTGGAAGAAGACTTTCACATCAGGAAGGATAGCAATCCTTTCCTGGAAAAATACGGACAAAGCAGAAGTCTGAACTTTGAGGGAACTCAGACTGAGCCCTTTCTCAACACCATCCTGTAGAAAGGCCAGGACAGTAGGAAGATGAAAATCTAGAGACATCTTCCGATCAGTACACCAAGCCACAAAGGTGGCCCAGATACGATGATAGATCTTGGAGGACACAGGCTTGCGAGCACTAAGCATTGTCGACACCACTGAGGGAGAAAACCCTTTCTTCTCTAGAATTGAGGATTCAACCGCCATGCCATTAAATGGAGATCCTGAACATCCTCCTTCCACAGATATCCCTGAAGAAGCAGATCCGGACGGGCAGGAAGTAGAAACGGTTCCGCCACGGACATGGCCATCAACTCTGGGTACCAGGACTGGCGAAGCCAGTGTGGAGCGATCAGGATGACAGGACAGTGCTCCAGCTTCAACTTCTGGATGACTCTGATCAATAGAGGAAGAGGAGGGAAGATGTAAGCCAGGGGAAAATCCCAAGGGATTGACAAGGCATCCACTGCTAGAGCAAGAGGGTCCCTCCACCGGGAGCAAAACGCCGGCACCTTCCTGTTGTGTCTGGTAGCCATCAGGTCCACTGCAGGTACCCCCCACCTCCGGGTGATTAGGTGAAACACCTCTGGATGAAGAGCCCACTCTCCGCTGTCGACTGTGTGACGACTGAGAAAGTCTGCCATGACGTTGTCTACGCCTGGAATGTGAACTGCTGAAATGACAGGCACGTGATCTTCTGCCCAAGATAAAATATCCTTGACCTCCAACCAGGCGGTGCAACTTCTTTTGCCGCCTTGCCTGTTGATGTAGGCCACTGCGGTGGCGTTGTCGGACTCCACTCTGACTGGGCAACCTTCCAGCTGAGATTCCCAGTACCTCAGGGCAAGCCGGATGGCACGCAGTTCCAGAACATTGATGGAGAGAAGAGATTCCTCCAGACCCCATTTCCCCTGAGCACTGAAACGACCCAACACAGCACCCCAACCCAGGAGGCTGTCATCCGTTGTGAGCGTGGTCCAATAGGGAATTTGAAAGGATCTCCCTTTCAGGAGGTGAGAGAGATCCAACCACCAGTGCAGACTCGATTCGACATGAGGAGGCAGAGAGACTGACAGATGCTGATGATCTGGATGATTCTTGCACGTCTGGATCACAAACCTCTGAAGTTCCCTGGTGTGGGCCATGGCAAATGGCACCGCTTCGATCGTGGAAATGAACTTCCCCACCAGAGACGTCAACTTCGGTACCGGAACTCTGTCCAGTTCTAGTATCCCGGCTACTCGGACGGCTATCTGATGAGCCACTTCCTCTGGCAGAGACACCAAGCATTGCCGAGTGTCAAACAGGAGACCCAGGAAAAGGAGCCTCTGAGATGGGACCAAGTCTGACTTGTCCGTGACGGTTCAGAGTGTATATACACAGCTGCAGTTGCTGGTGGAGAAGCTCCGCTGAGGAGGCTTTCGGGAGGAGATCGTCCATGTAGGGGGTCACCCTGACACATTCTCGATGAAGCACAGCTATCAATGAACCCAATACCCTCTGAAAGACCAGAGGGGCCGAAGTCAGTCCAAAGGGAAGAGCTGAAAACTGAAAGTGTCCCCTGTGGCAGGCAATCCTGAGATACAGTCTGCTCTCTGGATGAATAGGGATGTGAAGATATGCATCCTGAAGGTCCAGGGAGGCAAGGAACTCCCCTGGAGACATTGCGGCAATCACAGAGCGCAGGGATTCCTGACGGAAGTGGGAACTCACAACATAGGAATTGAGATCCTTGAGATCCAAGATAGGACGAGCACCTCCGTCCTTTTTGGCCACTACGAACAGGTTGGAATAGAATCCTGAACCTGTGTCCTCTGGAGGAACCTCTTTGTCCAAAAGATCCTGAATAGCGTCGTCGAACAGACGCCTTTTTGTAGGTTCCTGAGAAGGACGAGTAAAATGGAACCGAAAAGGAGGAAGGGAAGAGAAAGGGATCCTGTATCCCTCTGACACTACCTGAATAACCCATGGGTCCGTCACTGTGTAATCTCATAGAGAGTAAAGGAGCAATGGCGTCTATGCGGGAAAAGGCGCGCTTAACCCCTTCGCGACACAGGACGTACATGTACATCCTGTGTGGCTGTCACTTAGTGACAGAGGACGTACATGTACGTCCCGGAAATCCAGCTCCCGGCGCGGCTGCGTGCCGTTCGGGGACTCCGGATTGTTTTTTTTAAAAAAAAAAAAAAAAATGTTAGACGGGCGTTAAGTGACGGCCGCGTCTGCACGCGGCCGTCACTAAGGGGTTAAAGGCGCGGAACACTAAATTTTAATAAAGTCCCACTGAAACATAGAAAGTTCCAAACAGTTACTAAACACATGAGAAACATAAGTAAAACTATACCCAAAGCTCCAAAACCCAGAGAATACCACAGAACTTGCATAAATATGAGAAATGCAAATAAAAACACCCTATGAGTGCTGGAGTGCAAAGCAAACTCCCAAATACAAGCCCATCAAAGGGACACTGTGGGGACAAGTGGACCTTCAGCACTCAAAGTGTGGTTCACCTTTCTGCAGGACTTCTGTCTTCAGGTGACCATGATGAAATAGGAATAGACCAGAGGTAAATTCCTCAGCAGGGAAGCTGCTTGACTCAAGCTGTTCCCCCTTCAGGGCATAAGGTCCACAGAAAATCCCTGGAAGCTGCAGAGGGCAATTCACAGCCATGGTCACCCTCCTAATGGTGGTATTCCATATTTAAATAAAAATAATAAAATACTAAGTTGAATGTATGTATGTTCTCCACCTGGTGTGCACAGCACACAGGAACAAATCAATCTAGTGGCTCTGGCCTGAAGGCAGCTTAAGTAGGAGGGGAGGCTCCGCCCCCTGCACACATTTGAATAATTGTTCCTGCCTATTAAAGGGGCGGATCGCCTCCCAGAGTACCAGTGACCTCTATTGGATGACAGTGAAAACCCAATTTAAATCAAGAGGCGTCTGGGGTAGATTTTTATTTCTTCCCATTGGTTCAGCTGGTTTGCTCCAAAACTGCTCATCTTTTCTTTTGTGCATAAGGTTCAAAGGCCCATATTTATAAACGCAAACTTGAGTTATAAGTGTAATATATTAGTGCAATGGTTATATTTGTACACAAACAAAATGGCAGATTAAAGCTGACCTATCACCTTGAATTGTACTTACATATATAAATATACATATAATTGTACTTACAAAACTGCCTGCGTGTCATGTTAACCAAAAGTCCAGCAGACGTATAGTTTATGAAATAGTCACACTTTTGTTTGTTTCCAGGAACCCGATAGGCACTGGAATCCATAAAATCACAGTACAAATTAATTACTCCTATAGTAAGGTGCACTCCTGAGCCAAAATACAATAGTAACCAAACATGTAGAATCCAAAGGAAGAAAAAGAAGAGAGTACCTCCCAAATTTCCTACTAAAGAAGGCACTCAGAAAAAGTGCCCACATGTATACAAAAAGATACTTGATACAAAAGATACAAATCATATATAAAAACAATTAAAAGCCAAACAAGAAAGGAAAATATTCCGGAATTTACATGATGTTCCATAATAAGTCATACACACAGAGTATACATCTTATAATGATCCTGAGGGTATATATATATAATAAAATAGACAGACAAGAAAATCTCCCACATTTATATCTTATATAATATGCAATGTAACTATAACAGTGATATTATTATTAAAACGAGTAAATGGACCAAGTGAAACACACCTTATAATAAGTGAAAAAAGAAAAAAAGGATGAGTAAATAAGGAGATACTCATCCATCTATATGAAAATAGCAAACCCTTTACAGGGCAATCAAAATGGAACATCAAACTCCGGAACAGCCTATCTTGAACAGCCGACTCTCCCAACACGTATCACCATATTGGCTTCGTCAGAGAACAAAAATCAGATGTCAACAGTACAAATTCATTAAAAAAAAAATATCATTTTTTAATTTATTATAAGGTGTGTTTCACTTTGTCCATTTACTCGTTTTAATAATATTATCACTGTTTTAGGTACATTGCACATTATATAGGATTTCTATGAGGGTATCAAGTGCAGTGTACTGAAAGTGTTGATAGTGGCAGTATGTTGTATGGTCTAATAGGTCACATTTAAGGGAGTTTTAAAGATGGATGGGTCAGTTCTAGACATAGGAAAAGAGGTATGAATGAGTCCCATTGAGGGTATGGAGTGGGGAGGAAAAGAGCAGAAAGAATGGAAGTTTTAAAGGTATGAGAGGGCGATAAGTGTGGATGGTGTAAAAAGAAAGGAGACTTGTGTTAACTAGGGGAAGCAACCAGAAGCGTTAGATGAGATGAGGAAAGAAATTATATGAAATGCAGGGATTTGAATGTACAAAGCAAGACTTACAGGTGATAAGCCATGAGAGGTTCTGTTTTTTTTTGGGGGGAGGGATTGGACATGGGGAAGAATGATAGCAGTAAACTGAATTAATCCAGGCAGGAAAGGAATGGGAGGAGCTTTGCAAGTAAAGGAAATGCATTGCATATCCCATCTTACTACTTATCTCTACTTATCTCATTGTAGGGTCAATATTTAAGCATGTCATCATCAGGTCAGAGAGTGATGACTGCACTTAGACACACCGAAATGTTGATAGGACAATAAACGGAATTGTTTACACACCAAGACCACTTGCATGATGGCCAGCCCAGGGTAGATTGCAGATTGCCTGCAACTTCCCTTTGTTCCATGAATGCAGTGAAGTTCCAGCAAGGTAAAACAGGCTACGTACCTGAGGCATTTGTTCTATTCTTGAGTCGTTAGAGAAGATGTAACATTGCTTCACTAATGTCACTCATGTGAATAAGCCTTTAAGCCAATAATTACAGAGAAAAGATATAGAAAGTATCTCAAAGATTAAATAATACTTCACAAAAGACTGACATATTACTCAGTCCATGAGATCATCCTGCAATTAGAGATCAAATTGTTATCAGAAGGTCATTTAGCCAATAAAATGATGAATACTACAAATCTGAGAGCAAAAAAATGAAAATCAAATGTGTGACTGTTTAACCCTTTACGAATTGCTATGCATTGGGTTGCGTACTCTCTGGTATTCAAATGGTTAAAGTACAGAAATGTTTAATTTTAAATTTTGCTTTAGAATTATATATATATTTCATTTTTCATGAGGAGGTTGGTTTCTTTAATCATATCTACTTACATCGTACAGTCAATTTGCATTCTTCTCTACCGTCTCCATTTAGTAACAACAGCACCCTCTATTTGCAGTCTATAAAAAGTCTGCAACGACCAAATTCTGTTAGAGCTCTGCAGGCATTATTCATCAAGAAAAAGAGGTGCAATTCCTTAGCAAATCAAAAGCGCCAGAAGTTAAAAAAAAAAAAAAAAAAATCCATAAATTCATATGGATTTAACTCTTTGAGTGCCAGAGGGGTACATAACACATTCTGGCGCAATGTGTTCCACAGCCCTCTGGCACTCAAAGGGTTAAATGAAACTTTTAGCCTCTTGCATGCTAGAGGTTTCCAACCTTTCTAGAATTCAGTGGGTTAAAAGCCTCATTTAACGCAATTCGAATTTTAATTTCCCCCTAGAATGCATTTGGTTTGCTCCAGAATCGCTCCTTTTTAGCCTGATGAATAAGGCCCTCTGTTTCTCTTTCTAATTGTTTGGACCAGCTGTTTCTCTGAGTAGAGAATAGAGGTGCACATGCTGAACTCTTAGGAGTCAGGCAGATGCAGTTGAGTTGGGATTCCTTTTCACGTACTACCATGCAGAAAGCACATGTATCACTTAAAGAGGAAGGAAGAGAAGAACTGAAATAAGTGGTACAAGGCAAGTACACATAATTGAAACAGGTACTAATGTCAAATTACCATTATATATATATACACACACACACACACACACACATATATTCTCTCTCTCTCTCTCTCTCTTCTCCTCGAATTTTGATAATAGTGTGCGAAATATGCATGCCAAAGCTGTGACTGACTTGAGATTCTGCCCTATAGCCACAAATTGCTTCTTAAAGGGATAGTAAACCTTGAAAATAAGTTTTTATTTTTATATTGTAGTCCTTAAAAAAAACATGATATGGAAGATATTCAGAAGCAAAGTTTCCCCCTGAATGACATCACCGTTCTAGCTCTCCGATTTGGAATCCGGTCCCGGGACCGGCTGCGGATCTCCAGAAGTGCCAAGATCATGATCTTTAAAAAGAATTTCTTCATTGGAATGGTCTACAAAGTGTGCTTGCAAGCCAGGCACAATTTGTAGACAGTTCCAATTAAGTAGTTCTTTTTAAAGATCGATAACTCGGCACTGCTAAAGTACTGCCGGTTGATCTGTGGACTGAATTCCAAATCTGTCCACTAGATGGCAGACTTGGCTGAAACAGCCAGGAAAAGGGAACTTTATTTTACTTCTGAATATCTTCCAAACCATAAAGGTTTGGGAGATAACACTTTTTCATGTTTTTATCATTTTTCATGTTTTTTTTAAGGGCTACAATATAAAATAAACTTATTTTCAAGGTTTACTATCCCTTTAAGGGCACTATCTGCTCTCTTGTCCATTCCATCCCTCAGGGTAGCACTGTCTTAAAAAAGAATCGTAGTTCTTCTGGAAATGTGGGAAATCCCTGCGTCCGCTTTGGGAGGAGTGGTCCAGTGGTCCTCTTCAGCAAACAAATACATCCGGTGAATACGTCTTGAGAGTACAGACCTTTTATCCCCAAGACCCCATTCAGTCTTGATGGTCTCTTGGATGGATTGATGGACTGGAAAAACAGGTAAGGATTTTTTGTGTCCTAAAAAGTCTGCATACATAACATCTAAAAGTTTTTGGGTTTCAGCAAGACCCAGTGTTTTCCTCATCACCTTGAGTAAGCCTTCCAGCTTATGCAGCCTAAATGAGCCTGATTGGTCTACTAATTCCCCTTCGTCGGCCGAGGATACCACTGACTCGAACTCCATTAAACTTTCCTCCTCATAATGATCATGGGCATGAGAAGGACCCTCGCCCAGATCTAATAGTCTCTGCCTTTTCCTGGCTGACTCCTGCATAACTGAAAAAGTCTCTTGCATGGAGGACTTCATCCAGCCTAGGAAATCCTTAAACTGAGAAGGAACCTCAGCATTAGCCACTTTCTTTAGGCAGTCAGAACATAGCTTAGAAAATTCGGCAGCAGGAATTTTATTCTCGCACCCTGCGCATGCCTTAAGCTTTTGGGCAGGTTTGTCATCCTTGGAAGACCCAGGATCAACAGACTGCTTAAGTTTGTCCCCCTGAATAGGCTTAGTTGAGGAAGACACAGCCAAATGCCACTGCAGAGGTAAAGGGCTAGCTGGGCACAAAAAAACCCAACAACAAAGGCAAATATATGAATGCAATATATTTATATATATATATATATATATATATATATATATTTATATATATATATATATATATATATATATATATATATATATATGCAATCCTGGTGTCCTGGGCTCCGTTTAAATCCTCCAAGGTGCAGCATGCGTGTGTTTCCTGTTGCGTTCCAGCGGTGGAACACACGGCACCAAACTTCCCATGGTAGCGGATAAATGCTACATTCACTTCCTGGAGCGTCTCAGACTCGCTGAACCCCCATTTCAGCACTTAAGAGGAAGGAGAATCATATGAGAGCAGAGGTAAGCACTACTTGCTCAACATATACTATTGGAAATATCTGTTCCCATGCTACCCTATAAAAGGGTATGTGAACCAATGAATATGCCTCCTTAAAGAATGCATCCTGCAGTTGCTGGCAGGATGCATTGCCATAGATAAAAAAAAAAATAATAATAATCTTGAACAGGTGGGAGGTGAAACTTCCATATACCAGCTAGTTGGACCAATTATAACTGAATCTCCTCCCTTCAGATCCACACTTTATAAGGTTGCTGATTGGTCCTACCAGCTGGGAGACGGAGTTAACCCATTTTTCTTGCCGTGGATAGGACACAGGGGAAAAACCTGTCAATGGGGGCAGGGTTTTCATTGTTCTCACAGTAAGAAGATTGTCCTTTGCTGTGATCTGTCTGGTCCAGGGATCAGATTCCACATCTGAGGGGAGGCGGCTTACACTAGGTAAAAGGGGTGGGAGGTGGATACTTTCTCATTCAATTACTCTTGAACTACAACTCTGACAGTACTGAAATAATACTCTCCATGGCCCTAATACTATGAAGATTAATTGGAGCTGCTGTTTTTGTGAACTATTACTATCCCTATAAGTCTTTGATGCCCCAGTTCAGCACTTGCACACAAAGTTGGTAAAAGGAGTGCTTATGGGTATGTGTGACTGTGCAGTCTACTGTCCCTGGTATGAATGGATGGAGGGAGGGGAAACAAAGAATTATTGGGGGGCCCAGCTTAATTTACATGCAGTTGTGGCCCTCGCTAAAAGAAAATTGCCCACTTATGTATATCTCCATGTAAAAGTGACTGACTAAGCAGTAGCTTCATACAATGAAAAAGGGCGTTCCCATCCTGAAGTGCTTACAAGCTAAGTAACTAGGTGACAGTTGCATATGCAACATTATATGTAGGTATGACTACACAAAATGAAAAATTGTACAGTGATTCACTGAACCCTCTGCGTGCCAGAGAGGTATCCAATGCATTGCAATGAGTTGCATTCCTCTCTGGCACTCAAAGGGTTAAGTATTTTGAAAAACAGCTTTGGGTGTCAAAAAAAAAAATAAATCTTCACAGCATTTCAGTATCATTATAAACATCTCTGGAGCCTAATTAGTACAAGAATCAGTATTTTATAAATGTATTATCTTATTTTCTCAGAGATACACCATGCAATAAATACACTGTTTTAAAGACAAAAAAAACACCTCCCAATGTTACTGCAGCTTCCTATTACTGGTTACAGCCAGGATGACCCCAGATAAGCATTCCTGTCAGGACTTTTCATTCAGGTGGACCCTAGGGACTGTTTCCAGGGAATTAAAGGGACAGTAACATTTAAGTAAAAAATATATGTTGCAGGATTTATCCTGCCGAGTAAAACAGGGGCACTCCCAGTGCAGAGAGTTATTTTATTCAAAAGTTATTGCAGCTCAGACTTGAATTTGTTAGGTGCTGTATTTCAAAGGCCTTACATTTTACAGTTGTGCTGTTGCTACACCATCCTGATGAGGCTATAGAAGGCCGAAACGTACATCTGGGGTTAGTTGGTATTTCCCGTGCAAAGGGGAATTGCCCATCATTATGCAACTGTGCTGCCCTTTTGGGCACGATTCGTCTAATTTGTATGCGTTTCTTTTTTGTAATGGCACTAGACAGCTAAAATGAGATGAAAAATTAAAAATTCTTAGGACCTCTCCCTAAGGTGTAAAGCGTAATCCAGACATGGACCTCTTGCTCTCAGTGCCTAAGGAAACCAGCTGCACCTCACTGACAAGGCTGTGAGGTTGGCAGATATCTTCCATGCAGATAGGACTCGCCCATCATTTTGGAACTGGAACGCACTTTGGGGCAGGATTAGTCTAATATGTACTTGGAATTTTCTCCTCTGTAATGGCAATAGAGAGTTAAAATGTGATGCTCTTGAGAGGTGACTAGCAGTAAAACAGGCAACATTCCTTGTGTTTGTCCTCAGAGCTTCTCACATGGATAGTTTTTACACCATCCTATGGACAGCTCTGGTCAATTGACCATAAGCCTCTATAGGATGGTGTAGCAACAGCTCCACCATGGAGATAATGCACCTTAAAAAAAAAAACAGGCTTGAGCTACAATAACTTTTCAATAAAACACCTCTCAGTGCCAGAGAGGTATCTAATGCATTGCACCGCCTTTCTGGTACTCATCTTTTGTTTACCTAGTTGTTCTAATTTTCCTCAAGAGGGTTTCCTTATAACGGCTGAAGAATCCCTCCCACCACCTGTTGAACTGCTTAGCCACTCAGGTTTTAAAGCGGAACTACCACCCTATATAAAGTTGCCCTCCAATAATTAGACATATGGCGACTAGCTTCTTAATAGTGCTATTATTTCACATAAGTACCCAGTTCTGAAGTAATCCTTTTTCTTCTGAGACCGGAAGCCAGGCATCAGCGCAGACATCTTGTCTTAGAGACGTCTGCGTGCCTGCGCTGTCCGTCCCTGTCTCCTCTAGGAGGCATTACATGGTGCCTAAAGGCACCGGAAGGGACTGATGGCGCAGGCGGCTCTAAAGCAAGAAGCGTGGCCGTCAGTCTCCAAAGAATAAGAATTACTTCAGAACTGGCTACTTGTGTGAGATAACAGCACTATAAAGAAGCTAGTCGCCATATGTCGAATAATTGTGGGGCGACTTTACATAGGGAGGTAGTTCCACTTTAAAAGTCAATTAACATTATAAAATTAGGAAAAAAATGTATGTTAACCATCTATTTACTAGCAAGTCATTGCTACTCCTTGGCCTAGAAGTAGCAGCATTATCTACACAGAGCCCTCTGTGTACAGGTTCCCTCCTCCTCAAAGACGGTGTTGAGACTTAGCTGACAAAACCTTTTAACTGCTGTGATGTCAAACCCACTTGCACGGCCAAAAAGCATGAGGCTGCCACTGGCAACTTCAACTCTTGCAGGCAGGAGGACAAGAAGCTTAGGACAGACCACTACTATTAGGGTTGCAAGTTTATAATCCAGCTGCTCCCATATTTAGGGAGTTACTTAAAGTGATAGTCAACCTCCTTTTTTGTCTTCACATATTCTGCAAGAGCAAAATGTGTAAAATGAAATTGCCTATACTTTATAATTCTTTTCATCTTCACCTTTTTTGTTGTTTTTTTTTTGCACATTTTAAAAGTCCCTAACAGGGAGCAATCTAAATTTTCTTCAAGAAAGAGTGACTGCAACATTGTACAAATGCTTCTTTGAACAATATAACATGACTTTACACCTTATTCACTAGCAAAATCTATAAAACAAAAAAGGAGATTGACTGTCCCATTACCTGACATCAGCCTCTAATCCTTTGAAGGGGCAGGCCAGTCGACCATCCACCTGAAGCTGGGTTGCCATAGCAACCCCACCTGGCTATCACACTGTAAACAAGACCTGAGTACTAGCTACAATAATGTTAGCATTCAGGACTCATTTACAGCACTCACACAGGGAAGTGTGTCTCTCATATGACTGATTCATTGATCCAACCCTTTAAAAGGACAAGGAGCTGACATCAGTTAAAGGTGAAAGTTGGCAATAAAACAAATTGGCAAAAACAAAAGAATTAACTATTGATAAACATAAGCATTACTCTCTTGTTAAGGTTATTTTTTTCCTGTATGTTGCCCTTCGAATGCAGAAGGAAATATTTTGGGGTATGGAAAACACTACAGTAGTGAAATGCTTAAGTATGAAGCCAAATAGATGAGCATTTCCTACCAAGCACATAGGGTTCCACAACACCAACCAGTTAGCCATAATAAAAATGGCATTCTGCACTGATAAGCAGAAAAATCATGGTCATTTTGAGAAATCTCTGTAACTCAATGACAGTGAACGCTACTAATCTGCATATTGGTTGGTGCACAACTAAGAACAATATAGGGGTATCATCTAACACAAGCAGGTGTTGCAGGTTCCCCAAACTTTATTATATAGTTCAAGAAGCAGCCAACATCATGTATGCCAAGATCACACATATGACATCTTAACTGTTTCGTCTAACACAAAGGTGGAACTCTTACAGCCCTCCAGACATTGTTACACTACAAATCCCATCATGAAGGTCACTGTATAGCAACATCTGGGGTTCTGCCCACCCCATATATAACAGTTCCACATTTACTATTTTCTTAAGTCAAATTTGAATATCAAACCATAGGGTCATCATTGCATTGCATTGCATTTAAATATGAGAACATTTTCGGCAGGAGATAAAAATTCCAGTGATTAAAATGGGCAAAACTAGTAAACTATTTCAAAAATATTATCTAATATCTATAACTCACTTCAGCAACATCGGGCTCACCAGCTGTTGGGAACTACAATAGCCGCTGAGAGCAGTGACAGGAGTGTGGAGTGGTGTTTTGGGAGTGGTGCCATGAGTATAAAGGGGTTTGGGAGCAGATGCATGGAGTGGTTTGATATGTAGATAGACAGATACATACATACATACAAACAAACATTTTTACAAGCCAGCTGGCATCCAGCAGTGGAATATTAGTGGCCCTGGCTCCCTGGATCATGAGATTTTTCCCACACCTGTGTGCCTGAGCAGATGTGCGGCACAGCATTAGTGCAATGACACGAGTGGAAGGAAGAGCAGTGGCAGGGCTATGGAAAGGTTTGGGAGCAGTGCAGATGTGTTGAGGGGTATAGGTGCAATGACAGTTGTGTGGAGAGATTTGGGAGCAGTGACAGATGTGCTACGGGATACAAGCGCAATGACAGTTGTGTGGAGAAATTTGGGAGCAGTGACATTAGTGGAAGGGTATATTTGCAATAACAGTTACATGAAGTGATTTGGGAGCAGTGACAGATGTGTTGCAGGGTACAGGTGCAAGTTGTGTGGAGTGGTTTGGGAGCAGTGACGTGTGGAGGGATATAGGTGCAAAGACAGGTTTACAGACAAGTATAGATACAATGATGTGTAAAGAGATTTGGGAGCAGCGACAGACGTGTGGAGGGGAAGAGATGCAATGGCGTGGAATAATTTGGAAGCAGTTAAAGATATGTATAGGGATATAGGAGACAGATGAGTGGAAGGGTATATTTGCAATAACAGTTGTGTGAAGTGATTTGGGAGCAGTGACAGATGTGTTGCAGGGTACAGGTGCAATGACAGTCGTGTGGAGTGGTTTGGGAGCAGTGACACGTGGACAGATATAAGTGCAAAGACAGATGTACAGAGAATTATAGGTGCAATGACGTGTAAAGCGATTCGGAAGCAGCATCAGATGTGTGGATGGGTATAGATTCAATGACATGGAATAATCTGAGAGCAGTGAAAGATATGTATAGGGATATAGGTGCAGTGATGTGTGCAGGGCGTTGGAACAAGTGATATAGGTATGAAATTGGTTAGAAGCAGTAAAAGGAGTATGAAAGAGGTTGGAAACAGTGACATATGTTTGGGATGGTTTAGGTGCAATGGCATGTGGAGGGGTAAAGATGCAGTGATAGATGTGTAGAAAGTTTTGGGAGCAGTGATAGATGTAGAGGTGGTGACAAGTGTGTGGAGGGACTTGGAATAGTGACAAGTGTGAAGTAGTTTGGGAGCAGTGACAGATGTAGAAAGTGCCTGGGGACAGTGACAGGTGTGTGGAGGGGTGTGAAGACAATGACAGGTTTGTAGAGGGGTCTGGGGACAGTGACATATGTGGAGGGGTTTAGGCGTAATGACAGATGTGTGAAGAGCTACAGTGAAACAAGTGTGTTGAGGGGTCTAAGGACAGTGAGAGGGTGTGAAAGGGTCTGGGGACATTTACAGGAGTGTGAAGGGGTCTGGAGGTGTTTAGTGACAGGGGGTCAATGATTAAAGAGACAATGAGAAGCGGTTTGTGGGCTAGATAAATTAGTATTTTACATAATATTAGAAAAACATTAAATGGGTTTTCTGAAATATAATCACAATTATTTGCATCAAGAAAACTGTTTTTTTTGTCCAGTAGTGTATTCAATCACTTGAAGTCTACACAATTTTGATTTCACTAGGTAACATATTTAACACTGTGTATAAAGTCCCAACTTATACCAATAACAAGGGAGACTCCTGTGTGTATTTTGAGATAAACACACACAACAACCTGTAAGCGGAAATGATGCATTAGAGGGGTGTGAAACCAACTGCAGTACGATGCGCTTAATGAGAAAATCTAAAAATATGGGGTGTGATCATGTGCATTACCTGCTCGGCCACTGCCCTGAAAAGACAGGAGCCATCCTTAGCAATCCTTTTCCTGTACAGCCCCTGGGACCTCAGATATGCGTCCATTGCAGCCTCCTCCTTATTGCAGGAACTAGCGGCACAGTCGATGGCCTCTGCTCCATGCCCATCCATTCCTGCCCACCTCCAGAAAAGCAAACACTAAAACCAGTGTACAGACGCGCGATTTGCTGCTGCTCTTTATCTAGCCCGCATGGCAGAGGTAGTGAAGGGTAAAAGGAGGCGAGGGGCCGTGTGGCGCGGATCCTGTCTGTAGGGAGCATGAGAGGGGCATGCACGGAGTCTCCACGTGCAGTGCCAGGTGGATGTGACAGACAGGGCCCCCTGCTACTGTGCAGCAGCAAGCAAGGATCCCCCTTGCATTCTACTACTCCACTAGTATCTAAGACCAATTAGTCACAGGAAGGAAAAACAAAGATATGCAGTAGCCGTTGCTGCAAGAGAAATGAAAGTGGTTCTGGAAAAGGGAAAAAAAAAGTTTTGTTTTCAGTTGTGTGCTGTGGGGCTGGGCGCTGAGGGTGCAGGAGGAGGAGGAGCAGGAAGTGCTGTGATCACCTTGGACAGGCGCAGAGCTGCATATGCACTAGACTACATGTCCCAGGTTCACACGTATTCGCTTGCAGGGACATGTCTCTCACAGTAACGCCAGCAGGAACAAGAACTAACGCTTTGTCTGATGTGCTGTAATTAGCCTTATTTACATATGGCACACCAAAGTTCACTTCACACAATGAGAGTTATTTACTTTGATAAAAGGGTGAAATTTGATGTCAAACCCATTGGTAATCTTTAAGTTTAATTCAATACAGTTTTGTAGAAGATATTTTCCACATGGCGTGCCAAAGTACAAAACACCACGAGGGGAATCAACTAAGGCGTCATAAAAAGGTGGTAAAGCAGAGATGACTTCTCCAGTGATCACTTCTACAACTCAAATGCTGTTCTAAGATTTCTCCATATTTGGAGCTCTTTAGTGCATAGGCTTCATAGAATAACATACAAACTGGAGAAAGTGAAAACATTGTATAATTAATCTCCCCTTTTATTACAGCTTAGTGCATAACCCTGGGCAAAAGACAAGAAGCACATGAGACAGATAAGAACATGTGCAAATCTAAGTATTGTATTTTATTAAAAACAAACACTTTACAAATGCTGGCTCACATTTTTCTCCATTTTGAAGTAAAGCATATTGGGGTCCCATCCCCTTAGTTAGCCAGGAAAACTGGCTAAGGGCCATTTGTTCAAAGAAGTAGCGAAATAGCTTTTGTCGTTTGTGACGACTTTTCAAAGTACAGTGTAGTTGGGATCATTAATATTTTCAGAGAGTATCGGTTGTGATCGGAAATATGTCGTTTGTCCTGACTGAAATTGTAGTATGGAACGACAAAAAAAATGTCTTAACTAAAGACAAAAATGTTTTCAAAAATGTCTTAAAAACAAAAATGTCTTTAAAAATGTCTTAATTAACGACAAAAATGTCTTAACTAAAGACAAAAATTCTCACATTCAGAACACATTCCCTCCACTTTTTTCTTAACGTACAAATTTTATCTTCTGAAAGACTTTTTTTGCCGTTAGTTAAGACAAATTTTCTTTTCCTCTATACGACACTGGGGAATAGTTTAGCCATGCCCCTTTGCCCGTCAATTCTGGAGTTGTGTCGTACACAACGGACATTACTAGTTTTTTGTTGTATACTCTATAGAAAATATGTCGTTCATGCATTCAAGGACTTATTTTTGTCTTTCATACAACAATTTTATGTCATTATCCATTTGAACATACGGCCCTTAATGTTTCAGGTACCTGATTGCAGGCCTCCAAACATTCTGTACCTCTGAGATGGAAAAGTCTTTGGAGGTTATGCACTAAGGCGTGATGAAGCAGAAATAACTTCCCCAGTGAAATCACTTCTGTTCCTATGTTATTCTATGGAACCTATGCACTAAGATCTCCAAATTTGGAGAAATCATAGTGCATTGGCTCCATAGAATAACATAGGAATTGGAGAAGTGATATCACTGGTGAAGTGAAGTCATTTCTGCATCTCCCATCCACTCATTGCAAACCAAAACAGTTTGAAAGCAAGTGAGTCTTTAAATAAATATATTAGAAATTGTGTTTTAATTAGGTCCAATGCCTTAATTAAATGAATTTTTATGGAAAATGGGAAAACAGATATCCAGTTACATGTACAGGAGAGTACTCAAACAGTGTTACACAATGAAGACATAAGCAAAACATCTCTTCTATTCAAGGTGATCTAACAAAATACAAGAAACAGGTACATAGAAATTGGGTACTTAGGGATATGGGGGAATGGTAATGAGAGGGAAATGGGAAGGGGGTAGGGTGTGGAAGTGGGGAGTGGCTAGGTATAACTAACTTTCATTAATGAAATAAAGCACATCAAGTACATCAAAATAATTTATCCAGAGATTGAGGTACAAAGATCAGACCTGAGATCGGCTGTCTCCATAACCAAAGCTCTCTCGAATGCACTCTTGGCGCAACAGTTTTTCATCTTCGCTATGTAAGACAAGAGTGCCATCCATTCAACAACTGTGGGAGGAGAAGAGGATCTCCGATTCTTAGGAACACATAGCTTAGCAGCATTTATCATGTGTTTGCAAAAGCGGATCCTAGCAGGGGCACTCCCCAAATTGGGGGTGGGGATTATGAGAGCGGGGGAAGCTGGGATGTACATCTTTAAGACTTTTGACAAAAGCTCACAAATAGTAGACCTGTAATGGAATATTTTTGGAGAGCTCCACTGATGTGGAGTAGTGTGCTCTGCCCCCTTCCTTACATGTCCAGCATACTGGTGAAATTGAGGGATGATATCTATGAATCACTTCTGAGTCCTGTACAAGTGGAATCGGAGTTTATAATGCAATTCTAAAGTGAGAACACTTTTGGAGCCATACATAATATGTCGGATGGACTGGCTCCACAGTGTTTCATCTATCTGTAAACCCAAGTCTGTCACCCAGAAGTCCCGGACTGTCTATGTCATGGGGTTGTTGATGGCTAGCAGATTGTTGTAATAGGTTGAAATGCTTCTGGCTTTGGTCTCAGGGTGTAGAAAGCGAGATTTGAACACAGTAGGGGTCCACCCTGCAGGGGTTATTCGTCAGGTAGCCATGACATTGTCCGTAAGTCGAGTAATCATTAGAGGACAGACCCAGTAAGTCTCTTAGGGAGTCAAAAGAAAGAAGTCTAACTCCTTCCATGAAGTGCACAGCCAGGAGGATTCCCAAGCAAAGACAAGGCATTAGATTGGTGGCATCATGCCTGGGTGGAAAAGCAGGGTTCCTGATCAAGGAAGTGAGGGGAGAGGGTAAGGAGAAGCAGGCTGGAAATTTCTTCATGAGTAAGTACAATGAGCAGAGTAGGGTAGGTAGCAGAGTGGGACTTGTTTCCTTCGGGGGTGGGATCCCAAGGGGAGCCAACAAATGGAGTGAACTGGCCCAGAGATGGTTAGGTCCACAAAGCTCTTTATGCATATTGACTCATGGAATGGTTGGAAGCAATCGCTCATAGGGACATTTGCATGTATAGGGAGTAGTTCAGAACATTTGGTATGCTCAGACCACCCTCTCTTCATCTCCTACTAATCAATTTGAGGGTCAGTCTGGCTGGTTTGCTGTGCCAGATGAAGGAAAGGAATACGTTTTGGAGTTGTTTTAAGTAAGGGAGCGGGGGAATGATCAGGATGGTCATTTTCAGTGTATTAATCTTGCCCCACCAGTAGATAGAGAGTCCCATTTCTTGATACCTCAGCGAAGTAGATATGGATTTGTATGGCAAAGTGTCTATCAATGATAGCTACAGATTGTGGGGAACATATACATTCAAGAGCTCTGATTTCAAAAGGTTAGGTTTAAAATTTGAGTAGGTACCATATTGTGGCAGAATACCTGTGACTGCTAGAAGAGAGGAAACAGGAAATAGGATTTGTATGTGTTAATACAAGATCATCCGGATACAAGGATAGAAAGCCCAATATGATTAGCCAATGTGTCCATAGATAAGATAAACAATAAAGGAGATAATGGGCATCCCTGTCTTGTGCCATTGCGTAATGAAAATGGCTGTGACAGAACCCCGTTGACCCGGACATGAGCTATGGGGATAGTGAATAAGGCTTCAAAGTAGGAAAATAAATCTTTGACCCACCCTGATGTACGTAAGAGTCAATAATATAAAGAGCCAGGCAACCTTATCAAATCTTTTTTCTGCATCGATGGATAGAAAACACAAAGAGTGGTGGTGAGAATGGGCAAATGTCATGAGTTGGATCAACTTAATAGTTTTATCCTTGGCCTCCCTTCCCGGCAAAAAAACCCGTCTGGTCTGAGTCCACCAGATTGGTGAGGCAAGAAGACAATTTGGATTCCAGAATTTTGGCATATATCTTGATATCTACGTTTAGTATTGAGATCGGTCAATAGCTCACTGGGAGCTTGGGATCTCCCACTCCACTGACACAGGGAGCTCCCTACAGATACACAAAAGAAGAGGGGTCAAGACACAAAATAATTTCTTGTAAAATAACAATTGGAAGCCTTCCACTCCTGGAGCTCTGTCACCAGGAATATGACAAACCGCCGCAGCAATATCAGAACCTGAAAATCTGCTTCCAAGTCAGCTGTTTGTGAAGGTGTGAGTTCTGGGATTTGTGAGGACCGAATGTAGTGCAGTGTTTCTGAGTTGGTGATGTACTCATCCTGTGAGATGTTATATAGTCCTTGGTAAAATTTCTGAAAAGAGTCGACCATTGTAGGAAAATCTCTATCCAGGGACCCACCTGTAGATTGAAGTTGGTGAATGGTGGTTTTAACCCTTGGGTCACAGGCTTGGTGGGCTAGAACCCTTCCACACTTATTATTGTATTTGTAATGCTGCATCTGGGATGTATTTGATAGCAGTGAGGAGTGAGCCTGAGTCAAGGCAGCATAGCCTTGACTAGGCAAGGCACCCTGATACCGAATAGTAGATAGGATAGGATAGTATCAAGTGCAGCTGAGGTCTGACATTTCAACCTGGCACTCGTCTGAAAGAAAAGGCCTCGCAAATAACACTTAAACGCCTCTCAGACACTTGGTGTGGAGGAGACCAAGGGTTCATTACGGGCCAGAAAATCTACTATGTTAGTCTCCATTTCCTTACAGAAGGGCTTATCTCTCAGGAGCTCCTGAAATAATCTCCATAGGTATGTTCTAGGAAAAGCCATTGGAAGTGTTAAGACCATTTCCACCAGGGCATGATCCGACCATGTGATAGGGTGTATTGCTGCCACTGTTAGGAAGTGTAAATGGGCCTGAGAGAGGAAAATATAGTATATGCGTGAGTAAGAATGCTTTATAAAAAGTATAATGTCTAGCGGAAGTCTGTAGGGGGCGCCATGCGTCAGTGAGTTGACTATCACATAGTGCCCTTTCAATTGTCGTCAGTTGAGAGCGAGAGAGGGATGAGACTCCCGCAGAAAAGTCTAGTGTAGGGGACAATGGAGCATTAAAGTGTCCTCCTACCACAATAAATCCATCATCAAAATCTGCCAGCGCATCCAACATTTTTTTAATAAAGGAGCCCTGGCCCTGGTTAGGGGCATAAACTGAAGACAGGGTAAGTCTCACATCCCCAACATCTACCTTAACAAAAATATATCTCCCCTCTGAATCAGACTGCTGAGCTATGAGTTTGAAACTGGTTCTGCAATAGGATCCTAGCATCCCGCTTATTCTCTTCCCCAGAGCTATAGAACTGCATGGGATAGGAGCCTTGTCTCACTGATGGTGGATCCAACAAGGTGAAATGAGTCTCCTGTAAGAAGTACACTTGGGCCCCAATCTGCACACATTCCTGCAGCAACATGTGGAGGTTTACATTTGAGTTTAGATCTTTCACGTTCATGGAGATAGCCTTAACAATGAAGTTCTCAGACATTGTATGCACATAGCAGTACTATGGAAGCTAGTGAGGAGCAAACTACCCTGTAACTCAGCAGGAGGAGAGGAGAGAGGGTGAAAGGGAAGGGAGGAAAAGAAGTTGTGATCTGGAGTAGGCAAAGGAAGCAATGAATGAATAAGGGTCAAGGATCCAATATGCAGAGAGAAAAACAAAAAGTAGAGTTGTAATTATTATAGACAGTAATGTGCACGAACAGAGCAATATGGTAAAAATGCAATAAGTAATGGTAATCAGTGTGAGTGGGGTATGTGTGATAAAATAGCCATCTGATCAGTTGGTAAAACGGAGTTTAAGATCTGGATCACAAAAGTCCCGTGCTCCTTACTAAAAATTCTGTATATGAAGGAAGTATGCTGGATCACACACCAGAGGACCACATCAAACACATGTCCACGGCCATGATCCATATGGGCCAAACAAGAGTTCTGTACTTGCACTTCCCCGATACCATGCCACAATTAACCCTCATGCATACATAAACAACACTAGGCAGAACAGTACCAACATTAGTATGTTCTAGGTAGTAGGTAGGTATATATGTATAAGCAGGACAAAACATACCATCTCTAGTTCTAGTCCAAAGAAAGCAGAGAGAGGTTGCTCTATTGGTCGGCCGTCTTCCCACCCCATTATCTCACCAAGGCCGATGGTAAACATTTCACGGGAAGAGGTCAGTCCTGGCAGGCAAGCCCACAATTGCTGTAGGAAGATTGTGTGGTATCTCTTCTCCATCCCTTCTACTGGACACGCTGCCACAACTGCGGTGGAGGGGCCTTCAACCAGAGATGTTGCTTCTTCAAGATGGTCAGGTCAAGAATGCGGGCTGGTGCAAAGTTGAGTTTTATGCAAAGACCAGCTGAATTTGCAGAGGTCCTCAGGGTACTAGTGCCACCATCATGCGTAACGATCAACGAGAAGGGATGTGATTTTCCTTCAGGGCTTCTGTAAGTGGCTTGAAGGCCCTCCTCTGCTGCAGCGTTAGCATAAATAGATCTTGGAAGAATTGGATTGACACTTCTTCATACTTGATATTATGGCTTCTCTCATAATCTGATCCTTCTGTTTGAAAGACAAGAGACAACAGATAACATCCCTCTGGCATTCTCCAGTAGCCTCAGCACTCTGAGCCCTCTCGATCTGTATCTCCGCCAGGGCAGACTTGATCACTAAGGCAAAGATCTTCTACAGGGCCTCATAGAAATCCTTGCACAGCACAGATTCTGGTAGGTTTCTGACCCTGATGTTGTTCAGTGTTAAGTTCAGTGTTCTGTGTTCCAGGTCATCTACTAGGTACTTCAGGCATTGGATCTCCTCATCCTGTGAGAGTGCCTGTTGTTGGAGTTAGTGTTGGGTCATGAGTATGGTCTCAGTCGTTTCCTCAAGAGCTGCTACTCTTGACCCAATCTGCCCAGTGCCTCTGCTGAGATCCGCCATATCACACCGGAGTGCCACATGCAGATCTCCCACCACCTCTTGTTAGATATTGTTGTGGTCCATCTTTTAATAAAGGACTACTGCAGTCATCGCAGTAGAGCTTGGTCCACTGTCATCTTATTTTCCTTCCCAGAGGCCGACATAATGTGTGCACTTGGCATGGGCAACAGTGCCAGAGAGACAGGTGAGGTTTGAAGTAAGTGTTCAGTGATTTTAGCAACCTTCTCTATCTTTCCTGGTCATCTCTGTCAAATGGAAAGGAGAGGATGTTACACTATCAGTTAGCACCTCATATAAAGTTGGTTTGAGGGAAATTATGGAGGCTATGGGACAAGAGCTCTTCAGTGTGCGCCCATACTCTCTGGAGTAAGGCCACGCCCCCTCAGGGACATTTTTTAGGGATGATTAACAGATAGGATTTGCCTGATAGTGGGACACTGTGATGTGGTAGGCATATTTTGGCCAAGCTATGCAAATAAAACCTCAAATTTATTAAGAAATTGGTATAATATATGCTTTAAACAGGGTGCACATTTGCTATCTGCTATCTATATTTTATTCACTTGGGTTCTTATTTTATATTTGAATATTATATGTAAATGCTACGGTGAGTTAAAGGGATAGTAATACTTCGTTTTAACTTTATTTTAGTTTGTAGGCATTAAAAAAATATGAAGAATGATATAAGTCTTATCTCTCAAACCTTTATGGTTTAAGAGATATTCACAAGCAAAGTTTCCCCTCCCACCCCTTTTTCCTAGTGTAAGCCATCTCTTCTCAGATGGGGAATCTGGTTGTAAGACCAGACAGATAACAGCAGGGGACAATCTTCTTACAATGAAATCAATGAAATCCCTGCCCCCCTTGACAAGCTTTTCAGGTTTTTCCATTATCTTAATTGAAGATTGTCCCTCTTTGCAGTCTACCTGGGCACCTCCCTTCTGCTCTGGCTGAAAAGTGTTGCATCAGTAAAAGGGGCAGGAGGGGGACACTTTATCATTGAATTACTCCTGAACTACAACTCTGACAGAACTGAAATAACACTCTCCAAAGTCCAAATACTATGATGATTAATTAGAGCTGCTTTTATTATGAAACATTACTATCCCTTTAACGCTGTGAGTTTATTGTCTTCTTTTCTTTTACAATTTATGAACGCATATAGTTAAGTTTAAATAAACATTAATGTAAGTTTTAATGATGTGAGCAATGGGATACACATACACACCACAGTCTGATCTCCTAAAAATAAGGACACCATGATAGGAAAGAGGGACAGAGGGATTCAGGTCTCAAAGAGGGACAATTGGGAAGTATGGCAATAGCAGGGGAATCCCTTAAAATATGATAAGGTGAAGATAATGCCTCAGTTGTGATAAACGCTCCAATCCCTATGTTATTCAACGGTGCCTATGCATAACATCTCTCGCGATGGGAATAGACTCCAAGGATAAACACAGGAATTGAAGAGTTTTTCTCATCTTTATCATACCTTAACATACCTCCCAAGTGTCCGTCTTTAGGAGGAACAGTCCTTCTTTGAGGCCCAAATCCCTCTGTCCCTCTTTCCAACCCCGGTGTCCCACTTTTTAAGAGATCAGACTGGGTGGTGTGTATGTAAGTGTATATATTGCTCCACAGCAATATAACTAATTTTAATGTTTGTTTAAACATCAGTATAATGTAAAATCTCAGGTATAATATGCACCTGTTTATAATACGCAGGTGTATATTATACCGAAGATTTTAGGGGAAAACAAGAGTGCCTATATATAATACGCTCCCTTGTTTTCCTCCTTTCACAAAAAAAAAATGAGGGCTGCCAGATTCCTTCTCTCCCTCCCCCGGCATAATCTGCTCTCTGCAGATCAGCCTTACTTGAACCAAAGTCTCAACGCCGTCCGATTCCTCTGTGACATCTTCACTGTGGGCAGCATGCTTGCATTTGCTGCCTGCATCCATCAATGCCCTGTCAGTACCTTTCAATGTAACCCAACGTAATGCCCTGTGAGGACCTCAAAGTCCTCTCAGGGCAATACCAAATATCCAGTGCTTAGATCTGTAAGCATTGGATCTACGGTATTGTCCTGCAAGGACCTTGTGGTCCCCACAGCGCATTACTGTTGGCTTACATTGAAAGGTCCTGACAGGGTATTGATTGAAGCGGGTGGCAAATGCCAACATGCTGCTCGCTGTGAAGATGTCACTGAGGAATCCGAGGGGGTTGAGACTTCAGTGTAAGTAAGGCTGATCTGCTGAGAGTGGATTGCGCTGGGGAAGGAATCTGGAAGCCCTAAATTTTTTTTGAGAGCGGATTGCGGTGGGATAAAACATTTTCTTGTGTATAATACATATCCCCCACTTCACATAAGGTGAAGAGGGGCAAAATTGTGTGTATTATACCCAAGATTTTACTGTATGTGCTTATACATTAGTCAATGTACATAAAATAATTTGGTTTTGCTCTAAATCATTTATTCAGTTTCATAAAGGTGTGTTAATAGGTCATGAAGTAACTTACACATTCTTGGTCCCACACACCAGCCAATACCCAGCAATACCACCTAGAACAGAAGTGTTTTCTTTGCCATTTAAAATGTTGTGAGACATGATTTAGAGCATCTCCCCACCCCTCAAACACACAAAGAAGGCAAGCACTCACAGGACTTCTTAATCACCTTGGGGATTATGTGCTAAGGCATGATGAAGAGGTGATAACACAGAGGTAACTTGTCCAGAAATATCAGTTCTCTAGTACCTATGTTATTCTATTGAGTATATGCCCTAATATCTCCAAAGCTAGAGAAATCATAGTGCATTGGCTCCACGGAATAAAACAGGAACTGGATAAATGATATCACTGGAGAAGTCATCTCCTCTTTATCACCTCACACCTTAGTCCATCTTCCCCCTTGTGTTTTTATATTGGAGTGCCAATGGGGGAGATAAAGCAAGTGTAATAAAGCAGAGATAACTTCTCCAGTAATATCAATTCTTCAGTTCCTACATTATTCTACGGAGAATGTACACTAACATCTCTCACACTTTAGGGATCCTAGTGCATAGGCTCCAAAGAATAACATAGGAATTTACCAAACCTTAATACATCTCTCCCTCAGCATTTCGATGGTGCAGTTGCACTAAGGTGTGATTAAATGGTGATAATGAGGTGATAAAGTAGAGTTAAAGGGGATCTCTCATCTATACTAAAGTAGCCTTAATCTCAATCATCCCATGGCATTGTAACGGTTTTCTGACACTCAGACCAGGTTATGAAGTAAAAACACAGTTTATTGTATCAAGAATGTAACACAATGCCCCTAGGGGCCAGCACAGGAATAACAGTAATGGCAAACAGACAAAGTGAATGCAATACAGCAATAGAATAATGTGCAATGTAAAGATGGGGAATAACCCCAAAGGGTTAACAAGTGCAAGAGGAGAAACTCAGTCTTAGTTTGACCAACGCCCCGGCTATATAGCAGTCTCTGGAACACAGTCCTTAAATAGCGAAGCTGGAGTAAAGTGTCTGCACTGAATTCACTCTCAAGTTGGACTACGAATGCACACAAGTGCCCAGAGCTGAGCCAATACCACCTCCGTGGGCTATAGAGAAATGCTATTGCCAAATCTGAAGTACAAGAACCAAAATCGCCCTTAACTGAGAGTAGAAGTTAACCCTGCGTGCGCCCAATGGATAGTGCCCTGACACCCCTTGGATGTCAATACTGATAGCGACTGCACAAGCTACTAAGAGCCGAAGCACTGGATAGTGCAATGGATAGCGTACCCTCTGAGCGTATGTAGGCCAGAGCCAGGACGCCCCTCCGGTACCGTACGTAACTTTCCCAGCAAGAGCGAATGGACTACCAGCGCCAACTGGCGCGGTCACGGAGCACACCAAACACCAGACAGACAATGCTCTGCGGAAGGTAGTGAGGAGTATCAGAGGTACTAGAGTAGCGGCTCTAACGGATAGCCGTATGCTTGGCAAGATAACGGAGGCACGAGACCGGAGACTACAAGGCCCTGCAAGGGTTAACAGGTTCTGTACAGGAGAGACAGCAGCAAACAGCGGATGGCAAAGCAACCTCAAGATCAGCTAGAGCAGTGAGAGGAACAGTGAGTCACTAACAGATCAGAATGTCGCCGGAGCAATGCAGGAACACCGGAACAGCAGGCAGGATCGGAGCGATAACCGGAACCGGATCACAGCAGGAACAACAGCCGAAGAACAGGATCAATCACGGAGCAGAGTCGTCAGCCAGAGCCGGGTCAATCATGGAGCAGGGTCGTCAAAAAGAGCCGGGTCATTCACGGAGCAGGATCATCAGCCAGAACCGGATCAATCACGGAGCAGGGTCGTCAACCAGAGCCGGGTCATTCACGGAGCAGGATCATCAGCCAGAACTGGGTCAATCACGGAGCAGGGTCGTCAACCACAGCCAGGTCATTCACGGAGCAGGATCATCAGCCAGAACCGGGTCAATCACGGAGCAGGGTCGTGAGCCAGAACCGGGTCAATCACGGAGCAGGATCAGGAGAAGAGTCAGACAAGCCGGGTCGGTACACAGGAGATACTGGAACACAGCAACAAGGCGCAGATACTGGAACACCACGAAAGGGCAAATGTGCCCAAGCTTCAGTATATAAAGGCACATCCTGGGCGGGCCAATCAGCATCGTCCAATGCACAGTTAATTCAGCCAAGATTGACAGAACAGCACGGGAACCGTGATAGGCATGAATCTATGATCCTGTATTATTATTTTTTTTATATGGAGATATTAGCTTTTAAAGTGAAGCCCATGTACTGGCTGCCTGTACAGCTCTGTCCCGCAGCCTGTCAATCTTTATCTGTTCCCCTCCTGAAGACTTGCCTTCTTCCCTCCTCCTGCGATGATGGAGGATTGTGGCATTTGACCTGGAGCCCTCTTTTTCTAATGCTTGTCCAGGTCATTGTATAGGCATTGGCTGAGCACAAGAATAGGCATTGACTGAGTGTGTTCTCAGACATTTATAAAAAGTGGCAGTCTGCATTCTGAACTAAGCATACTTTTTTTTTGTAATAAGATTTTTATTGAAATTTTGTCAATAGATAGAAGCCATACATGTCATCGATCGAACAGTATAAAAAAATAACAATGAAACAATCACAGGGAAAAAAGATAAGGACTGTACATGGCACATGAGATACAAAAGTAATGACACAAAGTTAAAGTCCTGTACTATAAAGTCAGACTATAATGTAATAATTAGTGAAGCGAGACAGGATCTCAGACTACCATGCTCAAAAGTGACAACCAAAAAAAGGATGTCCCCTCCAAAGACATGGCGGCCACAGAACAGAAGAATAAAGAAGACAAGAAAGAAAGGAATTCAAAAGAAAGGAAAAGAGAAAGAAGATGAAGTCGGGAACGGGTTTGGAAGGGATGGGGAAGGAGGAGGAGGAGGACCCCAAGGCAGTTCATAGCCCTGCATTGCGCGACACCCACATTGTCCAAATCAAATCATACAACTCCAGCCTGGATACTGTCGTATAGTGGAGCCTCTCCATCAGTAAATTGGAAGTAATTAAGTTGCACAATTCTTCATAAGACGGGATAGTGACAGATTTCCAATTGCGAGCCAGGAGAGTCTTTGCCGTGATCAGAATATGACCCAGGAGAATCTTAAGGTGAAGAGGAATTAGGTTAGGGAAAATATGCAATAGTACAACTTCCACAATCTTGGGCACTAGATGAGCGGTAACCCGCTGCACCAGATCGAACACTGACTCCCAATATTGGCAAATCAATGGGCACAACCACCATATATGGTGCATGGTACCCACCCCTGAACAATTCCTCCAACACAGAAGCATATATATGAGCCAACCTAGACAGCACCAAGTACCACCTATATAGAATCTTTCTAGAGAGCTCAACGTGATTCGAACAATGGGAAACTAGGGAAGGCGCAGAGATAGCTTTGTTCCATTGTGAAGGAGATAGCTGACGCCCCAACTCCTTCTCCCATGCCACCATGAAAGGAAATCTAGGGGGAATATCCACCTCAAGAAGGGAATGATAACAGAGGGAAAAAGCCCCTTTGGAGGTCAGTGGATGTATGCAAGCTATAGTGAATTTATGAAGGAGTACGCGCGGCCGGGTCAAAGAATGAGGTAGTTTCCCCAATAGATGTCTCAACTGCAAGTATTTAAAAAAGTCCCTGTTCGGCAAACCAAAAGTCCGACTAATATCCTCAAACGTCTGAAGAGAGCCGGTAGATGCTAAGTCGCCCAAAGTAACTACACCTGCCGCGTGCCAAGAAGAGAAATTAGAATAAGGAATCAAAAATTCTAAAGCACGGAGGGGAGTTGCCTGAGTTAGCCTCCAAATATGAATAGATAATCTAGTACTGGGAAGAAGACCCACCTGAGGTGGACACTTCTCAAGAGGAAGCCAAAGAATGTCACAGATCTAATGGGGACTAAATAGAGCGTCCTCCATATCAACCCACACCACTGATCCAGGTGGAGCATGGAATAGGACACTCTGGGCCATACGAGATGATTGATAATAGTGGCTCAGAGAGGGAATACCCAGGCCCCCCCGATGTGATGGGAGAACTAACCATTTGTTAGAGATCCTCGAGCGGCTGGAGCCATGAATGAATCTGCAAAGATCAGACTGAGCATCTCTTAGGAAGGACAGAGGTTTCGGGACTGGCAAGGTTCGGAATAGGTATAACAGTTTTGGAAGTATTGTCATCTTAACAGAGGCTATACAGCCCACCCAAGAAAGCATCAACCGAGACCAGTAGTCAAGATCCTGTTTAACCCCCCGCCACATCCCCAGCAAATTTCTGGGTAGCAGGTCTGTAGTGTTTTTAGTAAGGTAGATACCCAAGTAGGAAATAACATCCTTCCTCCATTCGAAAGGATAGATGGATTGTAACTTCACTAGCGTAGACTGGGCTATATGCAAAGGAAGGGCTTGGGTTTTAGACTGATTAACCTTATGGTATGAAACGTCACCATAGAGTTGCAAGGCATCCATGAGGTGGGGAAGTGAGCGCTTCGGATCTGTTAATACAATTAGTACGTCGTCCGCAAATAACCCCAACTTTACCTCCATGGGGCTGGGAAAAGAAAAAACTTGAATACCCCCTTTTGACCTAATCAACTCAGCTAGAGGTTCGAGTGCCAAGACATATAAAATAGGGGAAAGGGGGCATCCCTGCCTTGCTCCATTAGTGATAGTAAAGGGCCGCGACAAGAAGCCCGCTTACGAGACTCTGGCCGTTGGGTCCGAATATAGTGCCAAAATAGAACGAATAAACTGCTGAAGAAAGCGAAAACGTTCCAACACTGCACCTAGATAACCCCAGTGTAGACGATCAAATGCCTTTTCCGCATCGATGGCGAGCAAAAGGCATTCCTCCTACATAGTATTGGCATGATGCAAGAGATTTATAATTTTCCTAGTGTTATCACTCGCCTGACGGCCCTTCACGAAACCAACTTGGTCATAATGTAGCAAAAATGGTAGAAAACCTTGCAATCTAATAGCCAATAATTTGGCATATAATTTAAGGTCCACATTTAAAAGGGAAATGGGACAAAAATTTGAGCAAAGAGTAGGAGATTTACCAGGCTTGGGGAGTGTGGAAATGTGGGCCAGTAAGGTAGAAGACGGAAAAGAGCCCTCTGCGTTACAAAAAGAGAACAGAGACACCAAATGCGGAGCTAGCCTGTCAGAAAACAGTTTATAATAAAAGGCCGAGAAACCATCTGGACCAGGGGCCTTATGCGGGGGCATAGATTTTATAACCGCCTGAACCTCCTCCAGGGTAAACGGGGCCAGTAAGCTATCTCGCTGGGGCGAGGACAAACGCGGCAGTCGAACCTTGTCTAAGAAAGCACCAATACCAGCCCTTGAAGGCTGCAGGACAGAGACATCCCTATTCAGATTATACAATTTTTCATAATAGTGTGCAAAGGCGTCAGGGATAGCAGCCGGATTAAAAATCTTCTCCCCCGTATCTGATAAGATAAAAGGAATAGCCTTTTTTGCCTCTCTGCTACGGAGCCGCCGTGCCAAGAGAGCGCTAGCCTTCCCACCATAGGTATAAAAGTTCTGTTTCAAACGTCTAAGCATTAGTTGAGGTCAGAAGAGTTGAATATCTGAGATCTCATTCTTAATGGACGCAATTCGCTTGAGCCTTTGCCTAGTGACACAGTTTTTATTCAGAGCCTCTAAGGAGGATAACTCTCTAGACAACTGCAATAACTTTTCTTCTCGTTTCCTCTTTTCTTTTGACGCGAGCACAATGAAACGTCCCCTCAAAACAGCCTTATGGGCCTCCCACAACACGGCTGGGGAGGTGTCGGGTACAGCATTAAGCTCAAAATATTCAGAGAGCCAGTCCCTCACCAGAGTTTTGGTAGCCGTCTGAGAAAGCAAATAATTGTTGATCCTCCAATGACCTGAACCCGCTAATCTGTGAACTAAGCATACTTTAAAAAAAAAAAAAAAAAAAACACAGCAACAATGATTCATGTTCCCATATATAAAGGCAAAAAACTGCCACATCAAAGATTAATCCCAGAGACCGTGCATTGAGTTGCAGCAAAAAACACTGCTTCTTAAAATAGGTATCCATACAATTTGCCATCGTTGGATAAAATCTAAAGGCAATAATTTGAAGTGCAGACAATAAGTGATTACAATGGGATAAAGAGTGATAATAATCCTCAGATCTGCAAGAGAAAATCAAGCCATCCAGATTACTGAAGTATTCATAAGGAACTTACTAGATACAAATGGTTGACAGATCCCCCAAAAACCAGTAATACGACCAAAAAGGGGAAAAAAGAAAGAAAGAATATAAAATGGTTAATACCTAATAAAATGTAAATGTAAAACCTTGTATTACATAGGCAAATTCAAGCTTAAAACAAACTCAAAAAATGGGAAAAAGAGCAAATACCCACACATAAATAGAAACAAACACAAAGTAAATCTTGATGCTTTTACTTCTACTGGGACCTTTTCCAAACCCTGTGCACTCAAAGAATCAAAACTCCCATGGCTGACTTTGAAGTGTGATGCTACATTAGATCTTAGTTCTAAACTACTGGGGGAATGCACTAAATGCTGATGCTGTGGCAATATGATTTTGGCGAAGTGTGTAAAACACTTCACTTTTGCGATGTAGAAACACATCACCATATGCACTAAACTTGGTGATGTAATAGGTGGAGTGGTACATGTGGAGCAGACATGTTGGATTGCCTTGTTGATCTTGCTCATTAACATGAGCTTTGCTGAAGTCATGTTGTATTCCTTCTCTGTAGAACTGCCTGTATTGCTGTTCCCTACACTGCAAGTAATGTTGTAATGTGGTGCATATTCACTTTATTTTGTATCTATATCATATGAATATTTAGTTGGATTAGGATGTGATACATCAGTGTTATCTAACCTAAGGCAAGGTTGAGTCACTCCATCTCCCTCTTCTCGGCAGAATGGAAGGCTGTTCAATCCAGCCAATGAGGGAAAATGAATGAATGAACACCTATACATTTTCATAAGTTATTCCATTAGTGTGGTCTATTTCTGGCACCTGAAATGTTTAGCTTCATAATACCAGCTCCCTGCCCTAGTGTTACACCACTTTTCATTAATCATCTTAAGATAAAGAACACCAGCACTAGGGGTAGAATGCAGAGTTCCACACCTCATGTGTCAAACGATAATTCTGGGGACTGCCTCTGCGCAGCTTGCAGCTTCCTCTTCACCAAGATGGTGGACGATGATCCGGGAAGGACTCTGGGCCAGCCTCATTTGTCCAGACAGGATACATTAGTAAATTGGGTGTTCTTGGGAGGATCAAAGGGTGTCCTTTCGTTTCCCTGCTGCCAAGGAGAGGTGTGGAAAAAATTGTCTCTATAGATCAGATCTACATATTACTATGATCCATGTCTGATCTTATCTTTTCAGTGGTGTTAGCAGGTAGTTATGCATTGCTGGTGCAATGTAGGAGGACAGGGGGGCTAAATGTTTAAAATGTCTCTACTAACCCTTTGAGTACAAGAAGGGCATGCAACACATTGCAAAGCAGTGTGTTGCAAACCCCTTTGGCACTCAAAGGGTTAAGATGATGAAGGGAGAACATCTGGAGGTTCGTGTGGGCTATGGGGCAATCATTAATTGTGGGTTTGGATGGAGGGGGATTGCAGAGGGCAGTGTGGTAGTTGAAGGCTCATGCGGGACAATCATTCATTGTGGTTTTGGATGGAGTAGGCATTGCACAGAGCAGTGTGTGTGTGGTAGTTGAAGGTTAATGTGGGACAGTCATTAATTGCTGGTTCTGATGGAGTGAGGAATGCAGAGGGCAGTGTGGTCGTTGCAAGCTCATGTGGAGCTATCATTAATTGTGGGTTCTGATGGAGTGTGGATTGCAAAGGGCAGTGTGGTAGTTTTAAGCTCATGTGGGGCTACCATTAATTGTGGGTTCGGATGGAGTGGGGATTGCAGAGGGTGGTGTGCTACTAGAAGGCTCATGTGGGGCAATCATTAATTGTGGATTTGGATGGAGTGGGGATTGCAGAGGGAAATGTGGTAGTTGTGAGCTCATGTGGGGCTACCATTAATTGTAGGTTAGGATGGAGTAGGGATTGCAGAGGGCAGTGTGGCAGCTGTGAGCTCATGTGGGGCTACCATTAATTGTGGGTTCGGATGGAGTGGGGATTGCAGAGGGTGGTGTGCTACTAGAAGGCTCATGTGGGGCAATCATTAATTGTGGATTTGGATGGAGTGGGGATTGCAGAGGGAAATGTGGTAGTTGTGAGCTCATGTGGGGCTACCATTAATTGTAGGTTAGGATGGAGTAGGGATTGCAGAGGGCAGTGTGGCAGCTGTGAGCTCATGTGGGGCTACCATTAATTGTGGGTTCGGATGGAGTGGGGATTGCAGAGGGCAGTGTGGTAGTTGTGAACTCATGTGGGGCTACCATTAATTGTGGGTTCGGATGGAGTGGGGATTGCAGAGGGTGGTGTGCTAGTAGAAGGCTCATGTGAGGCAATCATTAATTGTGTATTTGGATGGAGTGGGGATTGCAGAGGGAAATGTGGTAGTTGTGAGCTCATGTGAGGGCTACCATTAATTGTGGGTTCGGATGGAGTGGGGATTGCAGAGGGCAGTGTGGTAGTTGTGAACTCATGTGGGACTACCATTAATTGTGGGTTCGGATGGAGTGGGGATTGCAGAGGGCAGTATGGTAGTTGTGAGCTCATGTGGGGCTATCATTAATTGTGGGTTCGGATAGAGTGGGGATTGCAGAGGGCAGTGTGGTAGTTGTGAGCTCATGTTGGGCTACCAATAATTGTGGGTTTGGATGGAGTGGGGATTGCAGAGGGCATTGTGGTAGTTGAAGGCTCATGTGAGACAATCATTAATTATGGTTTCGGATGGAGTGGGAATTGCAGACAGCAGTGTGATAGCTGTGGGTTCATATGTGACAATCATTAATTGTGGGTTCGGATGTAGTGGGGATTGCAGAGGGCAGTATGGTAGTTGAGAGGTGTTGTGGAGGGAATGTGGCTAATGGCTCTGCTTGGGTGAGGATGAGGATTATTGCTGTGGGGGACTGATGGGGGCTCTACTGACAGCTATTTTCTTACACATATAAACCAGCAGGCTGTACTGTGTCAGTTCTAAGAAGTTTGTTTCATATGTTTTTATTCTTAGAAAAAAAACACAGATTACATCTGTCTCATAGCATAATGAAGCATGCAACTGGGTATCCTTTTAAAAGGTTGCACACAAAAAAAGTGTGAAACCACATATTGCATTAACCATGTCGCCATTATAAAAATGGTGACCTGAGGATCTCACACTGCATGAAAGCGAGAGATTCTCAGGTCGCACTAAGAAATGTCGCATTCATCACTCCATGTACTACTCTTTCTCCCTCCTGAATCTTTCCCTGTTGATGAGTGCTGCGCTGGCCTCTCTCCCTCCGCTCTGTCAGCATGCAGGCTGCTGAACAGCTGAGCAGTCCAATTTGCTTCCTATCCAAATGCTGATGAGCGCTTCTCTGGCCTCTCTCTCTCCGCTCTGTCAGTCTGTGTGATTGGTTCGGTAGACTCTAAGAGAAAGTGTCACTGTTTTAATGAACACTCAGACAATTGAGTAGGTTAAAAAGCTTTATTAGATAGTATAAAGCACAACAAGGACCCTCATGGGTCCAAACTTTATTATAACAGTAGCAAGTTTGACACAGGACAGGGCATACAAATAGCAGTACAATACTGGAGGCTTTACTGGCCTTACCGAATACTGGGTAAGGCAGCCTGAAGACAAATGCAATAAGGACTAGGGAGGCTCTACCGGCCTTACCGAATACTGGGTAAGGCAGCCTGTATCTAGCGCAACAAGGAGCTGAGGAGGCTCTACCGGCCTTACCGAATACCGGGTAAGGCAGCCTGTATCTGGCGCAACAAGGAACTGAGGAGGCTCTACCGGCCTTACCGTATACTGGGTGAGGCAGCCTGTATCTGGTACAACAAGGAACTGAGGAGGCTCTACCGGCCTTACCGAATACCGGGTAAGGCAGCCTGTAATCTGGTGCAACAAGGAACTGAGGAGGCTCTACCGGCCTTACCGAATACCGTGTAAGGCAGCCTGTAATCTGGCGCAACAAGGGCTTGAGCGGCTCTACCGTTCTGGCAGATAGGAGGTAATAGACAGGCAACGTAACTGCTAGAGACTGGATAGTACTGACTGGTGTACGTAACGGAGGCCACAGAGAATCACAGGCTGGCATAATGGATAGGCAACGTTAACCACTTAGTGACTGGATAGCACTGACTGTGTACTTTATCGGAGGCCACAGAGAAGCACAGGCTGATGTATAATGGATCGGCAACATTAACCGCTTAGTGACTGGATAGCACTGACTGGTGTACATATCGGAGGCCACAGAGAAGCACAGGCTGATGTAATGGATAGGCAACGTTAACAGCTTAGTTACTGGATAGTACTGACTGGTGTACGTATTGGAGGCCACAGAGAAGCACAGGCTGGGCGTATAATGGATAGGCAACGTTAACCGCTTAGTGACTGGACAGCACAGACTGAGAGTACTTAACGGAGGCCACACTGATACACAGGCGTAACGTATGGGAGCAGCCAATCTGACAATAGCGGGAACGGGACAAACAGCGTAAGTCAGATAATGCCTGGATCAGTATCAGAGAGCGGTCGTCAGCCCAAGCCAGAATCGGTACACAGGAGTTGTAGTCAGCCAAAGCCTGAATCGGTACACAAGAGCGGTAGTCAGCCAAAGCCTGGTTCGGTACACAAGAGCGGTAGTCAGCCAAAGCCTGGATCGGTACACCGGAGCTGTAGTCAGCCAAAGCCTGGTTCGGTACACAAGAGCGGTAGTCAGCCAAAGCCTGGATCGGTACACTGGAGTAGCACAGGCTAGCTAGCCAGCAAGCACCAATAAGAGGCAATCAGGCACAAACCCGGAAGTCAGGATGTCGACATAGAATCACAGGCACTGTGATAGAAAGTTGGCAGAGTGCACCAGCTTCCTCCAGATGAAAGGAGTCAAAGACTGCCAAAATGTTTTGAAGTAGAGACTGCATCACACGGACAGGTGCAGGGAGGTGCTAACCACTAATGACGGCATCCATCAACATGCAACACTGGCACAGGCACATCAATTGTCAATCGTGCCTAATATAGATGGGTGCTTTTGTACTATATTTCAAGTAAAAGTACATCTGTACCACCATCTGTAGTTCATGCTGGGCATCTGCTTATTTTTGGAAAACTGCAGTATGACTGTGGCTGTCAAACAGCATAACCAGTAAGCACCTATATGCCATATAGTTATTCATTGTATTGGGATCCCTCCTGTGTAGGGTGTTCCAAGTACTATATTATGTGTATCAGTGCTTGTGTTTGCTTGTACCAGCTAGACTTAGAGGGTGTTGGTTGTTTGGTTTTTGTTTTTTGTTTTTTTGTGCTGTTCAAGATCCAGTGATAACTTTTTTTTACAGATAATGAATCTATTACATAGGGCAGAGGCAGCTGTCAGTCTGCGTGCTGAGAGAGCGGAGAGAGAGGGAGAAGGAGCGGTACATGGAGTATGATTGTGACGTTCCATAGCCCGACCTGAGAATCTCACGCTTTCATGTAGTGCAAGATTCTCAGGTTACTATTTTTATAATTGCGACATGGTTAATGCGATATGTGGTCACACGCTTTTTTGCGTGCAACCTTTTAAAAGTGAACCATGTACTTGTATATAGCTGTTGTTTCACATATGTATTCACCAAAAAAACTAATTTCCATGGTAGATTTTGATATCTCCAACCTTGTCTCCCCGCAGAAAATTGGGCACTCAAGCCCACAAACGTTCAGCATCACTGGGTAATATCTTTGATTTTATCCTATTTGAAGCTTTGATATAGATACTTCAGTGCAATATCTTTGTTGTATATTTAGTTTTAGGTTGGGGGATATCCTCCACCCATGCCTAAGACATCCTACGCAGCATAAGTTGGCAAACATTGTAAACATATGGATGTCACCACCTACCCCAGCATAGGTTGGGGGGACGTCACCAACCCATGCCTGTCACATTCTACTCAGCATAAGTTGTCGAGCGTAGTTGACTAGCATAGGTTGGCGGACATTGCCAACCCATTTCTATCACATTTTATTCAGTATAAGTTGACGAACATCTCCAACCTATGTATGTCACCTCTTACCCTAACATAGGATGGCGGACATCTCCAACTAATGCCTGTCACATTCTGCTCAGTATAAGTTGGTGGACATGCTTGTGACAGTCTATGCTAGCACATGGGTAAAAGGTTCATTTTACCCTAACAGTCTCCTACCATAGCACAGGCATACCTACCAAGTGTCCTCTTTAGGAGGGACTGTCCCTCTTTGAGACACAAATCCCTCAGTCTCCCTCTGCCAGCTTGATATCCCACATATCAGACCAGTCTGTGTTTTCTGACATTATTGTATCATACTGTTCGACAGCAAGAAAACATACATCAGTGTTTATTTAAACTGCAGGATGTATGTCTAAATTAGTCTGTATAAAGGAAATACATTGATCGTGCACTAAATCATTAACTCACTTACACAAAGGGGTGTCAATAAGTCATTAAGTAAACTACAAAGTGTCCTGAATATCCCACCCACTAGTCACACCACCAGCAACACATACTTACCCCTTATGTCTCGCTTTAACACTTTAGGTTGCAAGCTTTTGATCAGGGACCCTGTTTCCAGTGTTTCATATTCCTAAGCACTTGTCACCCTGTATTGTCCAAATTCTTAACCTCCTTAAGGTTAGTCTTTGGATATATCATGCTTTAGTCTTGCTCTAAATCAATTATTTAGTTACACAAAGTGGTGGCAATAGATCATTAAGTGACCACCACCTAATCTCACCCCAGCGCTTCTAATTTAAATAAAACCATACACATATTTAGCCATTTATCTTTCATTTATCTCTATTCTCTGCTTATCTCTTCCTCATTATAACATTATGAAAAGAGAGGCAGAGAACATTGATAAAGGCAATATACAGGATATATTGCCTTTGTCATTGGCTCAACTGGTACATGTGATCGCTGTAGCAGTGATCACATGTACTAGCTCACCAGGGGAAGGCTGAAACTGACTACTCTAGATCTAGAGCAGTCAATCACAGCCTCCCTGGTGCGCTGCTATCATTTAACCTATGATGTGCCAGGACTGTCCCTGGACGTTAATCGGATACACCTATTCATTCAAATAAAAGTGCTCTCATTTTGTCATGCATAGGCTGGCAAACTTCATCAACCTATGCAACCCATGCTTGTCACCGCCTACCCTGCATAGTTTGACAAATATTGCCAACCTCCTACATCTGCATAGGTTGCAAAGGCATGGCAGATCTTCCTCAATATTTATTGGAACTTTATATGGCTTCTCCCATTCACCTACCCGCATTCAAATACAATTCACCCCAGTTTTGAAATCTGGAGATTCTCATTGCTGATTGACAAAACAGAGGTGTTGTCTTGGTAAAAATACAGGAAAAAGTCATATGACTTGTACAAAGATGGGAAATTCAAAAATAAACTCATAACTGCCCAGGCCCCCAGGAGATACATCACCTCCAGCAGAGTCTACACAAGTTCCAGCAGATCTATCTACCCAGGTGTCCAGGAGAGCATCAGAGGACACCAGCAATGGACAGAGGAAGAAAACCACTCTTCAGCATGGAGGAGAATGAGGCACTAGTCGGGGCACTGCAGGGGTGCTACGCACAGCTTCTTGGCCCATTGACAGCTGGTACCGCAGCAGTTGATAAGGAAGGAGTCTTCAGGACCCTGTTTGGGGGTTTGGAGAGCCCCTTGACTTTTCTCTCCCCTCCCCAGAAGGATGCCCTGGAGTCTTTGGCATTCTGCATCCCTACTCCATGGCCTCAATCTTCAGCCTCCTCTGAGCAGGGAAGCTCAGCAAAAGATAGGTAGAGGGGTCAGCCCAAGCGCAAGTCATGGACCCAGCCCCACTATGGCATTTTAAGTATATAAAACATGACAAACAAGAAGTACTAAATGATATGTGTGTGTTCTTGGTGTGGATTTGCACATGCTAAGTGCTTCTGAGTGCAAGTTAAAACCACAGCCATCTGTCTGGGTTTATAAAAATTCTTCTTTGCCCCCCAGAAGGCTAGGCAAAAAAGGTGAGAAAATCAAGGAGTATTCAAGATGTCCATGCTCATGCCATTCCAAGTGTGCTTGCTTCGCCTCACACGCAACAGTGCGTTTTAACAACTTCCCTCCAGGTTTTGATGCTGGGAGGCTCAGAGGCACACCTGACATCTAACCAAGGGCAACATTCCACCCCTGCCCAGGCATCTGTCACCTACCTGAACAGGTACAACTTTTGTTCTTGTACACTTGATCTTGTACATTTTGGCTTTTTTCGGGCCTCATATGTGAGTGTAGCTGATCTCTTTCGGCACTGTGAGCAAGGGTCCATGTTTGGATTCCCCTATTACACTTAGAGTGACCAACCCAATGATAATTTGAATATGGAAATCAACTGGTAAGAGACACTCACTTAGGAACAAACATGCCATAGAATTCAGCAGGCTCTAAAGGAATGGTGTCCTACCCAGGATGCAGTCTCTTTTAGCCTTGCACTTCGTGGCAGGATGGCCTTTCTGGCAGAATCAGTATGGTGTGCTTTAGGATATTTCCTGTCTGTGCAAGGCACTAGTAAGCTAAAAGAGAATGCACTCTGGGTAGGACACCATTCCTATACAGTCTATTCAAATCTATGGAAGGTTTGTTCCTACTGAAGAGTTTTTGACCAGGGGGAGATGCACTAAAGGTCGAAGAGGGATCATAATGTCAATGTCCTGAATGGGCAGTGTCAAAGGCACCTCTACAATATGCACTAAAGTGTTTTAGACATTATGTCCCCATCAATCCAATAAAAATCTGCCAATGTTGACATCAACCCGACATGCCTTTGACAGGTTTACGAATTTTCACTCATCACATCACAATGACCTATTTCCATATGGAAATGCAGGATAATGAGCTATTATCATATTTATTGGGGTGTGTTTATATGTTAACGTGGTACTTCACCACATGCACTAAATTCTGATAACAGCATCTACTGTTGGAGTTCACAGTCTCAACTTCGCCTACCTGAGGCTGCTGAAGTTGGGATATCCCTGTAGTTTCCTATGCAGTAACAGCCCTCAATCAGTCATAAGATTGGAGGGTTGTTGAACTGCTGGCAATGGGGAAGGGATGATCTTCCTCGCACATCCCCAGCAATAGACAACCCTGAAGTCTGAGAGCATTCTCTTGCTCAGTAGGGGAGTGGAGAGGATCCTTTCAGCACCAAGAACAGAATCACTCCCTTAAATCTTTGAGTGCCATAGGGATGTTCATTGCACACCCCTGTTGCACTCAAAGGGTTAAAAAAGTACATCAAGCAGTACATAATCATCCCTTCAGCTCTGTATCATATTTCATTCATGTTGTGCACTCCCAAAACTTGTTCTCACTCCGAAGCCTACCAGCTGCTGCCCAGCCTTGTCCTCTTGCCACAGATCCTCATGTACACTGTTTGATTCCCCCAGCCTAGTTCCTACTGGTAACCAAAAATCCCCAGGGGCACTGCCTGGACAAGAGAACAAGACTGATGGGTGTCAGCAGTTAGTGTATGTTTGGCTAACACACAGTGGTGATGTTTCCCTACAATACTTATGTTTAACATACTGCCCCCACACAGTTAGTATTTGACATAAGTTGCCCCACACAGTTAAATTATGACATATGCTGCTCCTCCCTGCACAGCTAAACATTGGCACATGCCCCCCCCTACAGTCAAACGTCGACATATGCTGCCCCACACGTTTAACCCTTTGAGTGCCAGAGGAGTATGCAATGCATTGCAAAGGGTTAATACATGCTGCCCCATATACATGATACCTCAGACCTCATAGGGGGGCATCGGAACCCCTCCCAGTGTCCTCCTGGCACTGATCAGCTATCCAATAGGATAGGTGATCAAAGTGGCAACTAGGCAGGCGATCACCGCCTTCCCCTATAACCTCCTATTAAACCCAGCTTTCTATGAATGACCGAGATGAGTAAGACAATCCTCAAGACCCACTCGCATCACCCGGGTCTTGAGGAGCTTCTTATTATACCCGGTCATTCATAGAATGCCAGGTTGAGTAGGAGGTAGTAGGGGAAGTTAGGGTCTGATTTTCTATAAAAACAAAACGGCGCATAATGCAGGATTAGAGATCCTGCACTATGTAAATGGTTTTTATAGACTTTGCATCTGACAATTTTTACATGATTTTAGGCCAAATCTTGCAGTTATACACTTTTTTGAACCTAAAAAAGTATATTTTTGGAAAGTAGAGATATTTATACACAGCGGAATGGGAGACATGGTGTTTTTAATGCTCATAATTTGATTAACTTACATTCAGAGAAAATAGATCTGGATATTATTAATAAGTGGAACTCAGATCTGGGCAGGGACATTACTGTTGAAGATTGGATAGTGCCATTCTATTGGTTACCAAAAATTACGCATTGTTTAAATTTTATTGAACTTCAGTTTAAAATAGCCAACAGGTGGTATTATGTACCAAGCAGGCTTGCAAATATGTCGGAAAATATCTCCTCAGAGTGTTGCAGTGGGACATTTTTTACATGTTATGTGGAATTCCCATAAGATAAAGGAATTATGGCTGAAAATACAGAAGCAGATTAAAAGGGTTTTGAGGTATGAAGTGATATTTTCCCCTGCACTAGTTTTATTACAAGATCAACCAAGTCTGGCTAAGATAGATGCTTCTCTTCTGATTCATGTATTAATGGCAGCAACATGAAATATAGATAGAAACTAGAAATCAGAGAAGGTTGCAACATGGAAGGAAATTAAGGCACAAGCTATTAATCAATTTAGGATGGAGAAAGGTATAGCTTTATATGAAAACTTAATCCAGTTAATGTAGATATATGGGAAAAATGTATAGAGAAATTTATAGAGTATATAATGTCCTCCTTAAAACTTAAAAAATTAAATAAAGGACAGAGACTCTGACGGTAAAAACAATATATTAGCTATCTTATTGGGGTTAGGTGGCACCATCCAACATCTCATGTATGTTTATGTTTGTTTTTGATATTAATGTTAGTTATGTATTAATACTGATGCATTTATATTGAGGTATTATATTTAATAATTTTTGAAAGAAGCTAATGGTTTTTATAGACTTTGCATCAGACAATTTTTACATGATTTTAGGCTAAACCTTGCAGATATACACTTTTGTGAACCTAAAAAAGTAAATGTTTGGAAAGTAGAGGTATTTATAAACTTATTATAATGCAGTTTTTCCACAATTTTACACCAAGTGTAGGAGTAAATATTTTTTCTGCAAATTTTCACATATGCTGTAATTGTTCAGAAGATATTTTACATATAACATGTACAGCTATTGAAAAATACAACTAGTTGTGTTCATCTATGTCTCATAATTATAGCAAAACCACACATGTATGGCTTTACCATTTAATTCTTGCAATTTTCCACACCATAATAGTGGGTGCACTTTCTATTACTGGATGTTTCTGGATTCGGATGAGCAATATATGGCCCCAGGGCTGGATACAGCCAGTGGCCAATTTAATGTGGACCTTCAGTCTAGCTGGCTGTACACGAACAGCAGTTTTGCTCCATTGAGGAAATATCACTTATGGTTTTCTCTACAGAGTTTATAATTACATGTTTTACCACAAAGTATACGTTTTATACAATGTATCAATATGTATATATAATATCAACACACAAGTAGCGCTCCACATTGATTTTGAAGGAATGTTGCCCTCAGTCTAAAATAATTTCCCATTCCTGTCATAGAGGTTTTGTGTATCAGGCTACTAATTAGAGCCACGTAAGTTTATACGTTTGGAAAGTAAACAAGTAAATTCAAGAAATCCTTGCTGGTTCCACCCCAGGTCCTTCTCTTTCTTGGTATGAGACTTAACACTTCAGGGAAGGGTCTTTCTGATGGAGGATGAGATTTAGTTATTGTCTTGGAAGCTGACTCAGGCCTTACTTCAGCTGTCAGCAACAAGGAGCTGGATTTGCTTTTTAGGAGTATTGGTGGTAGACATTTGATCTCTGAGTGTGGGTATGAAGGGAGAAATGAGAATAATATCTACATATATACAAATATTTTGGACTGATTCATCTGTGAACAGATGCTACACATACATTTTTTAGGCAAGTTTATTCGTCCAGAGTCAGACTTCCCAGTTGATATGTCAAGTATTTTATAAACAAGCATATTGTTCCTTCTCAGTGACATGTTTTATTTGTATCAGTATTGCAGGAACAGCTGTTCTGCGACCTGAACGGAGACAGGCTTATGATCTCCATATTCCTGTTCGTCAGACTCTTTGTAAACATTGTTGTGGTCATTATATCACGTGAGTAGCCTATTTGTTTGCACTTCCAACAACATTGAGTTATACATTGTTGCACTATTGGGCTCTCTCTCTTTCTTGTTCCTATGTGTTTTTACCACTGGGGAGAGCGAATCTATAGAGAGAGCTGCCACATAATAATTCTCCATGAAGTTTGATTTCTGCTGCTGGGAGCAGTTATATTGCCAGATGCGTGTTTCTTGGTATTGGTATAAGATATTTTTCTTGTGAGTATGCACCTTAAAGGGATAGTAATACTTGAAAATAATTTTATTTTATATTGTAGCCCTTAAAAAAACATTAACCCCTTAAGGACCGGCCGCGCAAGCACGGTGCGGTCACTTAAGGACCAGGGGTAATTTTTTTTTTGCAGAATCGGATTTCGGACTTCCCAAACGGCGCGTAGCCGCAGGGAGCCCGGAATTCCATGATGGTCCAGGACTGTCATGGGTCCTTAAGGGTATAACAACCCATGACTGTCCAGGACCATCATGGGTCCTTAAGGGGTTAAAAATGATATAAGTCTTATGTCTCAAACCTTTATAGCAAGTAAAGTTTCCCCTGGAGTGACGTCACTGCTCTAACTGTCAGATTTGAAACCTGGTCTGCAGACTGGCAGGTGCTCTTCAGAAGTGCAGAGATCACGATCTTTAAAAATAATTTCTTCATTGGAATGGTCTACAAAGTGTGCTTGCAAGCCAGGCACACTTTGTAGACAGTTCCAATGAAGTAGTTCTTTTTAAAGATCGTGATCTGGGCACTGCTAAAGAGCTGCCGGCTGATCTGTGGGCCGGATTCCACATCTGTCCACTAGATGGCAGACTTGGCTAAAACAGCCAGGAAAAGGGAATTTTACTTTACTTTACTTGCTAATATCTCCCAAATCATAAAGGTTTGGGAGGTAAGACATATCATTTTTAATGTTTTTTTAAGGGCTACAATATAAAATAAAATTAGTTTCAAGTACTACTATCCTTTTAAAGGTGTTAGTGATGGCCAGATTCATCCACATTATTGATACACATAGGGGTGCCTTCTGTTCTTTCTTCCTTTTCTTTCTACATGAGTTTGCTGTAATAGATGGCAAGAGTCATAGACTGCCCACACATGCTGCTGCCACCTCCACCACCTCCTCTAGTCATGTTGTTAAAACAAGCAAGTTACAGTGTTTTTCTGCCATGTACTGCCAACCCACATTTACTGAGTTCTTGGGAAGGAATGAAAAACTTTAGAAAACCCATATTGCGCCTGTGGAATTGCAAGGTTAACAAGATGTTGGCAGTGGACATGCTGCCTTATTCTTTTGTTGAAAACCGAGGATTTAGAGAATTTATGTCATGTGTATGTCCTCGCTGGCATATTCCAAGCTGCATGTATTTTCGAGATCAGTTATGTCAGAATTGCACCAGCAGGTGGTTAGTGTGATGGGCAAAGGGCTGGAAAGCTCATATGGCAAGAAAATCCACCTGACAACAGACTATATGACTGTGACTGCTCAAACGGATCCCCCCACCAGTGGGCAACACTAGCTTACAGTATCAGATGACAGCCAGTAATCTTGACTTGACAGTGTGATAAACGGCAGCAGCAGGATAGCCCATAAACTGGCACATCACCCTGTGCATGCAGAGTTTTGAGATACAGTACCACAAAGCCATAGATGTATTAAGTAAACAAGAGCAGGTGGAATGACTTGTATCTCGCTATAGGGTACATGTGCCCTGCTTTACCCATGTGCTAAATGTAATGGTGACCAGATTCTTAGCAGAATCTGAAACCCTCAGAAAGACGCTGAATATCACCCGCAAAATCTGTGCCCATTTTAACCACTCCTACACTGCCCACAATGCATTATATTCCATACAAGAGCGCAACAAACTGCCCCATCACCAGCTCAAAATGAAGGTCTCTACCAGATGGAATGCCACTTTGTACATGCGAGAGTGTCTGTATGAGCAAAATAAGGCCATTAGTGAGTACAAAATGCAAAACTGGAAGGCTTTGGAGGAAGCCTCTTTGTCACCTGGGCAATGGCAAATAATGTGTGATGTATATGAGCTGCTGAAAGTTTTTGAGGAGGCAACCATGCTGGTTTGTAACGTAGGGGCAAGAATAGACTATATTCTTCCACTCATATATTTATTGCAGAAAAAACTGTGGAGCATGGCTGAGGAATCTTACCATAACGACAACACAGACATGCACCAGCTGGTCAAGGACATGTTAGTGTGCTTTAAGAAAGATCCTCCCAGAGTCCATTAAAAACAATGAGTAATATGTTAATATGTTAGTATGAATATCCTGTGCTGTACGTCCATGCACAGGATATAAAATTAATGTACAAAAGAGATATCTGTACAATGATACCTGAAGAAAAAAATTATGGCATGGAAATGAAATGAAATCAAATATCAATGAAATTATGGTTCAGGTGAATACTAATGTTTACTATAATAAACATAACCATCCACAGCATTTTACACTGTGTTGAATAACAAACAGATTGAATAAAACATTCAAAATTCAATTGTTTTTTCTCTCTCTCTCAAGAAAGACTGACAGCATAACAGTATACTGACACCTCCATATATACCTGTAAGTTAGCATGGTAGTAGTACATAGAGGAAATTCTTCACATAGGAGGGATTACTTTATTTTCATTGATTTCAATGCAATGAAAAAAACTGAAAAAATGGGAAAAAAAGCGGTTTGTACAGTAGGTGGGAACAGTCATGCGCAGTAGAAACAGCCAGCGCCATGGCAGATACAGAGCCGGACGCTCCGAAGGAGAGTCCAGCTCTGTATCAGCCGTGGCGCGGGCAGTCTCCACTGCGCGTGACTGCCTCGCGACCGGGCGGCAGTGGCACTGTGGCCCGTGTAACGGGCTCTTCAACTAGTATATATATATTCAATAAACAGCACTTTCAAAACTTTTTTGCTATAAGAGGTCACCACTTAATTTTGTTTTTAATAAATTAAGAATAAAATCCAACTAAACATAAAGCGGTTTGTAAACCCTGTGGCTCAACTGAATTGTATGGACAATTGTATGGACGAATACATTAACAAAAAAAAAAAATAAGGAAAATTTATGTGCAAAATTCTTTATAATATACTGGTTTCATAGTGAATAAACAAAAGTGAAAAAATTGCAAACCGAGGGGAAAATAAAATAGAAATAATGGTCACACGATGATCCTAAAGAGCCATCTAGTGGACACAGATGGAATCACGTACTGGGAAGTAAAGAAGTGAAGTACTCTGGAATCTAACCACTTATTAATAATTAAACAACAAAAAAATTAAGTTAAAGGAAACATTTTAGCTCTGACTTAACATACAAAGGCATGGAACTTCAGGATTATAGTTCATGGAACTTCATCTCCACATTCCTTCTGTGCTTTGTTGATGACTTGAAACACAGCATGAAAATTAAACTAATTAAAGCACAGGAGGAACGGAGCTAAATCTTGATGAACTATGACCTTTAATTTATATGCTTTTATATGCTTGAGTGAGAATTATCACAGGCTTTAACATGTTTTCACCATTTCCTACAAATGTATTTGTTTTTTACAATAATTAGGTAATGTTCTGCTGGCTCATTTGGCTCAAGTGACTTTCCTTAGCTCACCTGACCTGCCTCCTGTGTGGTCCATTCCCTCCAACCTCCAACCCACGTGCAACTTTCACTCTTTGCTTTTCACGTGTGCAATGCATAGCAATGAATTTCACATGTATTTGGCATTCAGAGCATACCTCCCAAGTGTCCCCTCTTTAGGAGGGAAAGTTCCTATTTGAGATCCAAATCCCTCTGTCCCTCTTTCCCACCATATTGTCCCTCTTTTAAGGAGATCAGACTGTGTGGTGCATCACATTGGAAAGCCCCTTCATATAACTGACAGAGAAAGGCAGCAATCACGGGCACCGTGATAATTACATTGGATGATTTACAGGTGAAGGTACCATTGATCTTATGGTGTAACTGGGTGTTTGGAATTTGTATCTTGTCCGTGGTGTAAATGTGTGCACAGGTTTCACATCTCTTTTGTAGGCAGGGAGATGTGCCATTTTTTGTATTTTTATTCAGGGCACTCCTCACCATCAGTTGTTTCATATTAGGAGGCTGTCTGAAGCAGAGTAAGGGAGGCTGTGGGAATATGTTCTTAAGTCTTTCATCCGTATGTAATTTTGTTTGAAATTTTCATGATATTTTGCGTAGCACTTTAACCTGGGGTGGTAAGTGACCACCAGTGGCACCCGGTTTCCCTTATGTTGTTGTTTGTAGCACAACAGATTTTTTCTTGGTATTTGGGTAGCCTTCTGTATCTGACTGTCAATAATAGTTGCGCTGTAACCGTGTTTTATAAAGTCTCCTCTGAGTTTCTGGAGGTGCTTGACATACACATTCCAATATGAGAATATAATTTTCTTTTTTTTATTAATAACTAGCAATGTGGGATGGTGCTGCCCGTCAGGATATATAGGGAATTAATGCACACGGATGCAAGACAAACACACACAGAGACACACACGCAAATGCACACGCATACACTGAGATGCATAAAGAGTGACACAGTCATACACACATACATGCAATGCACAACATGCAGACACATAGAGTGTGATACAGACATGTAACACACACACAGTGAGGAACACACAGGCACACACAGAGACACACACACACACAGAAGTGAGTCATAAGGGGGTGACTTATGTGTAATTGTAATGAGTTTGTGTTTGTACTTATGCCTCCACTGTGGCATTAATTCATGTAGTTGAAATGCGTGTGGTAATTGCACATACTATGGTGGAAGGTGGATCGTGCTGGCTCCCAGGGTGTGAGTGAGTGTGTGTGAGTGAGTGGAATTCATTCATGTAGCTGAAATGCATGTGGTAATTGCACATGTGAGTGAGATTATGGTGGAAGGTGGATCATTCTGGCTCCCAGGGTGTGAGTGAGTGTGAGTGAGTGCATATGAGTGATTGCATGTGAGTGATTGCATGAGTGTGTTAATGATTGTGTGTGATTGAGTGAGAGTGTGTGAGTGTGAGTGAGTGTGTGAGTGACAGTGTGTGAGTGAGAGGGTTATGAGAGTGAGTGTGAGTGTGATTGAGTGTGTGAGTGTGTGTGATTGAGTGTGAGTGTGTGTGTGTGGCTGAGTGTGTGAGTGTGAGTGAGAGAGTGTGAGTGTGATTGAGTGTGTGTGTGAGTTAGTGTGTATGAATGTGAGTGAGTGTGTGTTTTTTGTCTGATGTGTTTGTGTCTGTGGTGTAGGAGTGAGTGGCAGCCATTTTGTTTTTTGAGTTACTTGGATTGTGGTGGGCGGGCTGGATAGTGGGGGCATGCCAATTCCCTGCATGATTTAAATCACTCCCCCATTGAATCACCCAGTGGGAGCAGTAGCTCCTCCTTACTTAACCCTTTGAGTGCCAGAGGGGTACGCAATGCATTGCTTTGCAATGCGTTGCGTACCCCTCTGGCACTCAAAGGGTTAAGTTATGGTAACATAGCAATATAACACACGGTGGCTCTTCAGTTGAGGCAGCATAGCAATATGCTGAGGGAACAAATAGAAAGTGGTGTTTGAGGCTTGCCCTCTGTAACATACAGCAAAGCGTCTCTCTCACTTTAAGGAGAAAGGGCGGGAATCAGGAAGTGGAGGAGTGACAGTTGAAAACAGACAGTTAGTGAGGCTGACTGAAGAGATGAAAAGAGTTAAATAAAAGAGTTGCTATTAAGTTTATCCCTGAGTGTTTGTATTTTATGGAAACCTTACACCCTCGTACTGAAACAGAGTGTATGGAGGGTTACAGTTATCTGTGGGAGGTGAAACAGAGTGTATGGAGGGTTACAGTTATCTGTGGGAGGTGACACAGAGTTTATGGAGGGTTACAGTTATCTGTGGGAGGTGACACAGAGTGTATGGAGGGTTACAGTTATCTGTGGGAGGGGAAATAGTGTGTTTGTGGGGTCATTATCCTGAGTGAGAGTGTGTGTGGACCAGGAGAAGTTATTGATATCCCCTACTTCAGGAGCAAGTGGCAGCTATATTTTTTTTTGTCAGTTGGATAGTGGTGGGTGGGCTGGAGGGGTCGGGCCAACTCCCTGTATGATAAACATGACCCCATTGAATCACCCAATGGGAGCAGTAAAGTCCCCATTGAATCACCCAATAGGAGTTGTGTCTCCTAATGAGACATAAATTATGTAATGAGGCATTCTGTTCAATGTGTGTTTGTTTTCTGAGGAAATATAAATTATGTTCTGTGTGTGAGGTACCATAAATTATGCAATGAGGCTTATTCTTTTATATATATATATATATATATATAGATATAGATATAGATAGATATAATTGATCAACATATATGCAAAAACTAAAAGTGGTGCAATTCTAGAATAAACCAGCCACACCATAGTGGACAAATAGGTTTTAATGTGTAAATTTATAGGTGAGTGTCACAGCTTACCTTGGTTCCAGCACTTTATAGATGCGGAATTTGCGGCCAGTAAAGAGGTTCGGTTGCATTCCCATTCTTCTCCACTGGCTGTGGAGGCTATTGATGGTAGTCCCCTGCTACCATCTCACATTACGCATGAAACCACTCTGTTAACCCTGAGAGTGGGAGCCCTTCACAGCAAAACCCTGAAGTTTCAGATAATTAACTCTTCACATTACACCATCGTGCTGGAGTTTCCGTGGTTGCACATGCACAACCCTAAGATGGACTGGCACACGTGCGATATCTTGGCCTGGTCTCCTCAGTGTTATAAATCATGTGAGACTGTCTAACGTGACCGCTCCAGCATTACCTGAGGTGTTTAGTGAAAGTCAGGCCGGGGCCTTACCACCAGCCCATATTATTGTTGTCTGGAGCTTATGCCTGGCACATCACCTCCTAGGAGTCCTGTCTATCCCCTGTTGGTAGAAGAGAATAGAGTCATGGAGGAATATGTTTCTGATGTGCTGGCCAGGGGCATCATCCATAAGTCCTCATCCCCGGCAGGGGACAGATTTTTTTTTGTTAAAAAGAAGGACGGAGAGCTACGTCCATGTATCGATTTTCGCAGATTTAACAAAATATTGGTTAAAAACGCTTATCCAATTCCCTTGGTTACCAAACTCTGACCGTGTCAAAGGGACCAAGATTTTTACGAAACTCGATCTAAGAGCTGCTTATAATTTGGTTTAGATTAAGCAGGGCCACGAGTGGATGACTGCTTTTAATACACGAAATGGGCACTATGAGTATTTGGTGATGCAGTTTGAACTCTGCAATGCCCCAGCTGTCTTTCAAGAGTTTATCAATGATGTGCCAAGAGAACTCTTACAGTGCTGTGTTGTGGTGTATTTGGATGACATCTTGATTCATTCTCCCTCATTGGAGACCCATCGGTCGGATGTATGCAAGGTACTGAGCCTATTAAGTAAGAACAACTTGTAAACTCGAAAAGTGTGAGTTCCACAAACCTCAAGTAACCTTTCTGAGTTATGTTATTTCTGCATCTGGGTTTGCTATGGACCCCCAGAAATTGTCCGCTGTAGGGGAGTGGCCTCGTCCTTTGGGACTCAAAGAGATTCAGAGATTTGTGGGGTTCACAAGTTATTACCGGAAATGTATTAGAGATTTCTCCACTATTGTCAAACCTCTGACGGACATGACCTGTAAAGGTGCCAAGACCATTGAGTGGTCCCAGACGGCCATAATGGCATTCGAAAGACTGAAGGCAGCATTTGCTTCAGCCCCGATTCTGGTACACACAAATCCCTCCCTGCCTTTTACCCTGGAGGTGGACACATCCAAGACTGGAGTGGGTGCCCTATTGTCCCAACGCTCAGCTCCTGGTGAAGCTCTACTCCCATGTGAGATCCTGGCTGCCCAGGCCTTGGCTCCGGCCGAGAAGCCGGACGGGGGGTGTTTTGTCTTGGCTCAGTTACGTATTAAACTATTGGAGACTTCCAAAATAGCAGGTCACATTGGTTGGGACCAATTGATCTGGTCAATGTCTAGAGTATTCTGGTGGCCAAGTCTCAGATCTGATTGTGCTGCCTTTACTGCTGCATGCACAACCTTTGCACAGAATAAGACTTCTCGACACTTGCCAGTCAGCTTGCTGCAGCCTGTGGCTAATGGGGACCGTCCATGGTCTCATTTATCAATCCATTTTATGGTTGAACTTCCTAATTCCATAGGCTTCACGGTTATACGTATGATCGTGGATAAATTCTCGAAAATGGCACATTTCGTGCCTCTTAAGGGTTTTCCATCCACGCAGGAATTGGCGGTGATATTTGCCAAAGAGGTCTTTCGTTTACATGGCATACCCAGAGTTATTGTGTCTGATAGAGGAAGACAATTTGTGTCCCGGTTTTGGAGGTGCTTTTGTGTTCAGATGGGAATTCAGCTGGCATTCTCTTCTGCTTACCACCCTCAGTCAAATGGTGTGGCAGAAAGGTCCAACCAGGCCTTAGAACAATTTCTCCACTGTTATATCTCTGACCACCACGACAAATGGGCTACCCTGTTGCCTTGGGCGGAGTTTGCCCGGAGTTGTGCTGTAAATTCTTCCTCTCGAAGTTCACCATTCCTGATCAATTATGGGTTTCAACCCTCCGTTCTGCCTGAGGCCTTCCAAGCACAAGAGATTCTGGCTCTGGATGAGCTTTTAAGGGCGCTCTGTTCCTCATGGGCACGGGTACAGCATACCCTTTGTGGTTCCGCGCAGCGGCAAAAAAGGCAGGCTGACCATAGGCGACTGCCGGCACCTACTTTCCAGGTAGGTGACAGAGTGTGGCTGTCTTCCCGAAACTTGCACCTCCAGGTTCCATGTAATAAGTTGGCTCCTCATTTCGTTGGTCCTTTCAGAGTGATACAAAAAATTAACCCTGTGGCATATGCACTTGAACTTCCTGCCAATATGCGTATCCGTAATGTATTTCACATGTGATTGTTAAAGCTCTTGGTCTGCAACCGGTATACCTCTGCTCCTGTTCATACCGCTCCCGTGAGAGTTGCAGATAACGAGGAATATGAGGTACAGAACATTCTGGACTCCTGTATGAGTAGAGGGCGCTTACAGTATTTCATTCATTGGAAGGGCTATGGCCCTGAGGAGTGCTCATGGATACCAGCTAGTCATGTACACGCTCCTGTATTGGTACGCAGGTTTCATGCTCGATTCCTTGAGAACCCCAATTGAATCCTTGAGGGAGGGGCCTTTGAGGGGGGGTACTGTCACAGCTTACTTTGGTTCCTGTGCCGCTGCTTCAGTGATGCTCGGCGTCATTCCACGCGTCATCTGCAGGCGCAAGGCTTCAGAGTGAAGCAGGCCTCTGTTTTATGCCATACGTCCTGTAGTCTCCTCCTCCTTCTTCTGAGCCTGCTCCTCCTACCTACTTCCTGAGGAGGGGTATAAAGGGCAATCTGAGTCCTGACTGCACAAACAGTTCTGTTTAGATTGGGGTCTGTGTATGACCTGGCTTGTCTGACCATCCAATCTGGTGCTGACCTGTGGCTCTGTCTGACTACTTTTTTGCCTGCTCCCATTGTGTAGTGGACACCCAATCTGGTGCGGACCTGTGGCTCTGGCTGACTACCTGAACTGTGTATGACCCGGCTTGTCTGACTATCCAATCTGGTGCTAACCTGTCGCTCTGTCTGACTATTCTCCTGCTTGCTCCCATTGTGTAGTAGACACCCAATCTGGTGCAGACCTGCGGCTCTGGTTAAGACCTTACTCCCTGACTGCACATGTGAGTCAGGATCGTTTTGGTGCCTCTGAGAAAGGAGTAGGCTGTCTCCTTACTGACTGCAGGCTTGAGTCAGTACTTCTCCCTTACCGTATCATCTTTAGGGAGATCCCTAGATTTACCTGCTGACTGTAGGCGTGAGTCATTTTGTCTCTTACTGTGATTCCTGCTGGGCCTTCTTTATATAGAGACTCCAGAGGCTTCTACTGGTCTCTTTAAGATCGTTCCAACTTTTGGCAGACTCCTATTTCTGATAGACTCGTTGGCCAATAGAAGGACCTCTACTCATTGTTCTATGATTTACTGTATTTATATTTATTCAATAAAGATTGTTTTACTATACCATACTGACTCCTGGTTTGTTCCTGTGAAACCGTGACAGTGAGCGCTTATATTAACACCAAAATGAAAGTGTTTTAATACACACAACAGATGGCATGTATTAAGAGGTATTTATAATAATTAGTAAAAGAATTATCAAAAAAACTCACCATAAAAACATTTATCTGATGTAAAAATAAAAAATATTACATAAAAGAAAGTGAAAAATATGTGTCAAAAATAGTATGAAGAAAGTGATAAATAATAAATAAATGAGTGTCTCCAAACATCCATCTGAATTAGATTGTCAAGTGTAATAGTATAACTAGGTGAGTGGTAATTGTTGAATCAGACAAGACAAATATTGTTCAAGGTAAAACAGTACAATATTGAATAGCACAATATTACAATGTAATATCTGAGTATTTAATGACAAAAAGAAATAAATACTTACGATTACAATCACAAACCAAATAATTTTGTATTGTTTCCCTCAAAGGGTACAGGTTCAAAGCAATTACAATCACAAACATAGGTGTCTGGTATTGTTTCCGTCAAGGGGAACATATTCAAAGCATGCATATAGGGAGAAACAGAAGACAATACATAGTACAATCTGTTTTACACCAAAAGGTCCGACAGAGGAGTAAAACTACGTGATATCAATTGTTAGTTCTTATATGAGGATGATGACTTGATATTAGTATATATCTGAGGATGGTCAATATATATATATCCAAAGTCTTTATAAAAAAAATGGTCTCACACTTAATAACGTCTGCTTTACTGACACTTAGTCAGACAAGCTTCAAATGCTGGCCTCACTCAGCTATACAGGGTAGATGTGGTGTTTAGAAAATGTGTCTATCACGGTGCCCGTGATTGCTCTCTTTTTGTGTCAATTACCAGAAGGGGGCTCTCCATTGGCTGTCTGCTTTTAGCCCGCCCTGCATTGCCTATTTAGACTGAGCCTGGGCACCCTTTGGTTGCCCTTTCGTGTTGTCTCTATGCTGCTCGTATCTACATTATGTTCCTGAGCTTCCTGGGCCCTTTGCTGTGTTCCTGTTACCAGAAATTGTACAGTTCCTGTAGTTATCTGTCCAGTGGTTCCTGCTTCCGTTTCTGATCTGGTTGGAGTCGTTGTTAGGTCACCGTTTCCTGCTGCCAGTCCCCGCTGTCGTTCCTGATTCCGGTTGATCATCTGAGTGCTGGTTCCTGTTTCCACCTGCTGGTTCCTATCCAGTTCGCCTGTAGTCAGCTGACGTTCCCAGGTCACCTTGGCGACATTTCTACTCTCTGCCGGTTTATCCAGTACGCGGTTATTGCATGATACGATTAGCGTTCCACGTACAGGGTACTGGTTCGCTCCATAGCCATCCGACTGTTATTGTACGAGACGTATAGCGTTCCAAGTGTGTGGGCACTGGTTCGCTCCATAAGCCATCCGGCTGTTATTGCAGGATACAATTAGCGTTCCACGTACAGGGTACTGGTTTGCTCCATAGCCATCCGGCAGTTATTGTACGAGACGTATAGTCTTCCCAGTGTGTGGGCACTGGTTCGCTCCATAAGCCATCCGGCTGTTATTGCAGGATACGATTAGCGTTCCACGTACAGGGTACTGGTTCGCTCCATAAGCCATCCGGCTGTTATTGTACAAGACGTATAGCGTTCCCAGTGTGTGGGCACTGGTTTGCTCCATAGCCACCCGGCTGTTATTGCAAGATACTAATAGCGCTCCCAGTGTGTGGGTACTGGTTCGCTCCACAGCCACACGGCTGTTATTGCAAGATACGATTAGCGTTCCCAGTGTGTGGGCACTGGTTCGCTCCATAGCCACCCGGCTGTTATTGCAAGATACGATTAGCATTCCCAGTGTGTGGACACTGGTTCGCTCCTTAGCCATCCGGCTGTTATTATGTATACGTATAGCACTCTCAGTACAAGGTACTGGTTCGCTCCACAGCCTCCCGGCTGTTATTGTAACTCATGTGTTCCGGTTTCCCAGTACACGGGTACTGGTTCGCTCCTTAGCCTCCCGGCTGCAGTTGCACCTTATTGACTTGCTCCCAGTACTAGGTACTGGTTCGCTCCACCACCCTTGATTCTATTATCGTATTGTGCATTACTGTCTTCCCAGTACGCAGGTACAGGTAGTACCCTGGTATTCCTTGGCTTGCCACTTATGCTGACTTAGCCTCTTATGTCATCCTTATCACTGCTGTTGCCACCTTTACAGTCACTGAGGCTTAGTGGTTGCCATTCACTCCTTACCAGGCTGCCTTGCCCGGTATATTGGTAAGGCTGGTAGAACCTAATTCTATTATCATCTTGGGTTGCCTTACCTGGTATTGGCAAGGCCGGTAGAGCCTATATATCGCTGTCTGTCTATTGGCTGCCTTGCCCGGTATATTGGCAAGGCCATTAAAGCCTCTATTCTTGAGTACCAACTTCCTGGCTGCCTTGCCCGGTATATTGGCAAGGCCGGTAGAGCCTATCTATTCCTAAAACCAACCTCCTGGCTGCCTTGCCCGGTATATTGGCAAGGCCGGTAGAGCATATCTATTCCTTATACCAACTTCCTGGCTGCCTTGCCCGGTATATTGGCAGGGCCGGTAGAGCCTGTATCGCTATTGTTATTATTGCATTCCTGTCAATAAAGATATATGTATGAACGTGTATGATACCCTATGGGGTTGTCTTAAACTTTTCAATAAAGTTGTGTTTTTACCTAACTTTGCGTCTGAGAGTCTTAACAAACCGTGACAGTACAAAAGGGCCATGACCTCAGACAATAAGAGTGATGGTAATACACAAAATATCCATTGGAGGATGGATGTACATGAGCAACGCTTGGATCAGCTAGCGGTAGCAATCCAAACTGTTCTTGAACGCACTGTACTCTCAGACAAGGCTGTTCCTAGTCCGGTGGTCTCCCCAGGTCAGACACCGGAAAACGATACTATGCCCTCAGGGGCTGCAGTCAAGGGGTTAACCGCCTCCGCCCCTTTGCTACTCAGATTCGATGGTGATCCTAACCTTTGCAGAGGGTTTATTAACCAACTTGAAATATTTATGGAATTGACGGCTCATGCCTTCCCCAGTGACCGCAGTAAAGTTGGTTTCATGATATCCCTGCTGACTGGTAGAGCATTGGCATGGGCCAATCCGTTATGGGAAAATGCGAAACCCTGCACAAGGAGTTTCAGAGAATTTGTGCAGTCATTTCGGAGAGTGTTCGAGCCTCCTGGTAGAACCACCTCTGCTGCTAAACGCCTTATGGAAATACAACAGGGCAGGAGTACGGTGTGCGATTATGCCATTGAATTTCGCACCTTGGCAGCAGAGGTAGGGTGGAACAACGAAGCTTTATTGGCAGCCTTCGCTCAGGGTCTGAGTGACCAGATTAAAGATGAGATTGCAGCAAAAGAATTGCCCACTGATCTTGATGACTACATTGAATATGTCATTCTAATTGACACACGGATTTGTGAGAGACTAATGGCTAAAGACCGCAGGTCACGGTCAAAAAATAATGGATCTAGCAGTACATGTTGCCCACCCATCCCTCCCTTGGCATCTAAGCCTACTGAACAGTCATGGGAACCAGGTGAACCTATGCAATTAGGCTTCACTAGGCTAACCAGGGAGGAGAGAACATATCGTAAAAGACAAGGGCTGTGCTTATATTGTGGCAAGAATGGGAACCTGCTAAGATCTTGTCCTGTACGTCCGGGAAACGAACACACCTAGGGTACCTTGGGGGACAGGCCCTAGGTGGTGTTCAGTCATCCCCAGTGTTTGGTATACTGAAACCCACCATACAGGTGGTACTTTCTTGGGCAAAACGCTCAGTGGAGGTTTTGACCCTGGTTGATTCCGGCGCAGCTGGGTATTTTATGGATAATACCTTTGCTGAATTACATGGGGTTCCACGCATTGAGAGAGAGACCCCTCTCGCTATTGAAGCAATTGACGGTAGACCCTTAGAACCTGCACAGGTTACCTTTGAAACAATGCCTTTATCTATGACTATTGGGGCACTTCACAAGGAGGAACAGCAGTTCCAACTTATCAATTCTCCTCATCACTCAGTAATTTTGGGATTTCCTTGGTTACAGTTGCATAACCCACAGTTTGATTGGAAAAAGTGTGAAATCTCTGCTTGGTCTCAGTCTTGTATGGAGCATTGCGTAACCCACCCGGTTAAGATCTTGTGTACCTCCTCTTCACTGCCAGACGAATACCAACAGTTTGGTGATGTATTCAGTAAGGCAGAGGCTGGCACCCTACCCCAGCACAGATCTTATGACTGTTGTATTGAATTGCCTCCGGGGGTGGTGACCCCTAGGGGACGCACGTATCCATTGTCCTGTGAGGAGAACCAAGCTATGGAGGAATATATTTCTGATGCCCTTAAGAGAGGGATCATAAAGAAATCCACCTCTCCGGCCGGGGCCGGATTCTTCTTTGTAAAGAAGAAAAATGGCGAGCTGAGACCATGCATTGATTACCGTGGCTTAAACAAGTTAATGTCTAAGAATGCTTATCCGATACCACTCATCACCGAGCTATTTGACAGGCTCAAAGGTTCTTCTATCTTCACCAAATTGGACCTGCGTGCTGCGTATAATTTAATTCGGATCAGAGCTGGTGATGAGTGGAAAACTGCCTTTAACACGAGATCTGGCCACTATGAATATCTAGTCATGCCATTTGGTCTTTGTAACGCACCCGCAGTATTTCAAGAATTAATCAATGACATCCTCAGAGATATGCTGCAGTCTTGTGTCGTTGTCTATCTTGACGACATACTCATTCATTCCGAGAATAAAGACGTGTCTGAGGTGTTGCTTCGTCTACGAAAAAACAAATTATACTGTAAACTGGAAAAATGTGAGTTTCACAGAACTAGCATGCCATTCCCGGGGTTCATAATTGGCAAGGAAGGCATTGCCATGGACAAAGAGAAACTAACAGCAGTTCTACAATGGCCACGCCCCAAGAGTCTTAAAGCCATTCAACGATTTCTGGGCTTCGCTAATTATTATAGAAAGTTTATTAAGAACTTCTCTACTATTGTTAAACCTTTGTCTGACCTTACGCATAAGGGTGCTAACCCATCTCAATGGTCAGTGGCTGCTGAGGAGGCCTTTGCGAATTTGAAGTCTGCTTTCGTTAACGCTCCTGTGTTATCTCACCCCAACCCATCGCTCCCATTTACATTGGAGGTGGATGCCTCAGATATTGGGGTTGGGGCAGTGCTTTCTCAACGACCTATTAAAGGAGGAACTCTCAGACCTTGTGGGTTTTTCTCTAGAAAACTGACCAGGGCTCAAAGCCATTACGAGATTGGGGACAGAGAATTACTGGCCATTATCCTTGCTCTTAAGGAATGGCGTCACCTACTCGAAGGTACAAAAAACCCTGTCTTAATTTTGACCGATCACAAAAACCTGACTTATCTCTCTGAGGCGAAAAGATTATCCTCACGCCAGGCCAGGTGGGCACTGTTCTTGTCTCGATTTAATTTCATTGTATCTTATTTGCCTGGGTCTAAGGATGTCAGGGCTGATGCACTGTCAAGACAATTTCAGGCTGAATTTGACAGAGATGAGGTACCAGCACCTATTATTCATCCTGATCGAATTTTGGCTACTATACGCACTAGTATCACTTCACCACTAGGGGAAGAGATTTTGGCCTCCCAGGCCTCTGCTCCCTCTGAAACCCCAATGGGCAAGTGTTTTGTTGATGAGCCATTCCGCACTCGGTTACTCGAGACATACCATTCCTCTAAAGCTGCAGGACATATTGGCAGAGACCAATTGTTGTGGTCTCTCTCGCAAGTCTTTTGGTGGCCTTCTATGAGGGCAGATTGCACTGATTTTACGAATGCCTGTGCTACTTGTGTCTGTGCTAAGACCCCTAGACACCTCCCAGTGGGCCTACTTCAGCCGGTACCCAATGGTGAACGTCCTTGGTCCCACATTTCCATCGATTTCATGGGAGAATTGCCAGTGTCTAGAGGGTATTCCTTTATACTCATGATAGTGGACAGGTTTTCTAAAATGGCTCATTTCGTGCCCCTCCATGGCCTTCCCTCTGCTAAAGAATTAGCGGTGGTATTCGCTAGAGAGGTATTTCGGTTGCATGGAGTACCTAGAGTGCTGGTGTCCGACTGGGGGAGCCAGTTCGTGTCCAGGTTTTGGAGGGCATTTTGTGAACAGATGGGCATACAATTATCCTTTTCCTCCGCCTACCATCCCCAGACCAATGGGGCCGCTGAGCGTGCCAATCAAGGTTTGGAACAGTTCTTGCGCTGTTTCGTTACTGACCATCATGACAATTGGGCCGACCTGTTGCCCTGGGCAGAGTTCGCCAGAAATTGTGCGGTTAATTCTTCATCCGGGAGCTCTCCGTTTTTGATCAATTATGGCTTCCAGCCCTGTTTGCTCCCGGATTCCTTTCAGGCACAACAGATTCCAGCTCTGCGTCCATGCGTATTTATAATGTCTTCCATGTATCCCTCCTCAAGCCTCTTGTATGCAACCGTTATACTACTAACCCTGTGGTGCCAGGGCCTATTGAGGTGGAAGGTCAGGAGGAGTACGAAGTTCAGAGTATCACTGATTCCTGCAGGCTTAGAGGAAAGGTGCAGTATTTGGTGCATTGGAATGGCTATGGTCCTGAAGAACGATCCTGGGTGGATAGTAAGGACCTTCATGCTCCCAAATTACTGCGAATTTTTCATTCTAAATAACCTCAGAAACCTAGACCCTCTTCTAGGAGAGGGGGTCTTTGAGAGGGGGGTACTATCACGGTGCCCGTGATTGCTCTCTTTTTGTGTCAATTACCAGTAGGGGGCTCTCCACTGGCTGTCTGCTTTTAGCCCGCCCTGCATTGCCTATTTAGGCTGAGCCTGGGCACCCTTTGGTTGCCCTTTCGTGTTGTCTCTATGCTGCTTGTATCTACATTATGTTCCTGAGCTTCCTGGGCCCTTTGCTGTGTTCCTGCTACCAGAAATCGTCCAGTTCCTGTAGTTACCTGTCCAGTGGTTCCTGCTTCCGTTTCTGATCCGGTTGGAGTCGTCGTTAGGTCACCGTTTCCTGCTGCCAGTCCCCGCTGTCTTTCCTGATTCCGGTTGATCATCTGAGTGCTGGTTCCGGTTTCCACCTGCTGGTTCCTATCCAGTTCGCCTGTAGTTAGCTGACGTTCCCAGGTCGCCTTGGTGACATTTCTACTCTCTGCACAGAATGGGCTCAGAGGTAACACATGCAAAATTCTTCCTTTTTCTTTCTTCTTCTAAATGGGAGACTTTAAGGTCTTGTATGCATAGAAGTTGTGTGCTGGAAGATTTTCTTGCCAAAATGTACTAATGCATCTGCACATAGAGCTCAGTTATCAAAAGCCTTTATGAACTGCTCCAGTATTTAATGCAGTATTTCATGCATTCCTTGTCTTAGTGTCTTTCAGGTTATTAGAAAGGCTTACCTATGTAGGTATGTTTCAAACAAAATTCAGTTATAGTTAGATATTTATTTTGCATTTGATCTCTGTTGTAGACCCTTCTAGAAATTAACACTCAGAATAAGAATGCCATAGCATATGTAATTTTCTAGCCTCCCCCACAAGACCTGCATAACAGTACTTCAAAAGAGGGGAGGATGCAATATAAAAAATACATCTGGTTACAGAATGTTGCATACTTCCCGTACAAAAAGTATATGGATACTTACGCAATAATAAGGTCACATGCCGGCCAAATAAGCGCTAGAGTACCAGTTTTACTTTTACATCTCCTGTAATATGAAGAACAACTAGAGAATGTGTGTCACCTTCTATTCAGACTAGAAATGGTATCCCTAGATTATGAGTCTCTGATGATTTTATCCTAGGTGGATTTTGGAAATCAAGGTCTAGTTCATAGCCCATGCATACGTACAATGTGGGCAGAAGTCTTCAGGTGCTTGGAACAGTAGATTATAAACTTTAGATAGACCTCTAGGTTTGAACTTTGGGAAAGACTGAAATGTTTCTGCATCTGTTAAGTTTCAGGCAAGAGAACCAGAGGCAAGTAAATTGGTGGGACAGTGATGCAATTGTCTGTGTTTCTGTAAATCCCACGGTGGCAAGCTTAAGTTCTTCTAGAAGTTCTCAAATGATATAATACCAGTGATGTCAACTACTGAGGGGACAAGAATTAAGTTGGCCTTCTCCCAAAAAGAGAATGACCTCCCATCAAGGCCAAGAGGAATTTCTTGGAGCCTTGCATAGGGTTTATATTTTTTCAGATGTGAGGTATTCCTAGGGAGAAATGTAAACTGTATTATTTCTTATATTCAAAATAAACATGTTTTTCCAAATCATTTGTAGGCAACTGTGTTTGACATTTTGACCTTATTTGTTTAAACACGCTAGTAATATGGGGAAAGTGTATTTTATGGTTTGATCAAAGTAAACAAACAAGTAAGAGACAAGTTTAAGTGAACTAACTGGGATGGTTGTAATCTCATATTAATTACCTATGTTTATGGCTTTATCTGTTTTTTTAACAAGCTTGACAATGTGTTGCAACTGTAGCCACTTTTTTTAGACACGTTCCACTTTTAAAGGATTTTAGAATTTTATTGCCAAAGAAAAAAACAACAGTAGCAGTAGAAATATTTTAAGGGCTATGAACCCTTTTCATTTTTGATGATAATAATCCTTTTTATTGACTTGGGTGATTTTAAAAGGACTTTCAAGATCACCTACATTTATGTTAGCCATTCTTTATTTAAAACCATAGAGTAGGAAAATATGTAGCTTTATTGATTTGACAGTTTATGTAAATTAGACAGCTCTTCCTAGTAGAAAGAGGCAGTTGGGATGGAGAATACAATGTAAGTATATGACATATCAGGCAATGCCAGAAAGTACAGCATGGCAATTATGGAAAATATGGATCTATCTTACATTACATTTTTAAATAATAAAGAATGGATAACATAAATTTAGTTTTTTTTCAAAACCACTCAAGTTATAATAAAGTGTTAGTTATACTTTAACAGATTAGAAATGAGAGGTCAACATTTTGAATAAAATGTCTCTCTATGTTCCCTTTAAATGAAAAATATGCTTGTAGTTTTTGTCAGAAGCCACTAGATGGAATAATTCTTCTGTTTATTAACTAAAATTGTAGATTATGTTAGTGTCGTGTACTTACAATCTTCATTTTAGTAATGACAAGAGGCTAATATTTTGCATTAATTTCTTTACTTTAAACTCCATAGCAGCACAGATCAAAGAAAAAACCACCTGACCAATCAGAAAACAAGGCTGAGGTAACATAAGGTCCAGCCTGACCAAACCCCGCCTCTTTCTTTGAACCAGCACAAGCATCCCCATAACCAAAAGAAACATATAAACATGAACATCCTTCCGGAAAGACCACATCCCTCTTCTTGACTCCAGTGACCAACATCAGCACTACTGTCCACCATTATCCACCCTCCTGGATGATATGCAGATCATACTGAAAGAAAAGAAAACAGTGAAAGACACCAGATAATGGTCTGAAATATAAACATTATCACAAACAATGAATCAACAGAGGAAATGGCATAATGCAACAAAAACTAAGACAAAAGTAGGAAAAAAAAAATCTCCGCATTAAAACTGGGTAGGGAGGGAACGGAAAAAAATTCACCTCCTGTCATTACTAAAATTAAGATTATAGGGGGGGTGGAGCAACAGTGGACTGAGATGGCTGTGCTTTCCTAAAGCTCTTACTTTTGCAGTTACTCTTCTCCGATGTTCTTGCTCTAGCTGGCCCGGTGCTTATTTTGATACCATATGTCCCTCTATACTGTATCCGCAAGGTGGGTGAAGCTCTGTTGCTTCTTTTCGCGCCTCTGCGATCAGAGAGTGCTCCTGCACAATATGTGGATAAGTGATCTGGTTATCTGGAGGTCGGCAGATTCCTTGGCCACCCCGGATTTGATTACTGCTCCTGTACCTTGGAATACCAGGGAACCTTCGCAGTCTTCTGCTCTACTTACCTCTCCTCCGTGCCTTGCCTCGCCGGACTCTCCGTTTCCTCAAGAGATTGATGCATTTCAGGCCTTTCGACTGGAGCTCCGGACCTCAGTGCAGGAGGCGTTCGTTGATTGGCACGCTGTGTCCGAACCTATGATGCCTACGGTGATCTCGAAGGCTATATCGGAGGAGTTGCTGATTGTTTGCAGAGAAGCTATACTTGATACCTTCCCCGGCAAGGCCCGAGGGACACCCTGCCATCTGATCTACATGGGGTGCCTGTTAATACGCAGCGGCTGATGGATGTACCCTATCGGCACCCTCTTGTATTATCTCCTATGTAGCAGCTGCTGGTGGTTATAGGAACGAGTTCTGACCCCTCTGCTGGACCGGTGACTTCAGCTACTGTTTTCTTCTTTACCCTCCCCGGCATGAGGGGGGATTGGGATACCCTTCCGTGGAATCCAGGTATTTGGATGCGGCCCTGTCTGATACTAATGCCGGCTGATATCGCTTTGGTACTCATCACTTTGTTGGGACTTCTTTACTGTACTCCCATGTACCTGTCCTCGCATACCTATAGAGATGCTGCCCAGAGAGTTCTCCCTATCCTACTGCTAATTTCCTGCCAGTCATTAACCTCCTGCAGTGCCCATGGTTTCCTATACTTATGGCCTTGCTCGCTTTCTGCGGTTGCCCCTTTCTTGGGCCCAGGAGGGGTTGCCCTGAATTGTAGATGCCCTGTTACCATGATGATCTCCTATGATATAAGGAACTGCTGTGTATATATGCCTATGTAAAAAGAGCTACCCTTGCTTACCTGATCATTATATATTCATTGTATGTTTTTGATTTTTGGGGTCCGCCAGTGCCGCTTCCGATCTTGCAAGAGGGTCTGGGCTGGCCCTGTTGGCTCTTGGGAGTCTGGAACTATTGTACCTGTATGGCGTCTTTGTCATTTTGTTAGCACAACAAGTGATGCTTTCATGTTTTTTGCATGCTTTTCGCTAATGTCTAGTATGCTTTCCCGCTGCCAACTTCAAGCTCTTTACCACATGATTGTTTTGACCTTAAATGGGGGGACTCCGCTTTTCTACTCTTTCCTGCTCTGTCTTTCTGTCCCTTCCTCTTCTTGTTATCTGTTATGCTTTCCGATAGGGTATAGTTCCCTTGAGATTACTTTAGTTCCAACCGGTGTCATGCTGTTCTACCTACTGTGGTTTCCTACACTCTTATGGACCTCCTGCCACCGATATTGTTGTAACATACGAAATGTTCCATCTGTTGTCTAACCAGCTTGCTTATCATGTCCACCTCTTCTTACTGTACTCTTATTGTTTCCCCCCACACTACAAGCCTTGCAGCTCCTCTGCGTTAGACGATTACTGAACGCTTCGGCTCATCAGTTTGTCCACTAGATTTCTGTTTCTCTCCTATCTCTCTGCATTCTGTATGCTTTACCTCTGCTTCTCATCTCCTTCCTTTTTGCTTCTATTCTTTGACGCTATGTACATGCTGGTATGAAGGTTTCTACATACCTCAATTTCTTTACAAGACCTTATAGTACTTCCAGTGTGTTGGAAGGCTGCTTTGTTTGTTTTGAACTTTTTGAAATATTTATATTCACTTTATATACTGTATTATGCTAGTTGGTCCGGATCGGACCATTCTTATGTTATTTGTCCCTACAGTATGCATTGACCTTTGTGGACTCCTGCATGAGTCTCTCAGCTTCCTGCAATTTTAACGCTGTGGAAGCAAAGAAAAAGCAGCGTCTCGTGCGACCAATCTGCCGCATGTAAAATATCTGACAAAGAAGCACTTGCCGAGAAAATGCCCGAAGCAGCCACACCCCTGACTGAATGGGCACTGAAAATGGCGTCAATACCCGCTAGAGATAACAACCTATGAAGGCGTAGGTGTAGTGGAAGACACCGCCTTATGAGGTTTGACAAAGAAACAAGCAATTGACCCAAGCATGAAACCCTCAAATGCTTGGTGACTTCCACATATTGTAGCAACGCCGTGACCACGCAAAGTTGAGGTTCATCCCGAAAAAATGGATAATACACCTCAGTCGAGTCACTTTTATTATGCCGAGAGATAGAAAAAGAGACCCCATCGGGTTGAACCACAAAACCATCAACATCAAAAGCACAAACATCGGAAACCCTCCGAAAGGACACAAGACAGAGTAACAACGTAAGCCTTATTCCCCGGCCAGTTACGCAAAAACAGAAGCACTAACGCCACATCCCAGAGGCGACTGTACTTCGGACCTGGAGGATGTGACAATCTAATTCCTCTCAACAAGCGACACACCAACGGGTCCCTACCCACCGAAACACCTGACAAAGGAACATTAGCTGCCGAAATCGCAGAATGGACCATGTTGATAGAACGATAAGATCGACCCACGGAAAACAGATGAGATAAAAAATGTAAAATCATTTGAACAGGTGCCGTAAAGGGATCACAACCTCTCTCCACACACCAGCAAGACCAAGACTGCCAGGCTGACATATAAGATCTTCTCATGCCAGGAGCTCAGGAATCCCACAAAAGGTCCTTAGCCGCTTACGATAATCCTTCAACCGACCAAGCACCCCAAAAATCCTCCAGGCCACCAGGTGCAGATGATCTTGCAGAACCATAGGATGCGGCTCGCCTTGATGATTGGTCAACAGAAGAGGGAATGACGGCAGTACAATCGGATCCTCGAACGACAATTCCATAAGTTCCGGGAACCACGGTTGACTCGGCCATAATGGGGCAATCAGGAGAAGATCCACCTCTTGAACCTGAACCTGATGAAGCACCCAGGACATCATGGCAAATGGAGGAAACGCGTACGCCCCCCACTGCTGCAAGAAAGTGACCACCGCTTTGCACGATGGGTCTGGCAGCCAACTGTAATAATCAAGAAGTTGATAGTTGGTTCGAGACAGGAAAAGATCTATCACCAGGGGACCTTTAAGAGAGAACAACTGTTGAAAGACATCCTCGTGAAGCTTCCAATCGCTGACATCCCTCCAATGCCGAGAGAACCAATCCGCCATCAAATTGGACATGCCTGTAAGATACTCTGCCTGAAGAGTGATGTTGCGATGAAAACAAAAGAGATAAATCTCCTTTGTGGTTTCTGTCAGATTTCGAGACCTGGTCCTGCCTAGGCGATTGATGTATTGGACCGCTGAAATATTGTCCATCCACAGAATACAACAGTTGGACCTGTCTCTGGCGAAACTGTGTAAACCGAACGACCCCGCAATGAACTCCAGGAAGATGATATTCAGACCAACCTCTGCTCCGGCCCAAGAACCGCTGGTGGACGAATCCGCGAAATGAGCTCCCCAGCCCCAAAGGCTGGTATCCGACTCCAGCACAAAAACCAGAGACGGACCAAAAATGGCCATTCCGTTCCAGGCCTGATGTGACTGAGCCACCAAAGTAACTCAGCTCGATATGTCCAAAGTAAGAGAGACGTGATGATCATAAGAGAGACCCCTCCGAAGGTGCTGAGCCTTCAGCCGTTGCATCGCCCGATAATGAAGTGGGCCTGAAAAAATCACCTGAATGGACGAAGAGAGAAGACCCACGATGCTCGCCAAAAAACGTAACGGCACGCGATCGAGACGAAGCACCCAACCTAACTCCTTACGAATCGCTGCTATCTTGGCCCCCCAGAAGACAGAGTTGACACTGGACTGAGTCTATCTCGAACCCCAAATACCGCATCACCAGACCCGGACCCAGAGTGGATTTCTCCCTGTTGACTATAAAGCCTAAAGACTCTAGGACGCCAATCACAAAGTGCGTCGCAGACGAGAAACGTTGTCACAAAATATCAGAAGATCATCGAGATAGATGAGACACCGCACTCCATGACTCTGGAAATGAGCCACGACCGGTTTCAGCAGCTTCGTGAAGCACCATGGAGTGGAGCTGAGACCGAAAGGGAGACACGTGAACTGACATGCGACCCCTCCAGCTGAACCGTAGAAAAGGACGACTCTCCAGCGCCACTGGAACTGACAGGTATGCATCTTTGAGATCCAGATGAGTAAACCAGTCGCCCCTGAGCAGAAGGTCTCTCAGAAGATGGATCCCCTCCATCTTGAAATGGCGATAAACGACAAACTCGTTAAGGAGCCTCAAATTGATGACTGGTCGAAAAAAGTGACTGAATCTCCGCGACAATCAATGTTCCGCCTCTCGAGAATTGACCGGCGTGTGAGGCTGAACCAACTGAACCAGCGGGTCGGTGAATTCTATGATGTAACCTTAGACCGTCTGCAGGATCCATAGGTCCGTGGAGATGGCCTCCCAGTTCTGAAAGAAAAAACACAACCTGCCTGCAGTTACATTCAGAGGAACTATACAAGAAGGAACATTTACCAGTATTGGCTCTGCCTCGAGCACCTTGTAATCGCTCCACACCTCTTGCAAAGGTAGGTCTGTACTGTGTCATCGGGAAGAAGGTTGCAGATGGTGGATTAGCCCTGTAGTTGGAGGCCCAAAAGTCGCTAACGACCAGCCCTTCCAAAAACACCTCTTGAGGTTGAATGATGAAATACTTGTTGTAAAGAGGATTGTGCTTTGTTGAGTGTCATAAACAAACCAACATGCTGTTTGAGTTCCGGGATAAACGGCTCACCGAGCAGCAGACCTGAAGCCGCCGGTCCCAAATCTTTAGAACTAAGATCTGTCAGTTTGGAGTTGATTCTGAGCAAAGCCACCTTCCTCCGTTCTGAACACAGAGCTGTATTCGCATTTCTCAGCATACACGCCACACAAAGGGCCCATTCTCTGACTGCATTGGCATCCAACTTGGTACCCTGAGACACTGATCCACAAAAAACAACATCCGAGAAAGCGGACCCAGCATGTCCAGAAGCTTATCCTGGGCTGCTTTAAGTCCATTCTCAATGCCTTTATGGGGATCCCTGCCGGTCCGGGACAGGAACAGCAAGACATTGGGATCAAAATCAGGCGTCAGAGCCACTTTCTCCGGAAGCAGTGGACGAGGACATTCTGCTTGCATACGACTCCTGACGTCTCTATCAAGTGGCTTCCCTATCCAGTAGTGAACAAATCTGGCCAAATGCTCCGGCAGACACCATTCTGAAGAGCAAGGATGCTGGATGGATCTAGGATCGAAAAGCAGATTGCCCATAGTTTCATACAAAACGTCTTAGTCTATCTGCCCATATGAAGCAGCAGCACCAGGAATGGCCTCAGCTGACTCAACCACAGACTCTTCAACGTAACAAGGATGCACCTGCGGAGAACCCTTCCAATCATCATCTTCCTCAGAAGCAGAGCCCCCTGCTTGCCATTCATCCACCACCATCCAAAGGAGGTGGAGAGGTATAATCATCCAAATCAGAAGGGAAGGTGTCTGGTCGTGAAGCATCCAGGCCTACTCCCATCTTATGCCGTTTAAGAGGAGCCTTTCCAGAATGGCCACTGCCCACAAAAGCGCCTTTCCAATGACATTTGGGACCAGAATCAGCAATCCTAGAACCAGTCTTCCACATCTCGCAAGGAATCTGACAGAGGAATGGAAGGATCACCAGAAGAGTGATGTAGAACCCTAGCCAGGGTTTTCTCCACTGCTGCGGCTACTGCTGCGTCAATCATTGCCTGAAAATCAGGGGAACGGTGGGGTGAATCACTCATGATGATAGTAGCGTGGAATCCAGAAACCACCTGAAAAAGGTAAAAATAGCCCTAATTAAATCATGCCACTGAGGGTGGTGAATAACAACCAGCCACACAGTACACACTGTGTCTCTTTGGAGACTACAGCTTTGATTGTAACAGCAGTACTGAAACTGGAGCTATCTGAGTGGGGACAGAAGAAATTCCCCACATGCTGATTTAGCTGATTTTGGCATAAGCCATCTATCAGCCTTCAATTTTGTGAGTATATTTCCATTCTTCCACATTTAAGTGTCCTTTGAGGATTATAGGCACTATTGGGCGCCCTCTCTTTTTTGTGTTTCCTTCATGTAAAAGATTCTTAATGTAAGTATGAAAAATTCTGTGGATTACGCAAATATTCTTTTTGGAAAATTGACTTCAAATACATTGTATGAAAGCTCAAAAGCCAGAATATCCTTCTTGAACCATTTACCTGATGCATATGTTGCCCCACTTATCAACTGGTAGTGACAGGGCAGGATTTACATTAGATGCACTTAGCTCCACCCATGGCCACACCCACTCCCATCCGCTGTTTCCTTGCACAGAAAATACTCTTAGCCTAGAGTGACCATGGACAAAAAGATTTAACCCTTTGGTTCCTAGAGAGCAATGCATTGGAGATCTCTCTAGCATCCAAGGGATTAAATAAATTTAGCCTGTAAAGGAGTATACAGCTTGTGTCAGGTCATTGAGCTTACTCTGTCCACCCACAATTCAGAATGTGGGAGGGGCCAGCGCAGCTGAGGAGCCTCTCAAAAGTTGGAGCTCTAGGCAATTGCCTACTCTGCTGACTGTACAAAGTCATCTATGCACCCAGTTTTGCATCTTGGATAAAGAGAGTATTTGTTTGCTACTGTCATGATGCTCTCTGGGCAGGAAGACTATTATGCAGAAGCTAGGGATGACTGAAGAACCACTCATTGGTTTCTCACCTGGTAAGCTACCTTATCACAGTGCCTGTGATCCTCCTGTCACTCTCATCTGTGGCATACTCTGATTTGCTGAGTTGGTTTGGCCCGCCGCCTGGTGACCTTTTTATACCTGACTATCACATCTGTCAGATGCCCTTTCGTGGTGTTTCTGAGCCAGTCTTGCTGTTGCTGTGTTCCTGTATCCGGATTCCTGTGTACCGACTTTGGCCTGTCCTGACTACGTTCCAGTGTTCCTGATCGTGTTTGACCCGGCTTGTCTGAGAACCTTCTACGTGCTACGACCCGGCTTGTCTGAGAACCTCCTACGTGCTACGACCCGGCTGGCTGACTTCCTGCTTCGTGATCGACCACGGTCTGTTCCAGCGACCTGTGTTTGCCTGTTGTCGCCGCCGCGACATTCTGACTCCTGCTGTGCTGTGTGCTGACGCAGTGTGACCATTACACTCTGGTGTAATCCTTCTCCAGTGCAGAGTTCCTTGCTGACTTGCAGAGCTGTGCTCCTTGTACCGAGCCTCCATACGCTTGCAGAGCTTAGTTACCATACCGAGCCTGGGAGATTTAAACATACCCTTTAACCCTTGCAGTGCCGCTTCTCTCTTGCCGAACCTCCATACCAGTCATAGAGCCTTTACCTTATTGGTCTACTTCTGCTGAGTTGGCCGCTAACGTGGACGGCGACTCCGATATACAACTGCAGAGTAGTCAAGTCCTGTCGGTCCGGTTGGGCGCCTTAGGCTCTCGGTATTACGTCGATTACCGGAGGTATACATTGCGGCTATTGGTTCTGAGTGGTAGCAAGGTTAGGCTCCAAGCTCTTGCAGGATCTGAAGGTCTACGCCCGTGGGGGCTATTGGCTCGTGTTGTGCTCACTATGGTCTCCGGTTATACGCCCGTGGGGGCTAAACGCAAGCTTTGCATCTCAGGCTATTCTCCGATTACGTCCGTGGGGGCTACATACTCTCGCACTTGCAGTAGCAGTGGTCTCATTGGGAACGCCTGCGGGGGCTATGTTTGGGTCACTGTTCTGCTAAACTTATGCTGGTCACTGAACACCTACTATCCTCCATTGCATGAACTCTGTGCTGTGCACATATGCTCAGTTTATCATTACACCATTCGGGCATGCCAAATCCCACAGCTGAGACGGACTGATTGTTCTCATTTACTCTTTAGTGACCAGTTCACTATTATCTGTACCATTTTGTGTGTGCCTTCTATTCATTATAGTGAATCTCTGTGTACTGTGTATTCACTTGCAATAGCTGCTGTCACCTGTAGAGGGCGATTATTTGCACTTATTTTCATTCAATAAACGTTGTTTTATTTTACCTACTGGTCTGAGTGTCAAAACAAACCGTTACATACCTACTGTCAGTGCTAGATGGAGGTATCCTGGATAGTTGACGCCTGTGTTGGAACACACCCCTGATTGAGATGGGGATGTGACTGTAGTAAGTGCCCAGGTTATGCAATTAGTGCTGGCACCTCCAACTGATCCAGAGACATTGCTGGAATATTGACCACTGCATTAGTAACATGTCCCTGGTTGAGACAGGGGAGCAGCTAGAAGAAGCACTGCTGGTTGAGCCAGAGATTTCCCTGTAACTACTGAAAGACAGTGGGGTCATAAGAGAGTGGTATAGACTGGAGCACAAAAATAGTGTTTATCTGATTAATAACAATAGTAGTGGATACTAGATCTGGAAAACATCAGCAGCAGGTGGTCAGAAAAAGGGGGTCAGGGCAGGATACTGGTAATAAAGGATGGCCATGGAAACATGCCAGGACCACACAGGCAGCTGACAATAGCAGCTTTTCAGAAAACAAGCCAGGTCAGGACAGGATAACAGATAGAAAAAAGACTGGGTCATAAAACAGGCCAGGTTCGGCTAAAAGGCAGACAAAAGCACATAGTCAGGAAACACACCATGTCAAGACAGGTGACTGGCAATAGCAGAAGGTCAAGAATCAAGCTGGGTCTATACAGGTGACAGGTAAGAGTGCATGGTCAGGAAACACACTGTATTAGGAAACATGGAGCTGGTCACTGTCATTAGACACTAACACTGTGCACTGGGCTTCAGACAGAACACCTAGAAATAGCCTCAGGTAGTGTGTTCAAGTGATTACAGTTGTACACAGAGTATAACAGACAAGGATTGTCTGGTCTGGGCTGGATCTCTGCAGGTAAGCACAGGTAAGTTAAGGCTTGGACATATAAGAATTATCTAGAACACTACAAGTGAGCACAGGTAATGACAGACAGGGATTGCCTGCAACGGGTCTCCACATTACCATCCCCCCTACTTGGACAACTCTTGGGGACCTTAGACAAAGCTACAAAGCCTGTTAGGAAACTCTTGCGAAAATGGCAATAGCATGAACATTATTCTGGGCAAAGCCCCTCCAGTTAACCAGGTACTGGCAGCAATGAATCCAAAATCTGGTTGATAATAAATTCTTCATATCTCTCAACAGTCACCAGGGAAGCGGATGGAGTTGGCAGACTGCATGAAGTGGCTGGGTGTGCAAGTCTTGAGCAAAGACAATTAGAACGCATAAGTAATCTTTAGGTTACATGAAATCTGTAACATAAAATACCTTGTTGATGCACTGCAGCACCTTGAATGATCCTATAAAAAGAGGACCATAACTTGAAATTGTTGGTGGCGAGCAAAATCATGTCTTCAGGAATGTAGACAGAAGCATGACCAAAATGCTTTTCAGGTGAACACTTCCTATGATTAGTAAGGAGAGTATCTCAGATTCCTTGCCAGAGTTCCACTAAATAAGAACTCAGTTTGTCAACTTCCAGTAATCCTATTGGTTGAGATTGAAGAGGAAATGTATAGGGATTGTATCCCCGAGAACAGAAAGCATCCTAGGGAGTCCAACAACATGTAATTGTAAGAGAATTCAGGAAGAGTAACCAATTTGCCTTAGTTGTCTTGTCACTGATTGTAATAATACCATAAAAACTGTTCAAGATGCTGGTTCAGACTGGCCACTGGAATGTGGATGTAAGCGAAAAAGTTCAAATTGATTGCAAAACGTTTGCAGAAAACATGACTGAAAGACGAGACAAACTAAAAGCCTTGGTCAGATACCATCTACTCAAGGATTCCATGATGTATGTAAATCTCTGTAATAAAGGCTTCAGAAAGTTCTTCAGAAAATGGAAGACCTTTGAGTCACAAGAAATTTTCCTGTTTAGAGAAACAGTTCATAGTATCCTAAATGTCTAGCCTTCAGGAGGTTTGTATCACAAAGTCCAAGGCATTATGGGACCAATTAATGCTTTACCCCTGGATACCCAGAGACATCTGGTTGATGCTTCCAGTGCTAGAGACTGCAATGAAAAATGGTGGGTGCAAACATTCTTCCAGCAGAACAGCAAGGTCAGAAGGAAATCTATAATGCGCGGCAGTGAATTTTTTAAGCAAATTGGGAGACTAGGAAGCTACAATCTGTGAAGATGGAATAAACCACAGGCGTCACCAAATGGATGAGAAATTTCACCAGATTTAGCATTCTTGGTACCGGGAATGTAAAAAATTATGTAATTAAATATACTGAAGAACAGGGCCAAAGGGATTACGTTTCTTAACATTACCCAGATATTAAATTTTATGTGGTCAATGAGAAAGGAGATACGGGTAACAGTGCCCTTCTGGAGGTAGATCCATTCCTCAATTGTTAACTTGATGGCAAGCAATTTTTGACAGGTCACATCATAATTTTTCCGCATAATAGATTGTTTTCCAAAATATGGAATATGGATGAAGCTTGCCAAGGAGAGGTGAATTCTGTGAGTGAACAGCTCCCTCCACCATCTCTGAACTATCCACGTCAGCAACAAAAGTTCTTTGAGGGTCAAGATCATGATATGTCAGGGTAGGGGAAAGGATAAAGGATGTTGTAAGAAGCTCAAAAGGTGCTGGGAGTTTCAGGACTCCTGGTTAAAAGGTCATCACCCTTATGGGTCACAATTTTAGAAAAAACTATGATAAAGCACCTGTAATAGAGGGCAATGGCAATAAACAATGGGTGGCTTTGAGACTAAGGAGTAATGACCATTCTCTGATAGCCTCAACATTATTCAGGCCCATCCGGAGACCTTGAGCAGAAATGATGTAACAAAGGAACAGCAGCTGATCATTTTCAACTTTCATTTCTCTAATTTATTGCACAGACCTTGAAGATGAAGTACTAAGAGAACTAGTGTAAATATGGTCAAAACAACTGCATATGGAAGTTTTAAGAACCCTTGAGCCTCCCGGTGGAATTGTGAATGGAGGAACCCAAATATACGTAAACATGTAGGATCCACTTAGGATTGGAAAATGGAATTTTGTTATTGTGTCACTGGGTCACCCCAGAGTTGCACCTATTCTTATCACATAATCCTTCATAAATTTGCAGAAACAAATCAGGTGCATTGCAGAGGTCAAAGGGCACATCAAAGCATGCATAATGAAGAGAACATGTGTTATATGCTGTCTTCCATTCATTGCCTAATCAGGTTGTTGTCAGGAGAGAAGTAATGTTTGATTTAAATAAATGAGGTTTAGGCAACTTTTGGCTGACTGGCAGTTGGGAAATACAACTTACATCATCCCCAATCAGTTTCTGACTGGATAGGAATGATAGGAGTTGTAGCCCCCAACAGCTGGAGAGCCAAAGGTTGCCTACCACTGAAATAGAACATTTATCTCTTAAAAAATGTACTAACATGCCAAACACCAGTAGCATTCTCAGTGTTTAAAATAAAATAATACAATAGCCTTGCTTTTTAGGCTGTGGGTTCTATTGTATAATGTAAAACCTATATTGGTTAATCTTGGCTATAGAACACATTGGAGCAGTCACATGCACTGGTTTTACCCGTACAGACACGTGCTGACACTGGCAAAGAGACAATATATTTATTAAATGGCACTAATCATTTTAGCAAGAAAATCAATGAGGTTATAAAAAAATAAATATCTTGGCTTTATAAGACAATTAATGGATGTCATATGCCAATGGGCTACTGTTTGGATACATTTTTACTATCTTTTGAAATGGGAATTACATACCCTATTTTATTTTTAATTCTGGTACTAATTAGGTGTTTTATTCTACTGAGCATTCTCTACAATCCTGTACTAAGCATTATACTGCAGTGAAATTGGTGCTAATGTATAAATCTGCAAGTGCACTGACATTAGCCTTCTATGCCAGAGGCTAATCTGGGTGTATGCACGTGTGTGTGTGTGTGTGATATATTTAGTGCATATTGTCACGCACACACTCTACCATAACTAAAGGGATAGTAATGTCCTCTTATAAGTTGATGCTATATTGCAGATTTAAAATAAATAAATAAATAAATAAAAAAATAAAGTATCTGGAGCAAGTCCCATCTCTCAAACCTTTATGGTTTGAGAGATATAATGTCCCCCTCCCTCCCTTCTCCTTGATGTCAACTGTAAAGCTGACAGATGGAGATCCGTATTGGACGACTTGAGGCGCCTGTTCAGAGCCAAAATAGCAATATTTAAAAACAACTAGTTAATTGCAATGGTATACAAAGTGTGCTTGCAAATCAGGGGGATCTGGGGGAATTCTTTGAATTTATCTATTAACCCTTCAACTGCTATTTGTCTATTTATTTTGAGGTGTTTCTTTGGATTTCTTTGTGTATGTTTTTGGGTCTAAACTTTTGTACAGTGAGAAGTTTATTTAAACCTCACACTAGACAAATGAAGTCGCCATCTTGGGTGTGGCATCCTATATTACTAAGTGGATTAACCCTTAGAGTACCCTATAGGTTTTACATAGGATTGCTATGGTCATGTGTATGATATATGTTGCATGAAGTTTGGTATACTTTCTAGACATATATTATTAAATTGATTCTGAGTATATTCTTAGTATAATCTATTATTGACTATATTAAATGCAATTTATATGTTTTATTCAGAAGGTATACAATATTTGAAATCGGTAGATTATTCAATTATAGTGATTTAAGTCTGGGATTTTATTCCAGTTAGTTTCTCTAAATTTGGTTATTATATATGGTATAAGGAAATTGTCAGAGGACCTGGCTTAATATTAAAGCTGACTCACATACCTTAAACCTCAATTAGCATAGTTTATACAGTTTCTGGGGCAGATGTAATCATATATGCTGCTGCCAACTGTATTTTAATTAATTGTAAGGATCAATTATACTTTTCTATGCTGCTGGGTTCAATTATTGTAATTTAAAACCTCCGAACATATCTGTGTGTGGTTAACCCTTCAATTGCTGGTAATCCTAATGGTGATATTTGTGGTTTGAGTTACTGTGCATCTATTGAAATTGGTATTCACTCATTTATGTCATTGTTGCTTACACTTTATATATATATATATATATATATATATATATATATATATATTATTTACTTAAATTAATTATATATATTTTTGAACAAATATGCGTAATTGATTATTTAATCAATTCTTTACTGTGAAGTAAAGTGCCAATACCTAGTATTGTGTAAAGTTCTCAAAATTATATTATTATTTATCTATTTATGTAAAGATATCAAACCTAATTGGTTCTCTTGTTTAACCCTTTCTTGGATATTACCTTCAACATAATTGGAGGCACTGCTGAGAGCCATACACAGGGTTGACACATTTGTCAAATAATTTTATTGGCAGATATATTACACAGTAACATATTTGTGCATAAACATCTCAGTCAAGTTCTTCTGTGTCTGATCCAGTGGAACAGATCTCAGGAGAAGACATGAAATGGTCTGTAGAAGGAGTGTTAATCTATGCCATCCATTCTCACCTAAAAATTAAAAATGATGCACAGCAATGGAGTGATGATATAGAGTTAAGGGTAGAATCCTAATTTGATAAAATGTGGCAACTCGATATCTTCTATTATAGAGCTTTAAATAAATGTATAGAACAAACCAAGCCAAAGGAGTTGGATATACAGATTTTATTAATCGTGTCCGAATTGTTAAATATTATAGCCTTCCAGTGAAACCAATTAGAGGATAAGCAAAAAGATATGGCGCAAATAAAACAAACACTGAAGGCTAAGATTGAAAGAATCTCTGAGTTAGAGAAAGATATGTGTGACTACCACAAACTGGTAAAAACACAGGAAGAGGAAATGCAGCCTCTCCAACATCAGGTAAATGGGCTACAGAGCAGGTGTAAAGATAATCTGGCAAAAGTGTGGTCTGCAAAAGAACAGCATTCTATCCTCAGTGCTGATATATTTAATTTAACATGTAAGAACCACAATTTCCAAGAACAAGTTAAGCTACTCCAATCCCATATAGACAGGTGGGCTCGTGATAATGCCAAACTTCAGGAGCAAGTGTTGGTATACCAGTCCATTAATAGTGCCCCTAAAGGGGATATGTCAATGGATCAAGGGATGTTGGATATCTTGTTCAGGCAGCTTCAGGAATTGTCAGATAGAATGCAGGCCTTTACTGCCCTCATCCTGACAATCCTCCTTCTGAGCAGGAACAAGGTATTGGTCCTGACAGGAAACTCACTCATCAGGATCAGTCACCTGGGGATGGAGCAGCTGCTGACCCTCATGATTCACACTTCATGCTGAGGAGTGAGGATGAGGGTAGCATCCTAGAACAAGTCACACACCATACACCTTAAAGCCTCTTAAAGTGATAGTAATACTTCGTTTTAACTTTATTTTATTTTGTAGGCATTAAAAAAACATGAAGAATGATATAAGTCTTATCTCTCAAACCTTTATGGTTTAAGAGCTATTCACAAGCAAAGTGTCCCCCTCCCGCCCCTTTTACTGATGTAACACTTCTCAGCCAGGGCAGAAGGGCGCTGCCCAGGTAGACTGCAGAGAGAGACAATCTTCAATTAAGATAAGGGAAAAACCTGAAAAGCTTGTCAAGGGGGGCAGGGATTTCATTGTTTTCATAGGAATAAGAGTGTCCCCTTCTGTTATCTGTCCAGTCTATGGACTGCATTCCACATCTGAGAAGAGATTGTTTACAGTAGGTAAAAGGGGCGGGAGGGGGGAACTTTGCTTGTGAATATCTCATAAACCATAAAGGTTTGAGAGATAAGACTTATATCATTCTTCATGTTTTTTTAATACCTACAAAATAAAATGAAGTTAAAACAAAGTATTACTATCCCTTTAACAGGTCACAGATTAACCTCTAACAGGAAGCCAGTGCTCAAACCTCACAGGAGGACAATGCCCACACTGAGCAGGTTTGAACAAGAGGAAAGGTCACCCTTAGTGGGCGATAAAATCAAAATAATAAGGTTTATTAAGGACATTGTGCCAGTTTTCAAAGAAAATCTAAAGTGTCTGTTGTTAACCATCTACAGTGTTATGTTGAAACACTTGCATCTCTAGATCTTCATTCTGACCGTCATAAAATGTATTATGTGTCTTGGGTTTTTGATATTTCAGAGGGTTTCTTTTTCAGATCCTTGAGAGATATGGATATCACCACCTGGGAAGAAACTGTTGAACAAATAATCCTAGCTTTTGGGCCCTATAAAATCTGCCAGGAGGCTAAATGTGCTATCTATGCACTAAATGTAGGACAGACCAGGACCACAGGCAATTCTTTTCAGAGCTTAAATGTGCATATTTCCTTGCTGATAAGGATGCAGATTTTCAATCATATGAGTTTATGGAACTATTCTTTAATGCTCTGCCTAGGTATATGAAAACTAATCTAGCTAGGGATTATACACCCATGTTGTCACTAGATTGGTTACTCACTCAAGCTATTAAGCTGTATAATGCCCAGCAGAATGAGAATACCCCAGCTAGGGACAAGAAGCCTGCCCCCCCAGTGTATAGCAGAAACATTGGTTGAGGGAAGCTTGCCATTTGAATCTGGCAAGAGAACCTGTGCAGCAGTGTTAAAATCTCCATGGGGTCATAACCAGGCACCAGGACAGAAGGGGCCTGCCTCTGTTAGGTCCCAGGGGTGTAATAGCTCAAATGGTAAGAAACAATTTTTCAAAAAGTCCCAGGGATACAACAAAAAACAAAATAAATCCAAGTTTCCCAAGAGGTTCCAAAAGGGTAAAAACTCTAACAATCAGGGATCCAATCCCAGCAAATTCAGCAAACCAATAAGTCTGATTCTGGGAACCAAGGTCAGAAGCAGGTAAGTCTCAGGGTCCAGGTTAACAACCTGACAGACATGATGGCCAAAATGATGGCTAATGTGGCACAGCAAGGCCAAAACCCTAGTTCTAATACACAACAGGGATATAGTCCTTTTTTAGGGACAGCTCCAGGAGTGGTGGATGCCACTCAGTAAAAGAACAACAGGGTAATGGTAAGCAGGCCTTAGGGGAGAAGAATACCATTGCTTTGCCCTATGTAAGTCCTACAATAATCGATCATGTTTTAACCAGCAGTAATGCTAATACATTTTCTTTACAGGATGTAAATGCTTTGTTTGACTCCAACAATTCTTTCTTATCTCACCCACAGCCAGGTACACATAAGTCCATCCCTGATGATGTCACTTCTTTTCCCTGCATTTCTTCAGAACAGGTTGAAGAAGGAGGAGGAGTGAAGGGGGATGCTGCTGATGCTGTACAACCTGACCAAGTGGTCAGCAAGTCTGTTCCTGTAAATTCAGGAATTAACCCTTGAGGTAGTAGAGGGAATCTAAGAAGATTCTACATCGCAATTATTTATGTGAAATACATGAATATGAAGGGAGATATTTCATAGATGTCATATTGCAGGAGCTTGATGACTTATTTATTTCCAGCCTCCTAGATACAGCGTATCAAGCTACCACATTGTCTAGCTCCCATTATTATCAAATTATGGAGGATGCTATTGTAAAGCCAGTGTTGAAAGCATTTGATGGATCCCTAATAATAGGTAAGAAGTCATTCACACATGAAGTCATAGAAGTTGAAGTTCCCTATAACAGGTTAATTATAGGTGCCGATCTGCTACGGCTATTAAGTCCCGTCATAGACTGTGTGAATAATGTCATCTGGTTACAGGATAAAACCCAATCAAATATGATCAGGCATTGCAACGCCCCCATAGAAATGATCATGTAGAAGAGGAAACTAGGGATACTATTGAAATCCATGTTGTCAATAGCCAAAACCCTAACCTCACTGTTTTACAGATGCCTGATACCAATGTTGAAAATATGAAAGGTGACCTCTCCATCAAGGTATTACCAGAACATATTCAGAATGTGAAGCTAGAAGGCGATGTCTTAACCATCTCTCTTCACAGATCGCTCTCTAAGCCAACAGATCCAGAGAATCATTTTCAATATCTGAGGTCCATTGACAATATAGGGGGTGAGTTGTTTGTTTCCTTACAGGTTAAAGACTTGGGGAGGATCAAACAGGCCAAACTGGATCTGAAACTGGAACATAGTTACATTAGTAACAGCCTACTGATGAAGGTAAGAGATCCTATCCATATTAAGTATCTGGCTCCATATGAGAATTTGGTACATGACCAGGATGACGATGCTATAAGTTATAACGTCGTTGCTAGATGTCTGTTATCTATATCAATAGGTGATAGGTCTGTAAAACATGTTTTTCTTGTAGTGGAGGAACCCCAACACCAGATCTATATAGGCAATGATTTAATACTTCGTTTTGCCGCCCAGATTGATCTGGTGAATAATAACCTGTGGACTAGGTTAGAAGGGAACTCCTGTGGATTTCAGGATGACTTAAAAGCCCTGAAGTCATGCCAACTGTTGCCATATACAGTAAAATTACAGGTAGCTAATGAGGTCACTATACCTGGTGGGGCAAGTCAGGTCCCCATATCCTTGCAGGTTCTTAGTGGTCAGAACCTTGAGAATCCAGATGCATTAATATGCCTCTCAAATAGGATTCAACAATTAGGAGTTTCTGTGTCACACATCCCTATGGTAAGTATTCGTAGAACAACAGTCCACATTGTGGTCAATAACATAACCCCACACAGTATTACCTTAGAGAAGGGAACTATAGGTTATACACTGGATTCAGAATACTATACATTTGGGTATCAGAATCAAGTAATTAGCCTACTGCCTGATAATTATCTGTCTGAGGAACAACTAGTTGAGCAAATGTTTTACTCCCTCCCAGAGGGACTGTTTTCCGTTCAAGCTGTTTATCCATATAGCCCTGGTACAGGTACATGCCAGATTGTGGAATCCTCTCTGGTATTTGAACACCAGATGGAGTAACAAGAGTCCCTAGAATATCAGGAGGCTATGGATAAGGTAAGAGTAAATGCTCATGATTTATCTACACAGCTGGAGGAAACCTATGAGTTAGGTAGGCCTGAAGCATTTCCAGGGTTCAATGAGCTAGTACAGGAGCAAATCTCTTAAACGAATATGTGCTCTGATGACTCTGAATGCCAACAGCTAAGTGAAATCCTCATGGAATTCAAGAACTGTTTGCCAAAAATTCATATGATTGTGGTTTAACAAACATACATGTCGCCCGCATATAGACCAACCCTAAATTGCCTCCTGTATATGTCAAACAGTACCATCTTCCACTTGCGTTCTATGATTCATTGGCAGAAATCATAAGGAACCTCAAAGAGAGGGGCATTATACGACCAGTGCACAGCTCATATAATAACCCCATCTTGGGAATCCTTAAACCCAATGGTCAATAGTGTCTGTGTGCTGACTTAAGGCAACTGAACAAACATGTATATATGTCCGGATGGCCGGTGCCGTATATAGATCAGTGTTTAATTCAGATGCAGGGGGTCTAAGTTATTTACCGCGATTGACTGCGCCCAGGGATACTGGACCATTAAAGTGAATGAGGACCAATATAAGCTAGCTTTCACCTTTGAAGGAGTACAATACTCCTGCGTTAGAATGCCTTTTGGTCATGAATTTGCATGCACAAGGCTATGCCTGATGCTATGGCTAGGGGGACTCTCTGCTATGTGTATGATTTCCTAATTAAAAGTACTACCTTCCAAAAGCATATCACAGAGATTAAATATGTATTTAATCAGCTAAAGGAAGCTGGTGTTAAACTGTCGCTTAAAAAGGCACAGATGAGCTACACCAAAGTTAATTTTCTTGGTCATGAATTGACTACTGTCACGGTTTGTTAAAGAACACTCAGACAGTTAGGTAAGGTTAAAAGCTTTATTGAAAATAATGTACAATCGCCCCACTCAGGTCCATATAAGGTCCGTACCAAGTACTTTCCAGATCTGACGCAGGTCAGGGTGAAAATACACACACAGTAGTAGTAAGAAAATAAGTGTGATGATCTTGGACTTGTAGGCAGGATTCGTAGATAGATTCAGGAACAAGAATATCCTCGACAGCCCCACACTGCAATAGGTGACACAGGCGATGGGTAGCTGAAGGGCAATCCCGTAGTGGACTAGGGATAACGGAGGCAGCACAGATAGTGTACAGGTAGACACTAGGCCCTAGACTTCTAGGGTTAACGGAGGCAACACTGGCAAGACACTAGCAGAGAACTGACCCTAGGAGATTTGGGTAAACGATGGCAACACGGACAGGACTCTGGCAGCGACTGAACCCTAGAACGCTAGGGTTAATCGAGGCAACACAGACAGTACTCTAGCAGCGGCTTGACCCTAGAACACTAGGGTTAACGAAGGCAAGATGGAATGGACTCTGGCAGCAACTTGACCCTAGCACACTAGAGTTAACGGAGGCAACACGGCTATGACTCTGGCAGTGACTGAACCCTAGAACGCTAGGGTTAACGGAGGCAACACAGACAGGATTCTGGCAGTGATGGGGCCCTAGCACGCTCGGGTTATCGGAGGCAACAAACACCAGATACTGGCAATATAACGACCCTAGGCCACTAGGGTGAACTGAGGCAACACAGGCAAAAGTGTGGTACAGACTGGACCCAGATATTAGAGGGTTACCTGAGGCAACACAGACACTGGTGAGTGCAGGGACTCCCACAGGCTCCAGGAGACTATAGAAGCGGTAAGCGAGCGGGAGAGAGATAGGTACGTAACGTAACAGGTCCGCAACCGGTCTCCCTGATCAGTACATGGAGGTAATAAGCCAGTCCCATGAGCGACGGAACTAGTAGCTCAACCAGGTCGGCACACACGGACTTCACAGCCAGTCAGGAGAACCACCAGACACTAGCCCAGCCAGATCGGTGAAAACGGATCGTCAGCCAGTCCTAGTCAGTAACGGAATCAGACACTCAGCCAAGCCAGTTTGGTACACAAGAAATAAGTCAGCCAGTCCTATACAGTAACGGAATCAGATACTCAGCCAAGCCAGTTCAATACACAAGGAGTTAGTCAGCCAGTCCTAGTCTGTAATGGAATCAGATACTCAGCCAAGCCAGTTCGGTACACAAAGGAGTTAGTCAGCCAGTCCAAGGTCAGCAACAGAATCGGATCACAGAAGCGTCAGGCACAAAGCGTAGTCAGGTGAGCCGGGTCATACACGGAAACAGGAAACAAGAGCTACTAGTCGCTAGATACGGGTACACCACGAAAGGGCACCGGTATAGTGACAGGAGGGCATATATAAAGGCAAACCCAGGGAGGAGTCATAGCACAGAACCAATAAGGGTAAACCTGGAAGTAACAATGTCGCTAGACAGAATCACGGCACCGTGATAACCACTGAAGGGCTAAACCCACAAAGAAAGAAGGTTGAAGCGATAGTCAAATCCAAAACACCAACTAATCTCAATGAATTGAGATCCTTCCTAGGCACGATGAATTATTCCTGAAAGTTTATTGATAATTATTCAGAAATAACCAAACCATTGTTGTTATTATTGAAGAAAGATCAACCGTGGATCTGGGGTGCAGCTCAGGAACATGATGTGTCTGAGCTCAAGATAAACTCACCCAGGCTCCTTGTCTGGCCTATCCAGAAGGAGGTAAGCCATTTTACCTTGAGACAGGATTCACTAATCTTAGTCTCAGTGGGGTTTTATATCAAAAGTAGGACAACCTGAATAAGGTTATTGCTTATGCCAGTATATCCCTGTCTTCCTAGGAAATATAATTCAATGACTGTGAGAAAGCTTTATTGGCTACTGTTTGGGCATTACAGAACTTTCGTAGTTTTATTCAGGGTGAGAAAATCATCACTGAAACCGCGCATCAGCCTTTGCAGTATTTGCAAAGTGATAGGATAAAAGAAGGACACCTCTTCAATAGTAGGATCACCGCTTGGACTTTATCCCTACAGGGATGGCCATTGGAGATTAGGTATAAGAAAACAGGAAGAATCCTGAAGCTCAAGGACTTGCTACCAGTGGAGGCGATCACCTTGAGGAACAATTGCTTTTCCCCTATAAGGCATTTGATGAAAAATATTGTACAACCTTGCCAGCCGCGTACATTGTCGCTTGTTCCTACCAGGTCGTAACTGGAACCGAAAGGAAACTGGTGGCAGGTATAGGGATTACCTGGATAGGTGAGTGCCTTAGGATCACAGAATAGCCAAGTGGCAGAACTCTGTGCAGTCTATAAGACAGTCTTATTAGCTATTGAGCATAACATTAAGGAATTTGTCATTATAACTGATTCTAATTATGTTCGCCATAGCTTTGTAGAATACCTCCCGGGTTGGAAAAGGAGCCATATGCTCTGATCCAATAATAAACCAGTGAAACACGGTAAACTGTTTTGCGAGGTTGACAATCTCGTGACATCAAATGGCTTTACCATCTATTAGAAAAAGACCAAGGGTCATTCCAAGGTCCTAGGCCCTGAAAAACAGGGAGATTATCTAGCCAATCTATTGGCTAAAGAAGGCGCCCTTAAGGGGCAAGCCTTAGATATATCACATCTCTTGGGTCCTATACAGGTAAATGCTGTTACCAGGCAACAAGCCCATAACAAAGCAGACACCCCGGTAACACAATGGATTACAAGTCAGAAGGGGGACCCTATCATAGGGCTATTCTATAAACATATAGAAGACCCCCTAAACCACCATCTCTGAGGAGGACAGAGTGGGAAAGGAAGACTTGAGGATCTTGATATGATCCAAGGCCCAATTCCATATACAAGATGGTCTGTTAACCAGAACCTCTCAAAATGGAATACAACAATGGGTTGTACCAGCTGCATTTAGAGTTTTAATGCTCCAACATGCTCATAATGCACCTACCTCAGGTCGCCACAGTGACAAAATCACATTTGAGATTCTCCGTGATTATGCCTCACATTCTTAAATATGTACAAACCTATTGTCAAGGTTGTTTGGTGTGTTCCCATTTCTAACCATCTGACCCCACTCATCGTGCACCACTACAGAAGAGGGGGATGTCATTACCGTGGCCGGATATTCAAGTAGATTTTATAGGACCAGTTACCCGGACAGCAAGGGGGAACAAGTATATGCTAACTGTTACTTGTCTGTTCACCAAATGAGTTGAATGTTTACCTGCGAACAATAATCCGGCAGAAACCGCTGCTGCATTGTTAATTAATCATGTGTTCTCCAGGTTTGGCCTACCACAGAGGATTGAATCTGATAGAGGTAGCTATTTCACCAGTGAAGTGATGAGGAAACAATGGAAACTATTGGGGTTAAATGTAAATTACATACTGCTTACCGTCCTGTGTCAAGTAGGGGAGGGGGGTTGAGCGATATAATAAATCCATTGTTAACATTCTCAAGAAGTTTGTTAAGGAATCAGGTAAGGATTGGGATCTTAAACTACCCCTAGTTCTTATGTCTATTCGAGCTACTCCAAGTGCAGCCACGAAAATGTCACCATTTGAATTAATGACAGGTAGAAAGATGGTCCTACCCCTGCACTTGCTATACCATACGTTCGATCAAAATCTAATTAATGCTTTCAGAACACACCAGTACATAGACCAGTTACGCAAGCATTTACAACATGCATTTGCGTTTGCACAGAAAAATCTGGAGAAAGCAGTGGTAAGTAATAACACTTACTATGACCTAAAGACCACCAAAAGGGAGTATGAGGTAAATGATCATGTTTATCTGTACAATTTTGAAAACCAGGTAAGAGAGAAGAAATTCTCACCCTCATGGAGAGGGCCATATATTATTACTGATAAATTATCTCCAGTGGCCTATAAGGTTTCTATCCCTAATTATGGTGAGACTTTAGAGGAGTGGGCTCATGTAAACCAATTGCGCGCTTGTCACCCTAAATCTCAGTTACAGATCATAGAAGGAGAAGCTGAAGAAGAACAAGAATCCTAATTCAATCATCAGATGGATGAGTATCCTTGATTGTCCAAATGGCTTTGTTGTTTTTGGTTCTATTGTCTTCTTTTGTTTCAATGAAACTTTGCTCTCTCTTTGTCTGTGTGGCATGTATGTTCCCCACTAACACTCTAACATATCTCGTCAACAAATTAATTGCTGCTCAATGATTCTCAGAAAATATTATGCTAATTTTATTTTTCCTTTTGACAAGGTTTTGTTTTTAGCATACAGCTTAGGGTCATTCCTCTGTGAAAGGGGGAAGAGTAGAGACAGAGAGTGTTAGATTATCATAGTTTAGCTTAAGGCTAGTGAGGGCTACAAGCAGACTAGTGCAATAATATATGTACAGTAATTTAATAGTACCAAATCATAGGGATACTGGTTGAAACTGTATTGTAATGTATGTATGCGTACAATTGTTTCATATATAAGATCTCTCATGTGTCATTTCTTTTAGACCAAAGAGTTCTTAAAAGATTGAGGTCAGTTGACAGATGCTATTGTTATGGATGTCCAGACCAAGCCGTGATGTGATCATCCTTCTTCGGTGACAGGAGTTCCGGCCAAAGCCAAGCGTGGTTCTAGTGCCTTCATCAAGAACCAGTGGGCAAGAGATGCCGGAGTCCATCCCAACAGAGAAGAATTTGTATCCAAGAGGAGTTTTGTTGACATATTTCCATGGTCACCATCAAGAGGAATTTGATATTTCTCCCACCACCAGTCTCTAAAACTGGGAGTCTGATATGATATGCGTGCTTTTTTAGCTCAAGCCAAAACTAAGGAGATCCTTGAGTAAGCCAAGCAACTATTCGTATTAAATACAACATCTCACTATCAACCAATCTGGTCTATTGGTTTCCTCTTTGGAGACATTGTTTCATCTATTGAAGAGAACAATAGTACTTCATATGTTGGAAACAAGACTGTGCCATTATCTAGTTGATGGACTGAAGCAAACTGTGATAACTTCAGGGACGATCCCCGTCACGGGAAGAAGATGACAGTCTCTCCAGTTTTAGCAAAACTAAAAAGGGGGATTATGTCAGAGACATTGTCATGACTGGAAGGAGATGGTTAATTTTTTTAAAGACAAATTCTCTGAAATTCTGTTTTAAAATGTGTTTAAATTAGCTAATTCTTCTAGACAAAGGGGGCCTCTTTGCTTCAATATGAGGGCGACATAGTTGAGTGAATTTTTCGGTTATTAATGAATTTGTCCCAGACAACAAGGTATAAAAGAAGGTTTATTTATGAGAAAATCTCAAAGTCTGGAGAAGATATACTCCCGTGTGAGAAAGTCTGGTAGGATAACATATTTATGTGACGTATGATAATGCCCCAAATTCCTGTTTTTTGAGAAAACACAGGCCAGGTGTCATTTTAGGTGCAAATTTTAATGTGGAGTAAGAGTGCCATCTTGAGAGCACATAGCATTATTATTAGTGCTTGGAATTTTTTTTCATAATGTATTCGTGACATCATAGTAAAATTTGGAATTAGTATCATGGTCCCTGTGATTCCCTGTCACTTTCTGTGCTGGTGCTCATCCATTAGAGGAGGTTAATTGGCCCGCCCAGGATGTCCCTTTATATACTGGGCCTATGGCACCTGTCAGGTGCCCTTTCGTGGTGTTCCTGTTTCTGCCTTATTGTTGCTGTGATCCTGTATTCCTGTGTACCGACTCGGCTCGTCTGACTACTCTACTGTTCCTGCTCCGTGATTGACCCAGTTCTGGCTGACGTTCCTGCTCCGTGATTGACCCGGTTCTGGCTGACTTGCTGCTCTGTGATTGACCCGGTTCTTGTTGATGTTCCTGCTCCGTGATTGACCCGGTTCTGGCTGACTTCCTGCTCCGTGATTGACCCGGTTCTGGCTGACGTTCCTGCTCCGTGATTGACCCGGTTCTGGCTGACGATTCCTGCTCTGTGATTGACCGGTTCTGGCTGACGTTCCTGCTCCGTGATTCATCCGGTTCTGCCTCTCGTTTCTGCCTGGCGACATTCTGAGCCTGCTCGCAGCTTGCACTGACTGATCACGCCTCCTATGTTCTGTGGCCTCCGTTACTGAACTTGTTGGTTGCCTCCGTTACTGAGCCTGTGAGAGAATACTGCTGAGCTGTGGCCTTTGTTTCTGAATCTGTCTAGAACACTTGCTGTGCCGGTTGCCTCCGTTACCGAGCCCGTTTGCATACGCCTGCCAAGCTTGTTGCCTCCCATACTGAGCCACATTAACAATCGTTGAGCTGTTGCCTACTATACCAAGCCTAGCTGTTACCACTGCAGAGCTGTACCTTACGTTAGGTGCTCGTTTTCCAGGAGTTGTCGCACCGCGTGGTGCTAATGACATTCTGATACTCTGGCAGTGTGTGCTCTGTGTCAGCACCGGAAGGGTGCCTTGGTTCTGGTCCATTCTCGCTCACGGTGTTGTTCCATCCACCCGCACCTGGTAGTGCATTGGCTCTAGTATTCCGCTTGGGCAGTGTCTCCTCCGTTACAGCACCTAAGGGGTGCTAGGCTCAGGTCCATTGGCACACGCAGTGTTTCTCCTCTACCGCACCAGGGGTGCTTCCATATCTGGCTCCATTGGCTCTGGTAGTAGCTCTCCTTCGTTGCTACACCCCAGTAGGGGTATTGGCTCCAGCTACAGTTGGTCATTCTATACTCTTGGGCATTTCCAGACAGGTTGTGATTCAGTTCAGTCGCACTGCTTGAGCTTGCTAGCTGCCCTACTGCTACTGGGACTGTTTATGCACCGGGCGTTGGCTAATCACCACCACAGAGACTGACTACCAGCTTTAGTATTAACCCTTACCTGTGTTTATGCTATAGTCTACCTGCTCCTGCTATATTGAGCCTGTATATTATTCATTGCTGTAATACCGATTCTGGCCCTCATGGGCGCTGTTCCTTAATTCATTTTAATAAAACTGTGTTTTATTTCTAACCTTGGTCCGAGTGTCAGAAAACCGTAACAATTAGACTGTCCAATTAGATACTACTGATGATGTAATGGCATAATGAAATGGATCTTTATCCAATCAGAGGAGATTCTGATAAGGGTAATTTTACATTATACATATGTAAGTTTTGAGAGAGAAAGGGGCTTTTTCCTCTTTGTTTCCTGGCTCTTAAATTCCTGTTCTGTTTTCCTGAAGTGTACCTGGCTGGCTGTTAAAGAGATACTAAGAAACACTTATTGGACTGGTAAATTATATCTTTCCTTATCTTAATTCTGCAGAATTCAGAATCAAATGTATATTTCTTCTATATTTGAAGAAACAATTTTTCTTATAATTGTCTTAACCGGACTGGCCACCCAATTGTGACCAATTATAATAAGCTATATTGGCTGTAGTAATTCTGAATTAAGCGGAATTCATTAATTAATTGGTAAATGGTTATATTTTGCCAAATAAATATAAATAGTTGATAGCAGTGAGGCCTATATATCCTTGTTTATAAATTAGTTAATATAATCATTGATATTTCTAGAATATATTGTTTTTCTAGAAAGGTTATTATTAGTGTTGAGCGAGCATGCTCGGCCGATGCTCGGATCGGCACGAGCATCGCTCTGCTCGGCACATGGCGGTACTCGTACGAGTACCGCATGTGCTCGCCCGCCATGTTCGTGTCTCCTCCCCGCACGTTTTGCGCCTGCTGCGCAGCCAATAAACGTGCAGGGAGGCTCTGACATCGGTGTAATGCCAGCAGCCATGTTGGCTGCTGGCATTACACTGATTGGCTGGCCAGAACCCGTGGTCGGGTGCTGTATAGCACCTGACCATCGAGTTCGGCTCAGTCTGAGCCAGGGAGAGCTGAGGATAGGAAGGGAAAGGCAGTGTAGGGAGGAAAAAAACAAAAATTGTGAAAAAAAAAGAACCAAAAGTCCTTTTTAGGACTACTGTGTGTGGGGGCAGCAGGTTATTTGGTGTGGGGGGAAAAAAACAAAAAAAAAAAAAAAAAATATATATATTCTGTGTAGTGTGCAAAGTTGCAGATTAGAGCACATTCTGTTTAGTGTGCACAGTTGCAGATTAGAGCACATTCTGTTTAGTGTGCAAAGTTGCAGATTAGAGCACATTCTGTTTAGTGTGCAAAGTTGCAGATTAGAGCACATTCTGTTTAGTGTGCAAAGTTGCAGATTAGAGCACATTCTGTTAAGTCTTCAAACTAAAATATCAAAGTCACGTATTCCATTCAGTGTGCGTCGCCGCAGTTTAGCAGCACATTCTGTGTACTGTGCAGAGTTGCAGAATAGGAAGAAATACTGTTAAGTCTTCAAACTAAAATTTAAAAGTCACATATTCCATTCAGTGTGCTTCGCCGCAGTGTAGCAGCACATTCTGTGTACTGTGCACAGTTGCAGAATAGGAAGAAATACTGTTAAGTCTTCAAACTAAAATATCAAAGTCACATATTCCATTCAGTGTGCTTCGCCGCAGTTTAGCAGCACATTCTGTGTACTGTGCAGAGTTGCAGAATAGGAAGAAATACTGTTAAGTCTTCAAACTAAAATTTAAAAGTCACATATTCCATTCAGTGTGCTTCGCCGCAGTGTAGCAGCACATTCTGTGTACTGTGCAGAGTTGCAGAATAGGAAGAAATACTGTTAAGTCTTCAAACTAAAATATCAAAGTCACATATTCCATTCAGTGTGCTTCGCCGCAGTTTAGCAGCACATTCTGTGTACTGTGCAGAGTTGCAGAATAGGAAGAAATACTGTTAAGTCTTCAAACTAAAATTTAAAAGTCACATATTCCATTCAGTGTGCTTCGCCGCAGTGTAGCAGCACATTCTGTGTACTGTGCACAGTTGCAGAATAGGAAGAAATACTGTTAAGTCTTCAAACTAAAATATCAAAGTCACATATTCCATTCAGTGTGTTTCAACGCCGTTTAACAGCCTATTCTGTGTACTCTGTACAGTTCCAGAATTATAAGAAATACTGTTAAGTTTTCAAACTCAAATATTAAAGTCACTTATTCCATTCAGTGTGTTTCAACGCCGTTTAACAGCCTATTCTGTGTACTCTGCACAGTTGCAGAATAGGAAGAAATACTGTTAAGTTTTCAAACTCAAATATTAAAGTCACATATTCCATTCAGTGTCTTTCACCGCCGTTTAACAGCCTATTCTGTGTACTCTGTACAGTTCCAGAATTATAAGAAATACTGTTAAGTTTTCAAACTCAAATATTAAAGTCACATATTCCATTCAGTGTCTTTCACCGCCGTTTAACAGCCTATTCTGTGTACTCTGTACAGTTCCAGAATTATAAGAAATACTGTTAAGTTTTCAAACTCAAATATTAAAGTCACATATTCCATTCAGTGTCTTTCACCGCCGTTTAACAGCCTATTCTGTGTACTCTGCACAGTTGCAGAATAGGAAGAAATACTGTTAAGTTTTCAAACTCAAATATTAAAGTCACATATTCCATTCAGTGTCTTTCACCGCCGTTTAACAGCCTATTCTGTGTACTCTGCACAGTTGCAGAATAGGAAGAAATACTGTTAAGTTTTCAAACTCAAATATTAAAGTCACATATTCCATTCAGTGTCTTTCACCGCCGTTTAACAGCCTATTCTGTGTACTCTGCACAGTTGCAGAATAGGAAGAAATACTGTTAAGTTTTCAAACTCAAATATTAAAGTCACATATTCCATTCAGTGTCTTTCACCGCCGTTTAACAGCCTATTCTGTGTACTCTGCACAGTTGCAGAATAGGAAGAAATACTGTTAAGTTTTCAAACTCAAATATTAAAGTCACATATTCCATTCAGTGTCTTTCACCGCCGTTGAACAGCCTATTCTGTGTACTCTGCACAGTTGCAGAATAGGAAGAAATACTGTTAAGTTTTCAAACTCAAATATTAAAGTCACATATTCCATTCAGTGTGTTTCAACGCCGTTTAACAGCCTATTCTGTGTACTCTGCACAGTTGCAGAATAGGAAGAAATACTGTTAAGTTTTCAAACTCAAATATTAAAGTCACATATTCCATTCAGTGTCTTTCACCGCCGTTTAACAGCCTATTCTGTGTACTCTGCACAGTTGCAGAATAGGAAGAAATACTGTTAAGTTTTCAAACTCAAATATTAAAGTCACATATTCCATTCAGTGTCTTTCACCGCCGTTGAACAGCCTATTCTGTGTACTCTGCACAGTTGCAGAATAGGAAGAAATACTGTTAAGTTTTCAAACTCAAATATTAAAGTCACATATTCCATTCAGTGTGTTTCAACGCCGTTTAACAGCCTATTCTGTGTACTCTGCACAGTTGCAGAATAGGAAGAAATACTGTTAAGTTTTCAAACTCAAATATTAAAGTCACATATTCCATTCAGTGTCTTTCACCGCCGTTTAACAGCCTATTCTGTGTACTCTGCACAGTTGCAGAATAGGAAGAAATACTGTTAAGTTTTCAAACTCAAATATTAAAGTCACATATTCCATTCAGTGTCTTTCACCGCCGTTGAACAGCCTATTCTGTGTACTCTGCACAGTTGCAGAATAGGAAGAAATACTGTTAAGTTTTCAAACTCAAATATTAAAGTCACATATTCCATTCAGTGTGTTTCAACGCCGTTTAACAGCCTATTCTGTGTACTCTGCACAGTTGCAGAATAGGAAGAAATACTGTTAAGTTTTCAAACTCATATATATTAAAGTCATATATATCGTGTAAGATGAAGAAGGCGGGTAAAAAGGGACGGGGAAGTGGACGTGATCCTGAAAGTTCAGGGCGCGGGTCAGGACGCGGAGAAACTGTGCCTGGTGCCAGAGCACAAGAAAGAAAGACATCCACCATACCTAGCTTCATGTCTGATTTCACAGGGCGTCGCAGGACATCACTCTCGAGGTCCGACCAGTGCGAACAGGTGGTCGGTTGGATGACAGCTGATACTGCTTCCAGTCGGTTAAGCACCACCCTGTCTTCCACCAAGTCCACTCTCAGTAGCCAAGAGTCTGGTCAACATAATCCTCACTCTGATCATCCTTCCTCCCACCATACACGGTCTGGTCAAAGAAGTGATCCCACACTGGGATATAGTGATGAGCTCGTCTCATCACCAATCCTTCATTTGACCCTCTCTCCAAGCACGCTTGCAGAGGAACATGACATCTTGTGCCCTGATTCACAACCTCTAGAGGCTACCCAATCACAAGAAGATGACAGATGTGAACGGCATTTAAGGTCAAAGGAAGTAGTGGATGATGATGATGATGATGAGACACAGTTGCCATTAAATCAACCACTATTTCCGTCTCAAGACCTTGTTGAGGAGAATGTTATACAGTTGTCAATGACTGAGTATGTGGTGGGATCAAGACTTGAGGAGGATGATCAGAGTGAGGAAGTGGAGGAGGACTTGGTGGACGATGAGGTGACTGACCCCACCTGGGAAGGTGTAGAGCCGAGCGATGACAGCAGTCCTGAGGGTGAGCCATCTGCAGCACCGCAACAGGCTGGAAGAGGCAGTGGTGTGGCAACAGAAAGAAGGCGGACCGCACCAAACCGGCCCGCAAATGTTCCACGGAGCACCCCCTTGCGTAAATCTACCTTGCCAAGGGGTAGGTGTTCCGCGGTATGGCGTTTTTTTAAGGAAAGTGCGGACGACAAAAGATTTGTAGTTTGCAACCTGTGCCACACCAGAATGAGCCGAGGCATGAACACTAGAAACCTCACCACCACCAGCATGATCCGACACATGGCATCCAAGCACCGTAGTAAGTGGGAGGAACGCCTGGATCGCCCATCTGTGTCTGCAGGCCACACCACTGCCTCCTCTTCCCCTGTTTTCGGTGCCGGCCAATCGCCTGTCGAAGGCGCAGGCCCGCATACCTCCCGCCCTGCACCTGTAGCATCTGAAGCACCATCAGCGACCACATCCACTTCCCTGTCCCAGCACAGCGTCCAAATGTCGTTACCCCAGGCATTTGAGCGCAAGAGAAAGTACCCAGCCACCCACCCACAGGCCATAGCACTAACCTCACACCTTTCCAAATTACTGGCCATCGAAATGCTGCCATTTAGGCTTGTGGACACTGAGTCCTTCCGCAGCCTGATGGCAGCAGCTGTCCCTCGGTACGCGGTCCCCAGCCGCCACTACTTTTCCCGGTGTGCCATCCCCGCATTACACCACCATGTGTCCCGTAACATCACCCGTGCCCTGACCAACGCAGTTACTGGGAAGGTCCACTTAACGACTGACACATGGACAAGTGTTTGTGGCCAGGGACGCTACATTTCCCTGACGGCACACTGGGTGAATGTCGTGGAGGCTGGGAGCGACTCGGACCCTGGGATGGCACGGGTGCTACCCACGCCGAGGATTGCGGGCCCTACCTCCATCAGGGTTTCCACCAGCACCTATGTTATTGGCTCCTCCTCCTCCGTTTCCACCTCCGAATTCTCTACACACACCGCCACTCCCCCATCAGCCAGTAGCTGGAAGCAGTGTAGCACTGCAGTGGGGAAGCGTCAACAGGCCGTGCTGAAGCTGATCTGCCTTGGGGACAAACAGCACACGGCCTCAGAGCTGTTGCAGGGGATTAGTCACCAGACCGAGCAGTGGCTCTCGCCACTCAACCTGCAACCAGGCATGGTTGTGTGTGATAATGGGCGTAACTTGGTGGCGGCTTTGGAGCTCGGCAAGCTCACACACGTACCATGCCTAGCGCATGTATTTAATTTAGTGGTGCAGCGATTTCTAAAAACCTACCCCAATGTGCATGATCTCTTGACCAAGGTGCGCCGCGTGTGTGCACATTTCCGTAAGTCATCTACAGCTTCGGCCGGCCTGTTGAAGCTGCAGCAGCGCTTACAATTGCCAGCTCACCGGCTGCTGTGTGACGTGAGCACGCGCTGGAACTCCACCTTCCACATGTTGGCCCGGCTTTGTGAGCAGCAGAGGGCAGTAGTGGAGTACCAGCTGTTACACGGTCGTCGCCTCTCCATTCAACTTCCTGTAATCAGAAGTGAGGAGTGGGAATGGATGTCAGACCTCTGCGAGGTTTTACGCAATTTTGAGGAATCGACACAGATGGTGAGCGGCGATAACGCTATTATCAGTGTAACCATCCCACTTCTGTGTCTACTGAAACGCTCGCTGCTCACAATTAAAACCGACGCTTTGCATGTGGAAGAGGTGGAAATGGGGGAGGAAGAGCTTACACAAGGTGATAGCCAGAGCACGCTCACTTCGTCTTCTCAGCGACAATTGGAGGAGGCGGAGGAGGAGGAGGAGGAGGAGGAGGAGGAGGAAGACACGGTTGCCTCCGCTACAGAGGGTAGCCATGGAACTTTAGTTCCATCTCTTCAGCGTGGGTGGGCAGAAGAGGAGGAAGAGGATGAGGATATTGAGAGTCAGCCTCCTGGTGAGGACAGCGAAATCTTGACTGTTGGTACTCTGGCACACATGGCTGACTTTATGTTAGGCTGCCTTTCCCGTGACCCACGCGTTGTACGCATTTTAGACAACACGGATTACTGGGTGTTCACCCTTCTGGACCCCCGCTACAAAGAGAATTTCTCATCTCTCATTCCTCCGGTGGAGAGGACAAGCAAAATGGTGCAATACCAGAAGGTTCTTGTTGAAAAATTGCTCCAAAATTTTCCATCTGACAACGCTGGCGGCAGAGTACGTGCTACCTTGGCCAACCGAGAAGGGGAGAAAAGGGGAGCACACAGCAGTTCCGACAAAGGCAGGGCAACACTCTCCAAGGCGTGGGACACCTTCATGACACCCCGCCAGCACCCTCACCCTGATGCGCAGCCTAGTGTCACAAGGAGGGAAAAGTTTTGGAAGATGGTGAAGGAGTACGTAGCAGACCGTGTCAGCGTCCTCAATGATCCCTCTGTGCCTTACAACTACTGGGTGTCCAAGCTGGACACGTGGTATGAACTGTCACTCTACGCCTTGGAGGTGCTGGCCTGCCCTGCCGCCAGCGTTCTGTCTGAGCGGGTATTTAGTGCTGCTGGTGGCATCATAACAGATAAGCGTATCCGCCTTTCCACCGACAATGCTGATAGGTTGACACTTATAAAAATGAACAAGGCCTGGATTTCCCCTGACTTCTCCACTCCACTGGAGGAAAGCCCCGGGGGAACATAAACTCACTTTATATATGTTATTTACAATGATGGGAATACTCTGTATTCCCATTCACCCCTTCCACCCAAAAAACGGGTATATGGTTGACTCTTAATCTTCTCATCCTCCTCCTCCTCTTCCATATGCCCTGTGCTATAATTTTTATATAGGGCCAGCTCACCAGCGGGCCCTGTGATATAATTTTTATATAGGGCCAGCTCACCAGCGGGCCCTGTTTGCCAATTTTTATATAGGTCAGCTCACCAGCGGGCCTTCTCATATAATGTTTTATAGCGTCAGCTCACTAGCGGGCCTTCGCATATAATGTTTAGGATGGTCAGCTCTGCAGCAGACCCTCACCCATAATGTTTTAGATGGTCAGCTCAGCGCACGTTTCCATCTTAATCATGGCCTCAGTTCTGAAAATCAAGGAAATTTTTGGGAGAATTTGCCTCTGCGCACGTTTCCCTCTTAATCATGGCCTCAGTTCTGAAAATCAAGGAAATTTTTGGGAGAATTTGCAGATGATATACAAGTAAATATACAGCAAATATTGTTTGGTAACAATTTTTCGCCTAAAGTCGTTTTTATTTTCCTTTTTGTGTGTTTTATGGTCAGTCTGTAAAAATGGCGTACTACGGGCGAAAGATCGTTCCCAGCAGCGATGTTGGAGTCCAAGGTGCATCCAGACATCCTCCCTATGCTGTCCCTGAACCATTTCTGTAGTGTTTCCATCTTTTTCTGCCCTTTTCCTATGGACCAGGCACCCTCCCCTCATCAGAGCAGGGGGTGCCTGGTTTAATGCTCGAGTCCTCCCATTGACTTCAATGGGGCTCGGATGCTCGGCCGAGCACTCGAGCCTCAGGGGGTGCTCGGTCAGAGCACCCGAACATCCGAGCATTGAGGTGCTCGCTCATCACTAGTTATTATAGCTAATCTTTGATCTGGGGGAATTCTTTGAATTTGTTTATTAACCCTTCAACTGCTATTTATTTTGAGGTGTTTCTTTGGATATTTTTGTGTAAGTTTTTGGGTCTAAACTTTTGTACAGTGAGAAGTTTATTTAAACCTCACACTACACAAAAGAAGCCACCATCTTGGGTATGGCATCCTATATTACTAAGTTGATTAACCCTTAGCGTACCATACCGATTTTACATAGGATTGCTATGGTCGTGTATGATATATGTTGCATGAAGTTTGATATACTGTCTGAACATACATTACTAGATTGATTCTGAGTATATTCTTGGTATAATCTATTATTGACTATATTATGTGCAATTTATATGTTTTATTCAGAAGGTATGCAATATTTGAAATCGGTAGATTATTCAATTATAGTGATTTAAGTCTGGGATTTTATTCCAGTTAGTTTCTCTAAATTTGGTTATTATATATGGTATAAGGAAATTGTCAGAGGACCTGGCTTAATATTAAAGCTGACTCACATACCTTAAACCTCAATTAGCATAGTTTATACAGTTTCTGGGGCAGATGTAATCATATATGCTGCTGCCAACTGTATTTTAATTAAATGTAAAGATCAATTATCCTTTTCTATGCTGCTGGGTTCAATGATTGTAATTTAAAGCCTCCGAACATATCTGTGTGTGGTTAACCCTTCAATTGCTGGTAATCCTAATGGTGATAATTGTGGTTTGAGTTACTGTATATCTATTGAAATTGGTATTCACTCGTTCATGTTATTGTTGCTTATATTTTATATATATATATATATATATATATATATATATATATATATATATATATATATATATATATAGTATTTACTTAAATTAATTATAAATATTTTTGAACAAATATGCGTAATTGATTATTTAATCAATTCTTTACTGTGAAGTAGAGTACCAATACCTAATATTGTGTAAAGTTCTCAAAATTATATTATTATTTATCTATTTATGTGAATGTGAAGATATCAGAACTAATTGGTTCTCTTGTTTAACCCTTTCTTGGATATTACCTTCGACAGAGTTTGTATAAGAAGAAATATAAAGAGTGTTGGCATGAAATTTCTTATGAATAAATTTTTTCTGTAATTTCTTATTGCCTCTTTTTTATCTTTCTTTAACCGACACCTTTTAATAATAGTGAGACAGATTTTCTTTTTTTAATTGGCAATAAAAAAATTACAGGAAATATGTAGTCATAAGAAAAACCATGCAAGCACTCTTTATTATCTGCAAATTCACAGTGTACTTGGTCATGTTAATAGGTCACCTATGCTTCCTAAACATAATTTGTGGTCATTTATGCATTTTCCTCTTTTTTCTTAGACACTTAAGTTTTGCCCATTCTCTCCTTCATTACTGTCTTCTGTTCTGCTTTCCTTACTGTTTGTACTAACTCATCCATGACCACCTTGTCTACTTCCTTTTCATTCATGATGCAACAACCTTGTTTTAACACCCACCCTCATTCAGTTTATTAAGGTCTTTATTTGCAATCTTGTTCATGGCAACCATGACCTCCTTACACTTGCTGTTTGTCAACTTTGACCCCCTCATTGCCTTTTTCTTTTTCACTCTTAGGGCCTAAACATAATTTTCGTTTAGGTTTGTTGCACATAGATAATAAATACAGCTGTTCCCATCTAGCATAGCTGGAAATTTATCAATGGGAGTATGATACACAGAAAAATTAGCTTGTATTTCCTTGCATGTTTACCGTTCACATATTTATCATAGCAACATAACATAGTCGATGAGGCCAAAAAAAGAATTGAGGATTCCATCAAGTTCAGCCTTTCTGTAGCATCCTTTTTGAGCCAGAAAAAAGGAAAAACTGTTGAAACCATTTCCAATTAAGCCACAAGAAGGTACAAAATAATCTTTCATGACTCTAAAAGGTCAGATATCTCCTTGGGTTAATATTCTATCTGCACTAAACCCAACTGTCACAATTCTCAATATTGTCCTAAGTTATCAAGGTGGCTAATATGTTTTTGAAAGTTACATTTTATATATTTGTTGAAAAAACACACACGTCCATCAAGTTGAACCTTTGCCAGAGTATATTCCAGAAAATGGGTATTAAATAATCCTTCCCAAAAGCATCTATGATATCTCTAAACGCAGCCTCCCAAGGCAGATAATTCCTCAAAATGAAACCCTTTAATCTAAAAAATCCTTGCATTTGTTTTAGCCGAAAGTGACTTTTCTCTAGTCTTATTGTATGATCATTTGCTTTTTGATAAGCTCATTTACTAATTAGTTACCCAGAGGATTATTTGTATTGGCCTCAAATATATTTGTAAATTGTTATCATATACCCCTTAGATGTCTCCTTACTAATGTAAATAAACCCACTTTGGCTAATTTTTCTGTATAACTAAAATGTTCCAATCCCGTTTTCAGTTTGATGCACATCTCTGTACTTTTTCCATTTCATTAATGTATTTTCTAAGACCTGGCACCCAGAACTGGACTCCACATTTTAGATGGGTAAAGTGTGGTACCGTGTTAGCCTCAGAATATGCAGGAGACTGGAAGCATATAAAAAAGGTATAATTTTTATTCTGCTAGTCTCCCACAGTTTAGATGAGGTCTTACCAATGATTTATATAGAGGTAGAATTATATTCCCTTCCAGTGCATCTATATCCCTTTTTATACAGGATAGTACCCTACTGGCTCATGTAACAGATGAATGGAAGTGCTCACTGTTAGTGAAACCTATTGTCTAGCAGTACTCCTATATCTTTCTCTATCAAGGAATACCTAAGTAGTTTCCCATTTATTGTACATGAAGCAACTCAAATGTATAACTGTCACGGACTTGCAGTAAAGAAACACACAAAACAGTACTAGTGAATTTAAACCAGTTTATTGAGCAATAGATAATCAGAATACTAGTAGTAATAATGAACACTTCCTCAGTCACAGGGAAGACAGACGTGAGGACAGTGTCTAGTCCACTACCTAGGAGTTGACACTGAACCACCGTAGGTCTATGGTACTGAGTCTTAGAACCAGACTCAACTCTACCACAACTGGAAGGAACAATGGGACTAGTACAGGAGCATACCCAGCGGAGGCACAGAGCAAATAGACCACCGATACCAATAGCGTAACTGGTAGCACCACTCGTGGCAGCAGAGTAGGTGCTTAGATAGATGCAGCCAGATAGGAGCGCACTGCTGAGGCAAGGAGCAAGAGAAGCTGCACTCTATCTTACCAAAGACAACTAGTAGGCACAGAGCATAGATAGCACTGCAAGTGCTAAGCCAGGCAACAGGTAAGTGTAAGAGGAGAGTGCCCACGAGTGAGACGAAGCTGCACTAGCTGCTTGGAGGCAAACGGAAGGCATCAAGTGGACGCAACCTGCAAGCGATCAGTTGGAGCTGAGCTACTAGGTAAAGGAGTGCGCCCTGGATCAGCCTAGTGGTAGTCAGACAGGAGCGAGGCACAAACAGAGCATCAGTCAGACAGGCCACGGTCAAGAACCAAATCGGGATGTCAGCCACAACAAAGGTCAGCATGGAGCGGGTAGTCGGACAAGCCAGAGTCATACACGGATCAGGAAGTCAGCCACAGCCTAGGTCACAACCAAAGCGTGTAGTCAGACAAGCCAAGGATCGAACACCAGGAGACAACGTAAGCCAAGCAAGGGTCAGAGGAACAAACTAGATGCACAAAGGAACACCAAAGGACAACAAGTCCTGGCCTCAATGAGGTTATAAAGCTGCAGAAGCAGGTGGGACCCAATTAGGCCCAACAGAATAGGCCCATAAACAGGTGTCCATGCCAGTGCCTGAAACATGACTAAGCCATGAAGCCAGCCGGCGGCCATACAGAGGTAAGAGCACAGGCTCACTTTAGGTCTCAAAGGGAGACTGTGATAATAAACTTATATTTAGTTATACTGAGCCTTATCTGTCACTTCTCTACCCATTCATTCAGTTTATCCAAATCCTTCTGTTGAGAAAAAAGCATTCTGGTCTGTATGTATTTCCTTACACAGCTCATTGTCATCAGCAAAGATTGAAATATTGCTTTCAATATAGTTTATGATCAATTTAGCTGTATTTATTTGTCATTTGAACAGGACTGCAAGCAGTGAATAGCAGTTGGAAAGGGGAGCAGTATGAAATCTTAGTACCTGGCAGGCCTGTCTACAAGATTTGAATTAAATAACAAAGTTAAATATCTCATAAACTATTGTTTTAATACAAAATGGCAAACATAAATATGGGTGGGTTTGACATAACATACAGAAACACATATAAATGACCAAACCAAGTTAATGCTTGGGTGCATCCGGGCCTCCAGATTCAGGTAACCTAACCTAGAGGTCCCAGAGCTTACAGATTTTCATCAAGGAGGCATGATTTCACTGGAAAGGAGAGAGACTGATATGGGTGCACAAGACGCCAATGTGGCTGCTTTTCTCACAAAACTTAAATGATTTTAAATGCATTCCTATATTGGGGACCTCCATTTACAAATTCACCAAGGGCCTCAGAGGTTCTTGAAACAGTGGGAAAAGTGGGAACCCTAAAAAAGTAACTGATTTGATGGTAGAATAGTTTGCAATGCTATGCAGACCTCAAAAATACATGGGGTAATATTATTATTGACATAAAATGTATCTGAATACTATACCAGTATTCAGTATACCAGTATACCAGTATACCAGTAACTTAATTTTTATTATAAGAAATAAATATTGTACCTGAGTTGTTTCATACAAATGTTATTACAGTTCATACTATTGTTTTTGTATATGAAACTGTTAGCAGTGGTGCTCCCTGTTGTCCATACAGTTCCCATGATGTCGAGACAGATCTTCTACTGCAGTTCTCCTGAGAAAGTGATAGAAATAGTTCCACTATTATGTGAGCAAACCGACTTCACCATATGGAACAAATAAAAATTCTCCCAATGCCCAATCATTTAAATGGGGCTTTCCACCTGTTGAATATTAGAGATGTCTCAGATGCACTGTGGAGCAGTATAATGGATACCGTTCTAGTATTCAAGTGGTTAAAAAAACATTTAAATCAATGGTACTCATTGATTGCCCCCTAGGGTGCAGTTGGTGTGATCCATAATTTCTGTACTTTTCCTTAAAGGGATAGTAATGTTTCACAATAAAAGCAGTGCCAATTAATCTTCATAGTATTTGGGCCATGGAGAATGTTATTTCAGTACTGTCAGAGTTGTAGTTCAAGAGTAATTGAATGATAATGTATCCCCCTCCCACCCCTTTTACTGATGTAACACTGCTAACCTCAGAGCAGCAAGACTGTCCGGATGGATCGGAGAGGGGGACAATCTTCAGTGAGCATGACTAAAAACCTGAAAAACCTGTCAAGGGGGGGGCAAGGTTTTCCTTATGCTCACAGCAAGAAGATTGTCCCTTGCTGTGAGCTGTCTGGTCTTAAGAGGGGGGAGGTGGCTTACACTAGGTAAAAGGGGCAGGAGGATACTTTATCATTCAATTACTCTTGAACTACAACTCTGACAGTATTGAAATAACACTTTCTATGGCTCAAATACTATGCAGATTAATTGGAGCTGCTGTTTTTGTGAAACATTACTATCCTTTTTACCCTTTGAGTGCAAGAGGGGTACACAACGCATTGCAGAGCAATGCGTTGTGTACCCCCTCTGGCATTCAAAAGGTTAATACAATAACCTCAATGATTTGAGAACTAGATTAGTATCATGCCATTTTCTTGCATAACCTCGATAATATAAAAGAAACCTTTCTGTTGCCCAGTGTAATGTGTTGCACACCACTCTGATCCTAACTGGTTAAATTTTAAGCACATTAAACATCTGTGTGGGTCACCCTGACACTCACTTAAGCAAACATTTTTCTGTCTATTATCTTAAAATACATTAAAAGCAGATTTGTAATGTCATCATTTAAATCCTGCTTTAATATAGGTATAGGCATGTTTGATGTTTTAAATCTAGTGGTTGTATTGAACTACAGTGAAAGAGAAAACACATGCATTTGCATTTAAATGGTTTTCCATAAACCTGTCAGTAATCTGACACAAAGGCTTTTTCTGCTGTCAGCTGTAGTGACAACAATGAAGCCAGGGGAATGATGTAATGATCATATCAGTTACATTATTCTCTCCCCGATGAATTAACGGAGGATGAGCTCACCTTCTATTACTGGAATCATATCTGTAAATCACAGTGTGCTGAATATACAAGCAGTCCACTTTTATGCACTATTCAGTCTGGGGACTGTGAGTGGATATGTGTTTCATGTGAGAAGAATTTGTCGAGGGATGAGGCTGGGCCAAGTTGACTGAGAGTATACAGTCACAGTTTAATATGCAGCAGCATCCTAAACCAGGGCCAAACCTTGCAGTAGCTTTCTCTTAAGTGAAAACGGATCCACGGCTATTCTTAGAGCAGAGCGTGTGATGGATCTCTTTCCTTGGCAGGCTAAGCCCAAACCGTTGACATTGTGGCCTAGGTTTACATTCCAAACTAAGGATAGAAAACTTTCCTTTTCTATTATACATTCTCAAATTACAAAACCCACTCCAAAGTGTACTGTCTAACTGATTTATTAACCCCTTTTTCTCTGATAATACAATGCCTTGTAAACTAAAGTTTTGACAGGGTGCTTATTGATATGTGTATTTCAAATGAATGTTATGACGGAATGCCTCAGTAGAATACACTTAATAAGTCTGATGTATTAACCACTGGAGCAATCTATATTTTTGTGAGGTCATGATCTAACATTAGAAGGTGGAAAATTCAGAAAAAAGTGGATAAGTACTACTTTACTGAAAGGGTGACAGACTCATGGAAGAGCCTCCCAGCAGAGGTGGTAGGGACTAACACTGTAAGAGAATTCAGAAATGTCTGGGATAGACAGAAGTATACTATATTGTGGGTTTTAATTAGATAGGAAATGTCAGACTGTATGGGCCAGATGGTTCTTATTGGCTGATAAAACCCATGTTTCTTTCCAGGAACAATCCAACTAGATTATAGCGGACTAATAAAATGTCCATTGATTTAAATTGGGCTTTAAACTCTTTGAGTGCCAGAAGGGCTTGCAACCCTTCCTTTGACCTTTTTCCTTTTCCCTTAACTCCCCATTTTTCTCTCTCTCACCATCCCCTCCCCCCTACTTTATAATAATAATAATAACTAGTATTTATATAGTGCATTTCTCCCAGTGGGACTCAAAGCGTTTCAGCACACACTCTTGGAATTAACCAAACCGGCAGCTGAATAACAGATGTTATTATTAGCCAATCAATGGTACTCATTTATCAACCTCAGAAGGAAGAAGGGCTGAGTTGACCCTGCCAAGAATCGTACCTGCAACCTTGTGGTTTGAGCAGGCGCTCTAGTCAGAGAATTTACCACTGAGCTATCTCACTATTTCTCTTATTCTTTTAATGCTTCTGCTTCCCTCCATGTAGCAGGAGGAGTTGGGGTGTCCCTTATTGTCTCTCAAATATTAAAAGACAAGTTGAAAAGGCCTGTTTACATGGGCCACAGTTCCACCTCTGTAGGCATGAGCAGCAGAGAGTGGCCGCGCCGCAGCTGATATGGAGCGAACCGCTCTGAATTCAGACCAGAGTCCTCTGTGTGCGACTCCGGTCTGAATTCAGAGAGCCCTTTGGCTAACTCAGGCACTTTAGGTCTCTCCTGTAGGAATATTTAGATTGAAGGATGAACACACAATATACATGACATGTTATGCACTCATACAAATTGTTTTTACATTTAAATTCCACTGAAAGTGAAATTCTTATCTTATCAGTATAATTCATTCCCTAGAATAAAGCTGGCTAAGTGGTACAAGATTTATTTACAAATCTTAAGAATAGGTGCACTATCACATGTAGTAATCAAATAGTCATGCAGAGATAAAAGCAATATACACTTTTATTGATGCAAACATAAAACAGCGAAATGTACCTTAGTCCATGTCTGAACAGCGGGAGAAATTTGTTAGTGGGTACCATTCATACTGCAAATGCAGAGGTTTTCAGATCGACATGTTTTGAGCAAACCAGAGCTTAATCATGATCATGGGAAGAAAAAGTCACTATCATGAATAAATGCTGGTTTACACGAAACATGTCGATCTGAGTGGTACCCACCAACAAATTTCTTCAGCTGTTCAGACTAAGGTACATTTTGCTGTTTTATGTTTGCATCAATAAAAGTGTATATTGCTTTTGTCTCTGCATGACTTCATGATTACTACACGTGATAGTGCACCTATTCTTTAGATTTGTGCTTAGTCTTCAAGGGGTTAGTGGGGAGACACCAGGCTGCACACCCGTTAAACACACCGTTGCCATTGCAGTTTAAAAGGAAAAAAGATATGAAGTTGACTGTATATAAGCAGAGACCCAGAAATGAAGGTTGTGTATGAGGGGGTTAAAGCTGCTAATTGCTTTTTGTATTACAAGATTTATTTACCCTTCGATGTGTGAATAGCGCCGGCAAAGATGGATAAGTATATAGAATGTGTGGGTTAACACTCCTGTGCCAGAGGGGTGTGCAACCAATTGCTTGGCAATGCATTGTGCACCATTCTAGCATCCAAAGTTTTGCAAAAAATATTGGCCCACTGGGGTGTCTCTTGTTGTTCATACTGGACCTATGAAAATTAATCCATTTTCTTAGCGTTTATACTCTCACCATGGGCGTCCGCAGGGGGGGGCACTTGCCCCCCCCTGGATTTTCATCTTGCCATTTAAAACATGAGCCTGAGCGTGGCCTGTAGCTCTCGCTCGCACTCTGAAGCACTGCTCCTTCTGCTGCCCGTGGCGATCACCTCTCCTCTCCCCCTCCATGACGCGACGCCCGTCACGCACAGTTGGCAGCCAATGAGAGAGGGGTATCAAACTCTTCTCTCTCATTGGCTGCAGTGCGGTCTGCACTGCAGCCAATGAGAGAGGAGAGTTGGATACCCCTCTCACATTGGCTGCCAACTGTGCGTGACGGGCGTCGCGTTGTGGAGGGGAGAGGAGAGGTGATCGCCGCAGGCAGCTGAAGGCGTCGCGGAGGGGAGAGGAGAGTTGATCGCCACAGGCAGCTGAAGGAGTCGCGGAGGGGAGAGGAGAGTTGATCGCCGCGGGCAGCTGAAGGAGCGGTGCTGCAGAGAGCGAGCGAGAGCTACAGACCCCGCTCAGGAGGAGACCTGTGGACTGCATTCAAGGTAAGGCTGGGTGCACATCATCTGAGGCTGAGCCAAGGAGGTAAAGGAAGGTCATGGTGTCATGGGCGTCGGCAAGGGGGGCAACGAGGGGCACTTGTGAAGCTTATGGGGCAATGTGAAGCTTATGGGGGCCACGTGAGGGCAAATCAGAAGCTGATGGGGCAGGTTATAAGCTGATGGGGACAATGTGAGAGCAAGCTGGAGCTGATGGGGGCAAGTTGGAGCAAGTTGAAGCTGACGGGGCAATGTGAGGACAAGTTGGAGTTGATGGAGCAATGTGAGGGCAAGTTGGAGCTGATGGAGCAATGTGAGGGAAAGTTGGAGCAAGCTGAAGCTGATGGGGGCAAGTTGGAGCAAGTTGAAGCTGATGGGGCAATGTGAGGGCATTATGGTTATGTGGGGGGTAATGCAGAGATTTGGAGCATTGTGTAGGTGTCCAGTGGAGCTGGCCAATGGGGGGGGGCACTTCAGATTTCTGTGCCTACAGATGGTACCAACTATATTTGATATTGATATACTATTCTCTTGCATGCTGTGTAGACCTAGCATCCCAGGCATTAAAAGGTTGCATGATGGTGCAGTATGAAAGTACTGTGAACATCCTCCATTCAACCCTTTGCATGACTGAGCTTTATGTGATGACTATTCCCCTCCCCTTCATGACATTGTGAAAAAAGGACAGAGTATGAATATCATTAAAATTATGCCCCCCCCCCCCGGAAAAATTTCTGCGGACGCCCATGACTCTCACCTACATATAGTCCTGTTTGGGACATTTCACACACACACAATGATGCAGATAAGATTAGATGATCTGCATATCATCCAACTGGATGCCAGTATCCAAGGGTTTATTCAAAGAGAGAAATATAATCTAAATTCAAATGTACTCTAGATCGAGTGCTTCACAGGTCTCACAGATAGGATAACGATCCTGGTCTCTAACAATACTGTCATCTCATAAAAATATAAATGATATGAATTAAATATGTAATCCTGCCCTCTCATAATAGGCACAGATTCTATGAGTTAAATGCCAAACTGTCCACCCTTACAAGAAATGGAAGCAGCGATCTCGTAGTAAACACAAATTACATAAAATGAATACCTAATACTACCCTCTGATAATAGGCACAAACTGTATAACCTTACAAAAGATGGGAGAAACAATCTAAATATCCACCAAAAATATTTCTCTTCACTCCACTATAGTGATCAAGATTTTTGATATAAAATGTTTAAAAATATATCATATAAAGTACATAAATGGTATCCAAAAACCATCACCCCATAATCTCAAACCCCAAAACTCCTGTGGGGTCAGACCTGGACTAGAGATTTGGGGTTTGAGATTATGGGGTGAATGTTTTTGGATATCATTTATGTACTTGATATGATATATTTTTAAACATTTTATATTAAACATTTTTGGTGATCACTATATTGGAGTGAAGAGAGATATGTTTTAGATATCTAGATAATTACTTCCATCTTTTGTAAGGGTAAACAGTTTGGCATTTAACTTATAGAATTTGTGCCTATTATGAGAGGGCAGGATTAAGTATTTAATTAATGTGAAGTGCTTGATACAGAGTACACGTGTATATTTTTTTTAGCTTCTGGAGGGTGGGAGTATTTATCTGTAGGGGCTAGCAGTTTGCCAGACATGTATAAGATCCTTATTGTGCGCCTCTATAGTTGGTAAACATAATCTAAATTCAGCATATTCAGTATAACTGTAGTTTCAGTGTCATGTTCCCTAATGGCAAAGGCATTGAACTGCTACTATACATTTATTGTTGTACGGCACTGCATACCCTTAGTGCATCATATAAATAAAGATATACATACTCTGGTAAACAATATATGAAACTCTGCCTGTAGCTTGTGTAGAAAAAAATAATTCACCAGTTGATATATCAGAAAATGAATAACAGACAAAGAAATTAATATCCAGTAAATGCTTAACCCCTTGTATTCTAGCAATATCTTTCATATTTTCCAGTGTGTTAGTGCAACTCTAAATTTCAAGGGAATAACTACAATTATACTCTTCTAGCTGATGAAACTTATAGCCCATTGCTTGGATAGATATAGTGGTTAAATAAAAAATTCAATTTATATAAAGTATCAGGTAGCTCAGGGAATTGTCCAAGTAACAAAGACAAGAAATTGCCAAGGACACATTGCTATCTGCAGTCTTAGTCACAGATGATGTCCACCATTGTCCTGGTGACACCTTCATCTTTAAATCCCTGGTTGGATGAAAACCATGAATATATATACTGATTGTCAGGAATACTCATATCTGATTATATCTGGCACATAAATGCATGTATATGATCTTCATATATGGGTTCCCTCTGTATGTGTTTTTAAACATTTCAGAATAAAATGTCTTTTTTAACAGCTCCATATCATGGTTGTTGCCTGATGAAGATTGTATACATGCATTTGCTTGTGAGCTCCAGTTTCCTCACCTTTTTACATGCATTCCTTGTGGAGCCAACTAAGGTTCTCTCTTCTTCCTTTGATCTTGAACTGTGTTTTGCCTAGCCACAACCTGTGAATGACCTGTCTTTAAATCATCTTCATTTACATTCAGAATACTGTTCCCATATTCTGATTGGTATCCAGCATTCTATCTCAGTCCATAGGATCCAACTGCTGTTATTCTGATTTGGCCAAATATGGGAACAGATGAGGTAGGATAACCCTTTTTTCAAGAGCAGATACTCATTGCCCAGGAATAACATTTTCATAATCAAGATTGCAACTTGTACTTCACCGATATCCGTATGCCTCAGTGCTTTGATGGAGACCCAACATCTTGTAGATGATTGCTTACTACATGCTGATCAAGCTTCGGTCATTATTGTTGAAAACTCAGTGAGTCTGTATATATTATATTTCTTTCCTGTCATATGAAACATTAATATGCTCTCCCACCTGTAGGTTAACCCAAAGGCTTTTTGTATGGCATCTGTGAGATAGAAGATACTGCACCCATAGTTATATTTGGAATGTTCGTCCTCAGCTGAAAAGCTCTGATTTTTAGAATTATGTAACCTTGAATGGGATGGAGCGTGTTGCCTAGTGCACTTGGACCACTCTCCAGTCTGTGAACATTGATCATGTTACCAATTCAGCAGTTTTTTCTCCCAACTACCTTCAACCCATCTTACCCTGACACTTAAGGATAACAAATAAGAGGGTCACAGCTAAGAAATCATCAGATCTTACAGACTTTTCAAAGGAATTATTAGGAGTCTGATAGCATAGCAGGATCAATGGAAGTCTCACCACCTCATTCAACCCCCGGGTTTCAGTTCCATCTATGGGCTCCCACCCTCCAACAATTTCCAAGTAAAAGAAAATCAGAAGCATGTTGGATGACTTTAAATGTCATTTTCAGTTAGACATGTTCTTGGTTAATCTCCATCAACATAGGTAGTTGACATAAAAGATCATCTAGAGGCTCACAAAATCAAGTCATCAGCCACATAAATAACCTGAAAAATCAAATTAATGCACCTCCAACTCAAGGACACTCTCTTGAAGAGCTAGCTTTCAGCATGAAAGATGTTAAATTTTCATCCAGACTTAGGGTCTTATGCACAAAATAAAGAAGGATTAATGTGTCATAACAGTTACACCACTGGGGCAAGTAAACATTTTGTTAATTAATGTGGAACTTTTATCTCCCTTCACAATGCATTGGCAACATCTCTAGCATTTAAGATTTCAAAGGTCCATTAAATCAATGGTAATGTTTATTTGCTGTCTAAAGTACAGTTGATTTCCCCCAGAATTACTTTTGTTTTATCATAAGGCCCTTAGAATGATAATGTTAAATTACTTGTTGATTCATAATCTCGGTGCAATATTTTGCCCTACCAACTGGAAAACAGTAAAGTCTATACTCAGAGACAAATTCATGCACGTGGGTTGAGAAAAGAAAACTTACAATGTTAAGACATATATGAAACTGATCAATAATAAACTACTCTACAACAGATCACAGAAAGATGAACTTCAGTTTTGTATCCTGACCAACTTGAAACACAAAGAAATACAGCAAAGATACAACAGAGAGTGCAATAAAGTCGGCAAACTGCTAGGTAGATTGACTAGAGAAATGACAAACAGATCACATATACATGGCATCTAAACTGCTAAATCCAATACAGTGAAACTAAGTGGCACATCTGCTGAATTCAAAAGCAAGTCTGAAAACTTATATACTCTTAAAAAATTCCTACGCCCAACCAGATCCAACATAGACCCCAAAAAACTACTGGATGTCAAACTACCTCATAATAGTGGTTACAAGCTTCTAGAGAGTCCAGTAAACACAAAAATGAATTTCTTAATGCAATTCACAAAAATATACTGACTTCCCTCCGATCTGAAAGCAAGTCTCTTGACCAGACGGATCATAATGAGGGACAATATTGTGTATGTCAGTGTTAGGGAAACCCTGTCCCCATTGACGAAGGAGGGCAGGTTTTTCCTTATGCTGACACAATATTGTCTCTCACTGCGATCCATCCGGTCAAGAGACTGGCTTTTGGATCAGTGTGACGTGCTGAAAAGGGGAGGGAGGGGGAAACTTGTAATTCATTTTCAAGCCAAATATCAAGGTAAAGGATGTTCAGAACATAATATTCAGTATAGAGCAATCGGATGGACATTTATTTTTTGATATTACTAACCCTTTAAGTCCCACAGACAAATGTCCTGTGCGTGATGGGTTTGCCCCATGTATTTAAACCATTTTCAGAACAGAAAGTCTCCCATTTCTCACTCAGAAATGTATCGATCTTCCAACTCATATCCGTAAAGTAAGATATTTACTTTAGATACGTCTCCCTGATAACAGAACCTCATAAAAGATCATTTACAATGTGTATCTTGCCCCCATATCACTTCTCAATGTAAAACAGAAACTATATGCAGAAATCATGGGGAATAGGCTAAATCCTTTATCCCCCCCAAACATACTTGATGGATTTGTACCAGGCTGGTTATGTGCTTCGTAGGGAGATATGGAACAACACCATCTGACTAATCAATACCACTCATAAAGCTCACACCATCTGTGCCCATAATGTTTGTGTAAAGCTATTGAGAGGACCAATTTTCCAGTACACACAATAAATTTAAAATGTCCAACAAATGTATATTTTATAGAGATGGTGTACTCTTGGCTTACATCCACTTAGCCCATAGATACTTTAAGGGTGACCTTTGTCGCCACCTTTGATCATCTACAACATGTAATCTTTAGTCAGTATTTCTAGGCTTAACCTTGACCAAATCTAAAGAATAACCACACTGAACACATATTTTCCATTTATGCAGAGGATACACTAGTTATCATTTGTTGAATATCTACATGCAATTTTGTAAGAAATAACTTTACTGAACTCTCTTATTTTAACATAAAATAAATCAGAAATTGTTAACATTTATTTAAACACAATGATTAATTTGAATATTTTGAATAATAATTTCTATACCACTGGTACAGAAAAACAATAGACCATCTAGGAATTAAACTTAACTGCCAACCTCTTACAACTCATAAACTACATTTTGGTAACATTTCAACTAAATTAGAATCACACCTCTTCAAATTGACTAAATACTTCCTTTTCTAGACAGGGAGAATCAATCTTACTAAAATTAATATTATTCCCAGTTTCTCCATCCTGGCAATATGCAAAAAAATATGGGAGCCTATTAACTCCAAATATACTCTTGTATTATAAAGGTTGACTAGTTCAAACATTAGAGCACTACATTATGAATCAAGTAGAACAACTCCAAACTGGATACCCTAGCTCTGGCTTCCTTCTCCTAGATTTTTCATAAAAACACATCCTCTAAAACGGTTAACCACATAAACATGGCACACTCCTCATTCAGAAAAAAACAATATGTAATCTTAACATATCATCTTTCAATTTCCCCATTACTTTTGCAAATTCTGAAGTTCCTCCAGTACAGGGAAAATTTGATCTTGCTAATTGGAGGATTATGGAAAATCATGCCAAATTAGGCAACTGCCTAGAGATATACATTTTGAGGGGAGCCTCAGCTGTACATTTTGAATTGTGGGTATGATCAAAGCAATGACAGTGTCCCTGCATCAGTTTTGCACCAATTGTATACCATTTTACAGCTTATTATTTAACCCTTGGAGAGATATCCAACAAATTGAGGAGATCTTGCTAATTATAAGCGAAGGGATTTTTCTGTGCCAGGAAACAGTGGATTGGTCTGATGGAGGGGTCATGTGAGGAATAGGGATGGCCATGGGCAGAGCTAAGAGTGCTTAGAGTGTCCTGCTTATGGACGCCTGGGATGTAAATCTGGCCGTGTTGAAAATAACATACAAAAAGTTGCTTAGTTGTAGGAGTCATAATCCATTCTAAAGAACTGTATTAGCCCCTTGGTGACAAGGGCTCTTTTACACTAGAGGACAATAGAAATTCTGGCCTTTTAGAAGGCCTTTGTTCAACCATATTTTTCCTCTAATTCATTTAGTACACCCACACAAAATATATACCATTTTTTAAAGGTAAGTAGATCTTTCTTTTGATTCTTGTTTATACATTTATATGTATAACTCATCATTTAATTTGATAATGATATAAAAAAAATTAAAAATCCAACATTTTATCAGTTTTCCTGTGATCATTTGTACTCAATTAGTGCATCATTTAATAGGGACTGAATAAAAGGTAAGAATATTCGTTCATACCTCCCAGGTGTCCCTTTTTTTGGGGCTATTGTCCCTCTAAGACAAAATCCCTATGTCCCTCTTTCCCACCCTGGTGTCCCTCTTTTTGAAGATCAGACTGTTGTGTGTATATAAGTGTATCACAGTAATAAAACTCACAAAAATGTTTGTTTAAACTTCAGTATAGGTACTTATAAAACAATCTGTGTACATAAAATAATGTGGCATTGCTTTAAATAATTTATTATGTTTCACAAAGAGGGGTTAATGCATCATGGACTTTTTATTTAAGTTCCCCCCCAGTCCTGCTCCCAGTACAACAAGCGCTCCATAATTGGTCATGTGGGGCGCTGGGAGCTCTGTTCTCTGTTTCTCTCTTCCTTGTAATCACAGTGAGGATGAAAGAGACAGCGATCACTGACAAAGGCAATGCACAGTATATTTACATTGCCTTTCTCGTGTGGTTCCACTGTAGAAGTGATCACATGTGTGGAGCCACTGAGAAAAATAAAACGACTGCTCCGGTCCTGGAGCAGTCAGTTACAGCCTCCCTATAATGATCATACAGCACCTGAGAGAGTGCTAAGATTATTAACCCTTGACATGCCAGGTCCATCATCTGTCTTTAAAGGAAGGATTCCTATGACCGTCCTGGCACATTCTCCAGAGTTAATAGGCTATTTTTTTTCATAAGGAGAGATTAATGGACGTAATTCTCACACCTTAACATAAATAATAAGCCATTTCCTCATTTACACATCTTTGCACCTTATCTACTATATATCAATTTATAAATATCATCCTGTCTAAAAGTGAACTAAAATATATACTCAACTGGAAAATAAACTGTGAACATGATCATGCAGACTGGTTCAAAATATATTCAAGTACCCACAAGTTCTCTCAAATTATGAAATCCTCAATAAATTTTCCAAATTCTTCCATTAACTGTCCCCCATTTGGGGAACATATAAGTAAAAGGGAGGCTGCAGCCTGATCCACGTTTGCTCCCTGTTGGAGATAAATCAATCAACACATTTTTATAAAAAGGAATACTCTACTAGACCAGACGTCACCCCAAGACACTCTAAAACCATAGGTTTTTTTAAAAAAAATCTCGTTTTAACCTGCTGAAAATAATTTTCCAATTGTGTCAGTTTTTTTCCCCTAAGTTCCTATGTTTAATAACTATGTGGTATTAGAAAGAGCATTACATTTTGCATCTGGTTGTGCTGTTCATTTTTCCCTGTAGTATGTAGATAAGGATATATATAAGTATTTTGTTAATGATTCAGTCCATGGTAGCATCTGACCTGCATTTCAATACTATCACTTAGGCACATTATTTAAATGCTTTTAGCTGAGTCACTACAATTAGTCATTGTAGTTCTTTACATAACTCCATTCCCCTCCAAAGCTTCCTAGACCTGCTCAGTCTCATTTTGTTCATTGTGGTGACCTTGGCACCCTTCTTGAAGTCAATCTCCGCTATATACAGACACATACATACATGCAAAAAACACACATACTCTCTCTCTCCTACTTCTAGCATAGGGCTTACAATTAATTGCTTTTTTTGGGGGGGCACAGAATTTATTTCTGTGGGGTGAGGGAAACAGACAAAATGTATAAAATGTAACAAAATACATTTTCAGTTTCTGGTTTTTTTTATTTATTTAATCAATGGGTGAAAACCCCTCCAGGCATGGGATAATTAATACCTTCCAGGTCAGTGGTGACTTCACTCCTTGTAGAAAAGCTGTAGGATGTTGTGAAACCTGAGCTACTTGGTCTGGCTGAGAAATAAATAAGTCCTTTAGTGTATTAACAAGGAGTGTGAGGTAGTAAGTCCACTCGAAAATGTCAACTACTACAGACCGAAGAAAGGGGGGAAGCAACATGATATTTATATGCTCTGTATTTACACAGCACAGCTCATATTTACTAGGGTTCCTATTGAACCCCCTGTAAAATTAGCACATAGTATTAGGCATTACAGGTTTTTTTCTTGTTTCTTTCAATATTTGAGACAGTTTTTTTAACATGCCACACCTGGAATATTAAATAAAATAAAATCCTCAGTCCCTCTAGGAACCATATTATTTTCCAGTTATCTTTGGAGAAGAATGATGTCCCATCCTTGGATCATCTCATGTTTCAAGACAGATTCTGATATATAGGGTTTTTTAAACCCTGTACAGCGCTGCGGATTAAGTTGGCGCTATATAAATAAAGAATAATAATAATAAATAATAAGACCTTCTGGGTTTATGTGACTTACTGTGACACTTATTTGTGTTGTTTTATGGATATGTGTAATTACATTTTCAGTTTTGTTATAATGACCACAAGTAACAGATGGAATTTTGTATTACTTTGCAAATGTACCTGCAAAAGTTTAATATCTCAACTCTTTCCTAGATTTCTATCCCGTAGATGAACTATTTTGATTTTTGTAATAGATCTATAAATCAGTAAGAACTTTCAGCTGCTCTTTTGATTTTCTGTACAGGGAGGTATTTTCTCATCATTTTAATTGATTTTTTGTAGCAACCTCTGGGGCTATTAAGAGTTTCTTCAAGAAGGCCATAAAACAGTCAATTATATTTAAGGTTAATGAAATTAATTCATTAGTTTGATGGACCTCATTAGGCTTTACTGTGAAAGGTAAGGTTAGGATGTGAAACAGTCAAAATCCAACAAAGAGTATAATATATACAGGTATATTATAGTTTATGTGGGAATTGTATATTTGCCTGCTCCCAGGTCTTTTCCATTCATTAATAATCATTTGTCATTGATATGGAATTAATCAGAGTCTCTGGAACATTTCTACTGTATTATAAGATAATGGTGTTGATCCTCAAAACCAGGATGGGAAATATACTTAATTTCAACTCCAACAGCTGCATATGCAGCCTGGAAATTATAAGAAGGGTTGTAGGTTAACTTTAACCTTTCATTGAAAAACTGAGTTGAAAAAGGTTTAGAATATTTATTCAGAATATACTGAATATATATGAGGCTATAAACTTATTTAACAATTTAACTGACCTAGGTAGATATCTTTAATAACGTAGTCAAGTATATCTACTTATATAGTTTTTCCATTGTATCTGAAGCAGGGGTGTGGCTGTCCCCTCCCCTATTCATTAACCCTTTGAGTGCCAGAGAGTTGTCCACCTCTCTGGTACTCATAGGGTAAAGGACCACAGTGTTGTACAGTGTATTGTCTTGTACATTCTTCTGATCCATAAATGGTAACACTGACACATACTGATTCATGTACTGACACAGTCAGTCACACACTACAGCATGCACACACACAAAAAACACATACACATACACACATACATACATGCACATATACATTAACACACACAACACACACACACACAAAGCTTTTATTCTAGTGTGGGGATGCCCAGACATTAGTGACATGTATCTACTTTTTTTCAGTCATCCTCACGCATCAGTATACATCAACAGTAAAAAAAACCTCACCAAAACAACATTTACAATATGGTAAAAAAAATAGTTACAACTGTAAAATTATAAAAACAAGTAATTCTGCTGTAGATGAATTGTACCATAGGGGACAAATAAATCTATCCAAATGTCCCTTTGATTTAAATGGTGCTTTTATCCATTTGAATGCTAGAGAGGTTTACTACTGAAATGTTGCCCTCTATTGGGCAACCATGAGAATGGCGAGATCATAATATCGCCTGCATCAAAAGTGCAACATCAGAATGTCGCCCGCATCAAAAGGGTGACATTCTGATGTCATAAGCTTAAGGGTCGACCTGCTCATCCGCTGTGTAAAAATGCATTCTAAGCTAGCTGTGTAATAAGTTTGAGAGGCCAATCAGTATCGCCTGGTGTCTATCTATATTGACACTAAGTATCTCAATGCTGAGAAGTCTGATATCCCTCACGGTATAAAACTGCATTCTAAGCTAGCTGTTTAGTCAGTAGAGACACATACTCAAACAGGCTAGAAATCTCTATTGACCAAACAGCTAGCTTAGAATGTTTTTTTATACCGTGGGGGATAGCAAACTACATGGCATTGAGTGTCAATACAGAAAGACACCAGCCGGTACTGATTGGCCTGTCAAACTGATTACACAGCTAGCTTAGAATGTGTTTTTACACAGCAAATGTGCAGGTGAACCCTTAAGCATGCTGCATCAGAATGTCACCCTTTTGATGTGGGTGACATTCTGATCTCGCCATTTTCTTGGTCACCAAATAGAGGGAAATAATTCAATAAGATACCCATTGGAAACCGCTCCAGCATTCATGAGGTTAAAAGCCCCATTTAAATCAATGGGTAATTGTAGTTGTCTTCTATAGTGCAGTTTTTAAATGACAATATTGTGACTATGTTAACTCTTTCAGTATTGGAAGATTTGGAGAACAATGTGCAGCATGAATCATCTAATGGTCTACCATTAACCACTTAGTAATTTAGTGGCAGATCGTGATCTACTTGTTGGGTAGGCCTGATCCAGCTCCTGGTTAGCATGGGGATTCTGTTGCCTGATTCTAATTTTCTTTACTATTTTCTGCATTAAATAATCACAGTGCTGGAAGACTCACCTTACGTCAGCATGGAAAGGAGCAGATCAGTGAACTAACTGAAGCATGGCCTGCCATTATGTGACTCGTTGCTTCAGAGCTGAGCTGTTTTGGGGTTGTATTTATCAAGCTGAAGTTGAGTAATTCCTGAGTAAACAAGCTGAACTAAAAGGGGAAATAAAACTTCCTAAATACTAATTTGGGATTTTAGTCTCTTGAATGTCAGAGAGGTATCCAACTAATTGCTGTTACTGGACTACAAGTCCCAATATCATATTTTCATTGGTCAATCATTGCTCAATCAATATGATGAATGAAGTACTTCTAAATGAGATGTGACTGCACATGGAGAAATCCCACTCAGACAGCCACTAAAACCAAGGGGCTCATTTTACTGTCATCTGAATGTGGATGTCTTTGAAGCTGAATTAACATTCTGCCACTTGTCAGAAGGTGTCATCAGTCAGCTGTATGTTTCTTTCATTAATAATCTGGGTTTCTACACAACATACAATTATGAGGTATATTAAACTGTCACACACACACACCTGCTAATATACTTTTGCACAATCACTGTATACAGTGAGGGAAAAAATTATTAGATCCCCTGCTGATTTTGTACGTTTGTCCATTGACAAATAAATGATCAGTCTATAATTTTAATGGTAGGTTTATCTGAACAGTGAGAGACAGAATAACAACAAAAAAATCCAGAAAAAAACATGTGTCAAAAAGGTTACGGAGTGAAATAAGTATTTGACCCCTTTGCAAAACATGACTTAGTACTTAGTGGCAAAACCCTTGTTAGCAATCACAGACGTCAGATGTTTCTTGTAGTTGGCCACCAGGTTTGCACGTCTCTCAGGAGGGATTTTGTCCCACTCTTCTTTGCAGATCCTCTCCAAGTCATTAAGGTTTCGAGGCTGATATTTAGCAACTCGAACCTTCACCTCCCTCCACAGATTTTCTATAGGATTAAGGTCTGGAGACTGGCTAGGCCACTCCAGGACCTTAATGTGCTTCTTCTTGAGCCACTCCTTTGTTGCCTTGGCCGTGTGTTTTGGGTCAATGTCATGCTGAAATACCCATCCACGACCCATTTTCAATGCCCTGGCTGAGGGAAGGAGGTTCTCACCCAAGATTTGACGGTACATGGCCCCATCCATCGTCCCTTTGATGCGGTGAAGTTGTCCTGTTCCCTTAGCAGAAAAACACCCCCAAAGCATAATGTTTCTTCCTCCATGTTTGACAGTGGGGATAGTGTTCTTGGGGTCACAGACAGCATTCCTCCTCCTCCAAACATGGCGAGTTGAGTTGATGCCAAAGAGTTAGATTTTGGTCTCATCTGGCCACAACACTTTCACCCAGTTCTCCACTGAATCATTCAGATGTTCATTGGTAAACTTCAGACGGGCCTGTACATGTGCTTTCTTGGGCAAGGGGACCTTGCGGGTGCTGCAGGATTTCAGTCCTTCACGGCGTAGTGTGTTACCAATTGTTTTCTTGGTGACCATGGTTCCAGCTGCCTTGAGCTCATTGACAGGATCCTCCTGTGTAGTTCTGGGCTGATTCCTCACTGTTCTCATGATCATTGAAACTTCACGAGGTGAGATCTTGCATGGAGCCCCATGGAGGGAGATTGACAGTTATTTTGTGTTTCTTCCATTTGTGAATAATTGCACCAACTGTAGTCACCTTCTCACCAAGCTGCTTGGCGATGGTCTTATAGCCCATTCCAGCCTTGTGTAGGTCTACGATCTTGTCCCTGACATCCTTGGGCAGCTCTTTGGTCTTGGCCATGGTGGAGAGTTTGGAATCTGATTGATTGATTGCTTCTGTGGACAGGTGTCTTTTATACAGGTAACAAGCTGAGAGTAGAAGCACTCCCTTTAAGAGAGTGCTCCTAATCTCAGCTTGTTAACTGTATAAAAGACACCTGGGAGCCAGAAACCTTGCTGATTGATAGGGGGTCAAATACTTTTTACACTCAGTAAAATGCAAATCAAATTATAACTTTTTTGACATGTGTTTTTTCTGGATTTTTTTGTTGTTATTCTGTCTCTCATTGTTTAAATAAACCTACCATTAAAATATAGACTGATAATTTTTTTGTCAGTGGGCAAACGTACAAAATCAGCAGGGGATCAAATACTTTTTTCCCTCACTGTAACCCTTATCCCTTTTGAATGCTAGACAGAGGTGTGCACAGCATACCCTTAGGAGAAGGAAGAGGGACAATGTGCACTATCTGTCCTTCGTTCAGACCTGGAAAACTCAGGTCAGGTGTATGTGTGTAGATTAGAGTCCATCATCAGGCCATCCCTGCCAGTCTGCTGGGCTGAACTAGAGTCTGCTACATGTGTACATACTTATCATTAGCTTCCAGCCTACACCACTATTTTCCTTCTGCTACATAGTAACACTACCAGCCATTGCCACATGTATGCATTTAGTGCTGGAGCCTGAAGGGGACTTTCTCCCTGTTTTTGTACCAACACTGACTGCTTTTTAAAGGACACCTACTTATGCAGGACCTATCCTATATAATAAATCGCTAGAACGTTTGTCCAATGCAGTCATGTGCAGTAGAGACTGCCCGAACACACAGAATGCACCTCCCAGTGAGGCGGCAGCAATATGCAGAGCATGACCGGCCTCTTAACCCTTTGAGTGCATTGGGTACCCCTCTGGCATTCAAAGGGTTAACATCACCCGGACCTTGGCCCGTGTATACGGGCTTTTACACTAGTTATTAAATAAATTAACAGGCACTTGTCCCTAGGGAAAAGTTCCTCTGTAAGAAATATGTGGTGGAGTGAAAGGATGGCATTCATGCTTTTAGGATGAAGGTTGAAAATATTTCAAGTCCTCTGTTTTCTGAATATTTTGAAGTTAGACAATAGGTGCGCAATTATTTTTGCATAAATTCAGCAAAATTTGACACTCACAGGAAAATGGCCTATTGCCTAATAGTGAACGTGCATCCAGTAAAAGACAAAAGTAGAAACGTGAATTTCTCCCAGAATACACAAATGATTGTAAATGGGAAAATGTGCAAAAACAATTCCCAGAAGAAGAAAAGGTATTATGGATGATACATCACTGGTAATCCTAGGTGATGGCTCTCAGTATAGATTGAAAAAGGGTGTGTGCATATTATCAATCAATCATGTAGTAAGGGAAAATCAAAGAAAAAAACATATATATCATACTAGCAGTTTTATGGCCGTACAGCAAACCTTGTTTTTATAACCTTTTGAGTGCAAGAGGGGTATCCAATGCATTGCATTGCAGTGCACCCCTGTGGCACAGAAAGGGTTTACTTGTATAAAAAGCTCCCCTGAATTCGTTCTTCCTGGATCCGGGTAGGAGTGGGTGGGATCGGGAAACCCTCTCACATCAATGAGGGGAAACCCTCTCACATCTCTGGGTAGAATGGAAACAGGGGAGTTCGCTTGCTCCTATACGTCACCTCTACTGAACTCCCAGGCGATTCGTTTGGGAGATCAGTAACTGAGGACATCAGTAGGGGTTCAGATGTCCCACCATGAGGTCTGACTTTTTTTTGTAAGCGGTTGGCTGAGGAGGCAGGGGGAGAAGCCTCCTAAGCCAGGGAGTAATTTTTTTTTTTTTTAACAGAGCGGCAGCAGTGGTTGATTAGCAGCAAACCAGTGTTATTGTTCATCTGAGGTTGTATTTACCTACTTTTTAGACCTGCTAAGGAACAGATGATTGTTATTATGTCGTGATATGTAAAATCATAGAAATCAAAGAAGTGTACTTTCTTTTTCACATGATTGTAGATAGATAGGTAGATATGGATAAAATAAACAGTACCACGAGAGAGATGGTAATGCCTAACCTGTAGTATACACCAAGAAGGCGATAAAATCTTAGATGTGGTGAAAGTGAAGGGCTACTAAGTTATCAAAACACTCGACCTAGAGGAGTCTTCTGTGCCACTGTCTTTTTCTATTTGTACAAAAAACAATTCTCACCCCACTAAACAGACAGAAACATCCCAAGGGGTAAATTGATCTCTACTGCACAATGATATGTTTGAGGGTAGTACTATGAGTGCAGTTGCCCCATTTGTAGTACTTACTGTAAATATATAACTTTGTATTGAAGCAGACTGGTCCTTATCAACCCATGCCTCTTGCCTTTCTATCTACCTCAGGCTTCCCTGATGCCTGAGCTGCCTGTCTGATCCTAATACCCTGTGACCTGTCATCATCTTGTTGATGTCATCACAGCACTTGAATTCCAGGGTAACAGAACACTGGGACCAGACTGCATAAGGAAGGCAAAATGGGATCCAGATGCGAGTACACACAGAAGTCACATCAGGTGCAAAGGACCTGTTGGCTTCAACAGGATGTTAAATACCCATTTTTCCCATAATGGGTCAGGCTGGCACAGAAAGGGGGGAGATGCAATTCTGATTATGTGTGGCTCTGTGACTACCAGAGAACAGTGGAACATCTGGGGTCTCAGGCTTTGTCATTGTTTGGTTACCAGTGGACAGTGGAATGGCCGGGGTATCATATAGTGTAGATATATTGCTACCAGTTTACAGTGGAACAAGGTGAGATTGGCAGACAGTGTGATTCTGCGGCTACCAGTGAACAATGGAATAGGGTGGATATGGCAGACAGTGTAGTTCTGTGGCTACCAATGGACAGTGAAATAAGGCTAGAAAGGCAGTCAGTGTGGCTCTGTGGCTAACAGGGTACATGGAACAAGGATGGGGTGGCAGTCAATGTATGTGTAATTCTATCCAGGGTGTCATCCATCACTCTCTGATGCACTCCGGGCTTTGCCCCACTCTTGGACGCTTCCAGGTTCATCCCTGGCATCAAGTCACGTGCACCGAGATGTCATCTGGCAGCGTCTATATCTGGACACTCCGGACTGATGCGGGTGCACTCAGATAGTGTTCCCCAGCATCTAGTCAGCTTGTAGCTCTGCCTAGCACCCTAGCCTTGCATAATATTGTTTGTAGCCTTCCTAGTTGCCGAATTCAGCTATCCCTTTGACTATCCTCTTGCCTGCCAATTTTGATTCTGTATTATCAACTGTGTATGACCCTGGCTATTCTAAGAGAACTCTCTGCTTACTGATTCTGCTCAGTGTTCCTGTCCGGCTGTGTATGACCCTTGCTATTCTAAGACAACCCTTTACCTTATGATTCTGCTTATTATTCCAGTCCAGCTGTGTATGACCCTGGCTCTGTTGGACATCCCTATTCTCCTCTCCAAGTATTAGTACAAGAACCTTCTCAGCTGTTCCAGTTCTACAGTACTTCTTCTGGACAGGTCTGTTCTCTCTTCCTAGGAGAGTATATTTATTATTTATGTTTTGCTGTTGTTATTCTAGGAGAGTTAAGCCTCTAGGCCTCTGCTCCCCATGCACGCTCTCTATACTTCACAACCTAGCCATCACTCTCCCCTGCAGGAGAGAAGGTGCTGCCTGTGGAGGTTCCATCCAGGGCTCACTTCCAGCTACTCTGGGGTCTGTCATGCAGCTTTGTGGTTGGCACCTTTAACCAGCCTAGGCCGTAGCATGGTACCTTTGCAGACAGCCAACGCACGCCGAGCTCCGCCCCCAAGTGTTGCACCTGAGCACTCCCTCTCCTGTGGGCTTTTCCACATCAGTTCTGGTTCCTGCGTGACACAGGCGACAGTGGAACAAGGCAGGGATGTCAAATAGTGAATGTATAATTCTGTGGCTCACAATGGACAATGGAACAAGGTTGTGTTATCAGACAGAGTATGTATAATTCTGTGACTAACAGTGGAGAGTGGAGCAAAGCAGGGGTGTCAGAGAGTGTTTTTCCATTTGTAACTACCAGTGGAAAGTAGAACATAGCTGGGGTGCCTAACAATGTGGTGCTGTGGCTACAGTAGTACAGTATTACAAAGGTGGACTGTCAGTGTGTTTCTGTGACTGCTAGTGGACAGTTGAACAAGGTGTATATGTGTCCAGTGGACAGGACTGGAAAGGTTAACAGCGTTGTGCTATCAGTGAACAATGGAATATTGTTTTCCTGAATGTTTCAGTATGTGACGGGGGTGGGGGTCCATATATTTACAGTTTTGCCCTGAGAGCCATATTGCATAAAAACTGCCTTGGTTAATATTTTCTATAAATGCTTGTTTGTTACATGAAGTTCATATTTCATATCTAAATAATAAATGCATTATTTTACAAAGTGTTTAAATACTTTGCCAATATGGAGATCTGGGTTATCTTTCCTTGAATACATTATATATTTTGTGGTATGCTAATTTTTAAAAACCACAACTTATACTTTGTGTCAAATATCATTATTTGTTATTGTTTTTAATTTAGTTCATATTGCATATGTTAAGAATATAAATTAATAGTTGTATGTTATATTTCTTTCAGTGTCAAGTTTTTTTAACATATGATTATAAAATGTATGCTAAAATGAAGAGAGTATAATAGGAATTTGATTTCATTTATTAATCTCTTCTCATTTTTACTAAAAGGTTAAGTATTTCTTTAACCGGCAATAAAGAGACACAATAAGTATGGATTCATATTAAAAAGCATATTGTGCCTCTTTATACACGCTCTGCTTAACCTCCACTTAAAAATATGAAGAGGTTAGAAATCTGATTACAATTCGCCATTATGAAGGGGAAGAACTGTTTATTGAATCCTGATTTATAGTTAATGATAGAGGCTAATAATTATTCTATTACGAAAGGCAATGGTCAGCTGCAGGTGATAAAAGTAATTATCTGTTAACCCTTTGAAAGCCAGAGGGGTACCCAAATCATTGCACTCAAAGGGTGTTTTATTGAAACATTAAAGGAGCAGTAAACTTGCTTTATGAAAAAATATATATTGTAGGGATTTTCCTATTGAGTAAAATAAGGGTACTCCCACTGCCGAGAGATTTATATTTCCAGATTTATTACAGTTTAAACCCATGTTTTTTTACATTAGCAGTGCCCTCTAGTGGTCAAATTCTAATTAGATTTCCTGTTAGATTCTAATGGAGAGGAAAGTCAGAAAAGTCAGTGATATAGAGTTCTCCATAGAATGTGATAGAAACTGCCTGTCACTTCCTGTCAGTTAGAACTACCAGGAAGTAAACACAGTAAATTCACTTCCTGATTATTTAAACTGCTAAAAATTTTGAATAAAATATCTGACAGCGATGGGAGTACCCTTGTTTTATTCAGCAGGAAATGCTCTATAAAATATATGTTTTCATAAAAAAAAGTTTACCGCTCCTTTAAGGTTCGGCGAAGTAAGAGCTGGAGCACTTCTGGGGCAAACCAAATGCAATATAAGGTACAAATCAAAATTCCCATTGATTAAAATGTGGCTTTAAACCCGTAGAATGTTAGTGAGGTCTCCAACGTGTTGCTTTGCAATGCACTGTAGAACTCTCTAGTACTCATGGGGTTTAAAGCCCTGTTTAAATCAACTGGAATTTTTGTGACATTTTAGTTGTCCCCCATGACGTCGTAACAGATACTTAGTACATCAGCCTCAGTGATGTTGTTAGCCCTTTGAGTACCAGAGGGGTACACAATGCATTGCTTTGCAATGTGTTGTGTCCCCCTCTAGCACCCAAAGGGTTAAGTTCAGAGCATATTGTTCCAGTGGGATATTTTCCATCTCAGTAGGTCTTCCCCTCAAAGAAAAATAAATTATTCTTGAAGTGGGCTGAACATTTATTTTTGACCACACTGAGTGTCAGATGGATGTACAATGCATTTGTGGCACTCAAAGGGTTAAATGAATCCTATGTGAGGAATTCTTGCATCCTTCTGAGAATGGAAAGACTTCAGCAGGAAACACTGGATGGGAAAAAAATCATTTAAATCACCCAGCTCTTCCACACATACTAGAATCAGTGGAGCAAAAAGAGCAGACTGTATTTCAGGATGTATCTGCTTGATCACAGATACAATAATCAAAAAGATTGAGCCTCTTATTAACTCACTAGTGTGTGCTGGGTGATGTTAACCTTTTGAGTGCCAGAGGGGTACACAATGCATTGCTTTGCAGTGCGTTGCATACCCCTCTGGCACTCAAAGGGTTAAGAGGCCGCCGATGCAGTCACGTACTGTAGATACTGCCCGAAAGCACAGAATGCTCCCAGCATTCCTACACCTCCCAGCATTCTGTGCGTTCTGGCAGTCTCTACTGCGCATGACAGCTTCTGACAAACATCCTACTGAATTATTACATAGGATGTTCTCAAGCTAGAAAATGCTCAGTGAGGATCTGTCACCTTTCCTCGGCTCAGTATGGCTGTTCTTCTTGAATGTATTTGCATAATTATTCCTCAATTCCATAGACTGAAAGGGGAATAATAGATAGTAGTACTGCATGCCTTAAATGTATAAATAAAAAAACTAGAAAGCAGGAGACTAGTCTCATAAATGTGATTATAAGCTTTCAAGACCACTTAGGTTTGTTCCTTAGGCAAGAATGAGAACCGAATACCTCATGCCTACAGTACAAAATGTAAGTCTCATTGAAGAGGTAGACATAAAAAGTGCCACCTTCTAGAAACATTTTTGTACACCAGAGTAGGGAGTATAAAGCTAAGTAACCCTTCATTTTATGTAACTTGTTGCCTTCTTTCCAAAATGGTATGCCTTGATTCCTTTTCTTTAGATCTGTTACAGCTATTTAAGTACAGTCAAATCACATTTGAAGAAGGTAATAAAAACAACTTATTTTGGTAAGGGTATATCAGGACCCGGTCCTCCAGTTCCAGTATCTGCCTCTTCCTCCCTATAGTTCGCCTTTCTATGTGATTCTGTATGAGTGTTTGTGCCTCCAGACCTAGAATTACATCAGTCTTGTTCCTGTGGATCTCTTTTGTTGTCCTGGCTTGCACCCAAATGTCTGCCCATTGCCTTGAATTACTGCCTGACAACCTGTGTTGCCAGCCCCAACTTTTGGCTTTCTCTGGTGATTTTTTGTGTCTCCTGATTCGATACTGTGCCCCTGTTTAATTGTCTTGCCAACTTCGTGCCGCTTGGAACTGCTTGTATTTTTTCTCTGTCGTCATTAGGGAAATTACAGCAAAGCAGTTACAGTAGCTATCTAAGCTCTTAAGCTTAGCCCTGAAGCTATGCCCACTAGCATCTCTAGTAGGAAGGTAGCTTTGTCCTGTACTTTCCCCTCTGCTTTGGTGTCAGCTATTTCTCATACACATCAACATCATAAGATAGTTTTGTGCTTCTGGCAACACCTATGGTATGTCAGAGCCTACAAATGGGGTGTTATGTCTCTGGGAATAGGAGCTGCTAATGAATACCATAGGAAGTTCCATATTTTTCAGCAATTTCAATACCTTTGAAAGGATAGAAAAGTAAAATTGCATATTTGTGGGCCTCAGGCTAGGGTAGAAAGGAGGAGACCCCATATTTGACTCAATGGGTTGTCTTCTTTGCAAATTATATGTCTTGTCTACCTATTCTTCATATCTGTAGTTACAAGTGCAGGTATGTCATATTTACAAAAGAAAAAAATAGCAAAACATTGAAGTCTGTGTAATTATGTGATCCTGGAAACCCTAAAGTATGTCAGTGTATATCACTGGGATACCATTTCACTTAGGAGGCCTGTAGCTACCTAACCTATGGAAAAAAACACTTCTAAGTAGTTAATAGTACTACGCTTGTTTAACAGCCAGCAGTGCTGTCTTTTAAATCTACAACCTGGAGATGGGGAAACTTATTTTGACTTCAACACCAGTGAGGATACAACCTGTATACCCTCACTAATTTTTGTTTCAAAGGGGTGGCACCAACCCCATATGACATCAACCACCGCACTTTTACCAAGCAACAGGGCAGAAGAAATTAGCCATTCTAATGTCTTTTGAAAGTAGTGTGAGACTGGGACAGCTTGCCCCAGTTTACTATGAAAATGATATTGAATATCAAAAGGGTGACATAAAAATGTCGACAACTTCATAATGCCTCTGTTTTGATGAAGGTGGCATTTTAAGACACCCTTTTGACACTCAATAGGAGGGAGTCTCTTTTCAAGTTGACAGAGAGGATTTGTTCCCATTCTCTGCAGCAGTTTCTCTGCCATCTGCACATCGCAACAGTCTTCCTCCAGCCCACCAGGCTGAAACTGTTTTGTACCATGGACAACTCTTCAGGCTGTTCTATTTCCTCTAATTGGCTGGTGCAGTCCAGTTCTAGAGCAACTAAATCTGGATGCAGCCTACAATTCCTATTAGAAATGTGGAACTTTTGATCTCCGGGCATGCCTCTGGAAATAAATTCTAAGTGCTGCTCCCTAATAAGTTATTGTTGGATGATAGTATGCATGGATGGGGCTTTCAGGGTATATTTTTTCCTTCTGTTGCTATGTCAGTTCCCTCGACATTACCACACATAAATTGTGAACAATATGTGGCCATCTAGCTGTTTAACTACAATTTCTGTCATGCTCAGCCATCCATTGACCTGCTAAAAATGATGGGATCACTTTCACCAGTAGCTGGAGATCCATGGGTTGTACATCCCTCTCTCTAGCATTCAGTACACAGGAGACATTCAGTCTACAACATTTTCTTTTAATAATACTACTAAATAATAGCCCATCATGCATTCACCAATATGCACAATTACCTTATTACAGCTGCACAAAATAAGAAGACAGGGATCTCTCCTTTTGCAAGAACAATGCCCTATGTGACAGTTTCCTACTGACTACTCTACTGCATTAGACCAATGACAGCTACCTCACATTATAAATGATAACTACAAGGTATTGTTTGGGATTGTGGAAACAACACACTCAAAGATCGATGAGGACGTGTTTGATTACTACAAATATGCACTCATACTCTTAGTGTTACATTGCAGCAGACTGATAATAATCCATCACCCATGGGGAAGGTTACCCTTAGCAATATAACCTGTTGGTCAGCACAAGCTGAAGTAACCTTGAAATCTGGCTTGTTGTAAAACACTGTGAATCTCTCTCTTTACAGAATTCAGTATTGTACAAGTGGCTCTGCTAGGAGCCGAACTGCCAGATTTCCAGATTATTGGTTAACAGGCATAAAGTTGATCCCAAATACTATCCAAACACAATGGCGACATTTTAAAAGTTGCCCTTTTGACATGGGTGACATTTTAATGTCTTCCTTTAGACGTTTGCAATTTAGTCAATGCCATTCCAGTAGGATACAGCTGGCCCCTGCTTCACACTACTTACAGAATACATAACAATAGTTGATTTCTTCTGCATTGTGAATCTGTATGAGTGAGGTACATTATGTCATCCAGGGGGCAGGGCTAGAGCAGACATGGGGCTCCCTGGTGCCTTCCCCACACCTCCTAAGTCTTCACACAATGTAGCATGTTCTCACTAATGGCTACTAAAACAGTTGATGCCAAAAACTACAGCTAGATAAGGCATACAGAGGCCAGACATGTTATTGTTCCATAGTGGGTGGTTCGGGAGGTGTAAGCATCCCTATAACTGGACAATGGCTTTATAGGTGTTTGGGAATGCTTGCATAGGACCACCAGTCTGGAACCATTTGACCTTACAAAAGAGAGCTCCACTTTGCAGGAGATTACTAGGAAAATAATTAAAACTTGGAATGGAGAGGAGGGAACAGCTAGTAAAAATGGGGTAGATAGTATAGATGGGAAATGAGTACAAATAAAAGATCATAGGAATGGAGATGGGGTGGGGATTAATGTAGCCAAAAAAGAGGAACTTCAATTAAATTCAGATATAGAAAAGAGGTAATTGGTAAAAAACAGTTACAACAAAGCTAATTGTATGGTGTAAAATGCAAGCAAAATAATAGGCAAAATGGGAATGCTTGAAATGTTGACTGTTAAAAAGGATTTGGACATAACTGGTATAACCAAAACATGGTAGGATGATACTCATGATTGGGCTGTATATATTGAGGGCTAATCCTTGTTTAGGAGAGACAGGTGGTTTGTGCCTATATTTGAAACCAGAACGAAATCCAAGTTTAACCCCTTAGTGACAGGCCGCATCCGCACGCGGCCATCACTTAATGCCCCGCTGGGGTCCTGGGTTCAAATCCCACCAAGGACAACATCTGCAATGAGTTTGTATGTTCTCACTGTGTTTGCGTGGGTTTCCTCCGGGTACTCCGGTTTCCTCCCACACTACAAAAACATACTGATAGGTGAATTTAGATTGTGAGCCTCAATGGGGACAGGGACCAATATGAGTGTAAAGAGCTGCGTAATCTGTGTGCGCTATATAAATAAAGGATTATTATTATTATTATTAACATTTTTTTTTTTTGCAAATGAATCCAGAGTCCCTGAACAGCGTGCAGCTGCGTGGGGACCCGGATTTCTGGTACTTAAAGGTACGTCCTCTGTCACTAATGACAGTTTTTGCAGGACGTACCTGATAAGTCCTTTGTCATTAAGGGGTTAAGAGTAGATATTTATGGGCTTTATGAGGAAACTGGAGATACTATGAAGTCCTTGTGGGTACAAATTTAAGTCAACTGTGGCTGATGGTGGGTATATTCAACAAATTACCAAATATTGATGAGAATGTTCAGGCCCAGCTGTTATTGCAGTTGAGAAAATCTATGTCTTGGGCATAATATAATTGTGGGAGATTTTAACTATCCAAATATAAACTAGAGAAATTAGACCTGTCAGAGTGCTAAGGGAAACAGGTTTGTGAACATGCTTAACCCCTTAGGGTCCGACGATCCCACGGTGTCTGGTCCTTTAAGGACCAGATAGACGAGTTCGACGTGCCGTCCCACGTGACTGATCACATGGGGCAGCACATCGAAAGGAGGACTGAAAGAGATCGCTTCGGTCTTGGAGCGATCAATTTCAGTCCACGGTATTACTCACCTCGCTCCTGCAGGAGCACGGTGAGTAAAAGCACGTGACGTACCAGGACCGTCACTGGTCCTTAAGTTCCGGACCAGCGTCCGGGTACGTCACAGGACGCGAAGGGGTTAAGGATAGCTATATGTCACGAATGGTTCAAGTGCCGACAAGAAATAACAGTGAATTGCACCTATTGATAACAAATAACATAGACATGGTATCCAATATTAAAGTAGGTGAACATTTGGGAAACAGTGATCATAATATGGTTTCATCTGAGATCAGTTTGAAGAAGCAAAACTGTATAGGTTCAGATAAACTCTTAATGTGAAAATAGCTAACTTCAAAATGTTAACAGCATCAATACAACACATAGACTTGGATGAATTATTAAAAGGAAAAAAAATATCAGAATTTAAATTTAGGTTGCAGAAATATATTCAACAGTCTATACCATTGAAGAAAGAATGCAAAAGAAATACATCACACTAATGTAGTAAAATCTAGAAATAAAGAAGAAAAAGTAATGAGGGCATTTAGATCATTTAAGTCTGAAAACAGAAAATTAATTCTTAAAATAAAACAAAGATTTCAAAAACAGTAAATAGCTTAGAAAAAATAGAAAATGAAACTCACATTACAAGCAAGAGCAAGACTAATCCAAAAAGTCTTTCCAATGCAAAAATAAAAAAAACTTATAAGGGATTTCATTCAACCTTAAAAATTGAGATGGACAAAATGATATGGAAGGATAGGGAAAAAGCTGATGTTCTAAACGCACACTTTTTAGCTGTATATGCCAGGGAACAAGCAATGGTAGAAGATCCTCAACAAGTAACAATTACAGACATATAATTATCAGATACAGTGTTAACAGAAGAAAAGGCCAAGGGGAGACTAGACAAACTTAAGACTGATAAAGCACCTGGTTCTAATGGTATAAATCTAAGAGTTCTTCTGGAACTCAGTGCAGTATTAAAAAGACCACTCACTTGAATTTTTAAAGACGCTGTCTCCTCAGATCCACAAAATTGGAGCAAAGACAATAGTCTGCCTTTACTTTGGAAGGGAACTAAAACTTAACCTAGGAATTATAGACCCATGCATTTCACCTTGATAGCAGAAAAACTGTTTAAAGGGATAACAATACACTACAAAAAATAAAATCATTTGAAGCAATCAACATGTTTTCATGAGGAATAAATCTTACCAAACAAACCTTTTGATCGTCCATGAAGTAAGATAATGGCAAAGCAGTAGATGTCATATATCTTGATTCTTCAAAGACGTTTGATACAGTGTCACATAGGAAGTTGGTGTATACAATAAGAAAATTGGGTCTGGGTGGAGAACCATTGCACCTGGATAGAAAATTGGTTGACGGATAGGGAACAGTGTGTTGTAATGGAAAATACTTTTACAATCGAGAGTGGATTATATCAGGGTTCAGTACTTTGTCCACTGCTTTTTAACATGTTTACATATAACCAGGATATTGGTATAGAAAGCAAAATATAAATATTTGCAGATTACACTAAATTATTCAGTGTAATACATTTAGAGCAGGATGTTTATTCTCTACAGAATATTTTTCATAAAATGGTAGATGTGCAAAAAATGAAATAAGCAATCAAATGCAGGAAGGCTTAAAGTTATGCATTTGGAACAAACAAATTGTAATTCTACTTATGAACTTAATGGAATCATTCTAGAGAAAGATGTGTGACTCCTTGTAAACCTGGAAATAGTGATCAATGTCAATTAGCAGTAGCAAAAGCAAAGTCCTGCCATGCATAGTAAGGGGCACTGAACCAAGATTGAATAACATAATTTTGTCACTGTACAAATTGTTGGTAAGACCTCGCCTTAAATTTGCAGTGCAGTTTTGGGCACCATTTATGAAAAAAAGATTATTCTAGAACTGGAGAGAGTACAGAGAAGAGCAACAAGCTTAATTAAGGGAATGGAGGAAGTAAAGTATGAAGAAAATCTCACTAAACTTGAAATAACATATAAGAGGGGATCTTTTTGCATTGTATATGTATGTGTGAGGCCAATACAAGGATCTTCCTCGTGACCTTTTTATTGCATGTCGTGATCAAATAACTAGAGTTCAAACCTTTCAATCAGAGGAAAGAAGATTTCAACTACAGCAGAGGAAGTTTTTTTTTTTTTACAGTAACGTCTGATCAATTTCAAATTCCTTGACCAAGGATTTGTTAATGGCAGACATAATGGAAACATTTTAGAGAAAATTAGATCCAGTTCTAGCAGGAGGTAACATGCAAAGTTATACTGTGTATTAGTAAACAAAACATGAAGTTCAGGGAAACAAGTTCAGGGACACAGATCAATACCAGTTTTGGAGTCAAGAAGATTATATCAATTTCATTTTCTTGGTTATACTGTGGCATGATTTGAACTTGTTGGACTTGTGTCTTTATTTTCATCCTAATTTACTATGTAACTAAGTAATCTAATACAAACAGTACCCCTGAAAAAGGAACAGACTAGATAAGAATTGAAGATGCATTAGTGGGGAAGCGAAATTCGCACATATGTTTTTATAGTTTTTCACTGCTAGAAATGGTGCTGACCCCACCAAAACAGAGGGCTAGGTTAATCAAATAATATTTATAATACAATAACCCCTTACCTTTCCCAAAGGACTGAGCAAATGCATATTTTATAATCCTGCTCAACTTTTCCCAAAGATCAAGTGGATGTCTAAAAATTAACCCGCAGTTTCTTCAAGGCAAGGTAAAATATAATAATTTATCTTAACCCAGTTCTGGCTTTGCAAACAATGCACTTGTCACTGTATGACAGAAAGTTACAGATCAGAACTAGTTCCCTTGAGAGTTACTAAATTCTGCAGGGCTTTTATTCTAATACATGCGGACCAGTCACAGCATAAGTACACTGAGAAAAGAGGAGTATCATAGCAAAACTCACTCTCTATAATTGAACTATAGAGTTTAGTTATGTTCAGATGAACCAGGCATTGGCCTGGTTTGGATATATGATTAATTGTTGCCCCTTTTTATTTTATTCATTCATTCATTCAAATATTTATTTATATAGTGCAATGCATTGCTGCTGTCATGACCATTAGGTTATGAAAAATGCCGGGGAAAGCCTGAGAGCCAGTAACATACCTAATATTGTCACAGGAAACCTTCTAGAAAGAACATTCACAGCCAAGCCAACATTGGATATGAACCAAGGCTTGGTTTCTTGCAAGAATCTGAGCTAGCCCTGGGACAAACCGGTCCTACCTTTTCAGTTTAGTATTAGTTTATCATTTTGCCCTCTCATTATCCTTTTTTTTTACTTTGTTTAACTGGGGTTGTGGGTGATATATAAATTAATAGGAATGTGGATAATTTTTATTTGCTGTTGGTATGTTCTACAATTGTTGTTCTTTTTCTTCCTGTATAAGTCCCCATGTCCTGGAAATGCAGGGTAATACCATTATGTCATAGCAATGGCCAGCAATAGCAGCCTTGTAAGTGTCCTTTGGTTTCTACAAACTATGGCCCCATAAGCAATAGCATGAACTGTTCCAGACATCAGGATATCAAGAGGTCATACTGTTCACCTTGCTACTGAACAGCAATGAAGGCAGCTTTCTTCTTAACAACTATATTGATCAAGTCACTACCATAGAATAGATCTGAATTAGTGCTCATCTGGGATTTCACCCCATGGATGCTAGAGAAAATGAAATTATTTAAATGAGTGCTATTAATTGTTATATTTTATTAACCCTTTCAGCTGGACAGTCCTTTGGCACTCAAAACTGTTTCTGTATGAAATGTATCTATATAACATTGTATAATGCTTTTCCTGCTGAGTAAAATGTGTACTTACAATGTTGAGAGTGTTTTCATTTAAATATTATTGGTATGATTTACTCAAATGTAAGCAACAGTCCCAACTGATGTCCAAAATTGCAGTTTTTAATGGACTATATGGGAGAGCTTGAGTCATAGAATGTGGATCTTCATGGTAATAGGAATAGCATGACCTGGTGGCCACAATATAAAATAGTTTCTTGTAAAAAATAAGTTTGAACAATAATACATTTTAAATGAAAAAACTCCCAGTAGTGTGAGTATTGTTTTTTAATCAGCAGGTAAAGTTATATGACATAGACACACACTAATTATATATCATTCCAATGGGTCTGAGAAAAACATAAAGCCGTGCTTAAATAATGTTGTAAATTATGCCACTTACTACCACTTGTAGACCTGGTATTAGACAACTCAGAGTTTTATCTGAGGAAATAATTTTACAGTTTGGTTTTACAGACTTATTAATCTAGCTGGTGGCATAACTGGTGTCTTCATTATTTGTATTTGAACATATACTTTTATGTTTTGCCATGTCCTGGCCTACTGTTCTTTTATAGCATCTCCTTTCTTACAAACGTTCTTTCATTACTACAAACTGTCCTTTGTAGATCTCTTGATTATAGTTCAGTGATAGGGCCTGCAGGATAAGAAGAATGGGGCTAACTCTTTTCTAGTATGGAAACTAGAGTTTAATCCTTTGAATGCCAGAGGGTTTTGCAATGCAATGCTTACCAATGTGTTGAGTAACACCTCTGGTATTCAAAAGTTTAACAATAGGGTATTCCTATCCTTAGGTTTCTGACATAACGAGCTGCTCAGTCTATTCTTACTCCTTGTGAGCTTCATAACCAGTAAATTGATGGAGCCCCTGCTATATTCCATGCTGACTCTCACTGCTGTCTGTAATACATTCAGGTCATAACCAGTAAGAATTTTTCTGATCCTTTCCATGTGAGAAATACATATTCAATATAACAGAAGAAATACAACAGGGAAGCTCCATGTTTTAACATAATACTGTATGGAGCTTCCCTCCATCAATTTGCTGGGTATGAAGCACGCAAGGAGTAAGAACAGTTTGGACAGATCATTGTTTCAGATACCTAAGGATAGGAATATCCTATTGATAAACTCGAGTTTATATTCTGCCATAGAGGATTTAGCATATGTGAGAGCCATGGCAGCCATTACAGAGTTTCCAGAAATTTGGTACCAGAAAGATTTCAAAACAGAAATATTTCATAGTTAGTGAGAGTTCACCAAATTCCATCGGCTGGCCGTTATAATGTTGAGAGGCCCTTAGTATGCCTTCATAGCCTTGTATGCTATCTTTCTAGGCGATTATCAAATATACAGACTTCAAGTCCAGAGAAGCCAATGTGGTATCATCCCTTTCTATGCCAGTATCCTGTAGTTATTGAGTCAGGGTTTTGGGATGATTAATTAAAATAAGAACATCTCTGGATAAGACTGTTGGCCTTCTGGGGCCAGGTTATTCTCAGAGAGAAAGTCAAGTTTCTTTTTTTTTTTTTTTGGTTGTGGGTGATATATAAATTAATAGGAATGTGGAAAATTTTTATTTGCTGTTGGTGAGTTTTACAATTGTTGTTCTTTTTCTTCCTGCGTAAATTCTCATGTCATGGAAATGCAGGGTGATACCATTATGTCATAACAATGGCCAGCAGTAGCAGCCTTGGTTTCTATAAACTGTGGTCCCATAAACAGTAGCATTAGCTGTTCCAGACATCGGGATATCAAGAGGTCATACTGTTTACATTGCTGTTGAACAGCAATGAAGGCTGCTTTTTCCTTAACAACTCACAAGTTTCTTTGTCAATGAACCCAGCTTGGATGCCAGGTCTGAGAACTTTTGAGACTTTTGAGTAGGCTGACCATATTGTACTGTTTTAAAAGGGACAGCCTCATTTTTTCATATTTCCAGACTGTCTCTTCTTTTTAATATAAATGTCAATTTTGTCCCATTTTTAATATAACATATATATAGTTTTTAATTTTTTATAAAAAAAACTGAATGTGGCTTGTTTATTTCTCATAACATAAAGTAAATCGGAACTTCCTTTTATCACACTAGTGGTTTTACTGTGGTTTTACTGTACACATTGATTACCATAGAGTCTTATGACTCAAGTGACTCATAACTGTCTAAGACTCTTGAGTCTATAATAAATTACCATAGAGCAGGGGAGGGCTGGCAACTTTTGGCCTGGGGGGCAAGTACAATTAAGTGGCCTATTCCTATTACCGCTCCAGCCCAATGTCCCAGCCCAACCCCTTTTGTTAATGTTATAGCTGGCATTAATGTTATGGATCAAGTCAAGTGATACCACAGAGCTTATAACTGAAATGGTAGTACACTATTGATATCACAGAGATGACAAGTGAATTGGAGGTGATACCACAGAGCTTATAACTGAAATGGAGCTACACTAGTGATACCACAGAGCTTAAAATTGAAATGGAGCTACAATACTTTATGTTTACTCCATTTACAGCAGCAAATGGGAAATTGAGTGAGGCAGTGGCCCACTGGCCCATATTCATGACCAGACTGGGGGGCAATTTCCCCCTTGCCCCCCAGGCCAGCCCTCCCCTGCCATAGAGTCTCTTAGTGATACGACAACGAGTCATAAGTCTCTATGGTAATCAATGCATACAGTAAGCACAGTAAAACCACTAGTGTGAGTGACGATGAGAGGAAGTTCTGAGTTAATTCATGTTAAATTAAATTGGGCTTTTAACCTCTTGAGTGCTAGAGAGGTCTCCAATGCATTGCCAAGCAATGCTTTGGAGACCTCTCTATCATTCAAAGCATTAACAAGCTCTGTTTGAGTGCATGGGAATTTAGGAATTTTTATTTGTCCCCTATGGTGCAGTTGGTTTACTCCAGAAAAACTCCCGCTTTTATAAATATGGGCCTCTGCTCCTTCTGAACTCTTGAAAAGGTCCTTATGAAGGCAAATGTGCACTAAGGGGCTTGAGGGAAGTGCTTGCCGGTTCACCTCAGCTTGAGACAAGAACTTAGCAATTCACCTCAGCTAAAACTGCATGGATGTCCATTGAGTGCAAGAGTGCCTCTATGAGAGGGATGTGTCACTTGAAGTTATAGGGTTAGTGGAAGGACTTTTTCACACATTGCAAGAAGAAATACAATGCTACGTGCCTGACAGACCATGTCATGTACAGAATAGTGAGCCTTTGCAAACTCACATCTATGGGAAACACAGACGTAATACTGAGAGACAGTGTTAATGGGCACCAATTCACCATTACTATAGTGTTTTGTGAGGCTATACTATAAGCCAGTAGTGAAAAACTTTTTGGAAAAATAGCACCACTTGTACACATTGAAGTTCACTGAAATTTGTGTGGTCCCACCCTTTAACAGAGATGGTGATTGCTTCTGACTGTTACTTCAGTGCAAGATTAAATCCATGGACTATCTGATTTTTTATGCACGTCAATTCCCATTTTGTTTCTATATCCATCCCATAGGACCACTGGTTCTGTTATAGGTTTTCTGTACACCATACACTTTGGATTGTGGGGGTTATTCATTTGGATCTTTCATTTTCCTTTATTTATTATTTGAACTCTGTATTACCTAGGTATTCCACCTACCTTTTATTTATTTCCCTCTTGTTTTGATTTATCCTTACTCTTTTTCTTATTTTTTGCATTTTTCCCTTTATCGTGTCTGTTGATGTCTGACTTACCACAACAATCAACGTTTTTCTCTTCCTCACTTAATGTTCACTACTGTTGGTGAATGGCTTTATTATTTCTTATAGTCAGAACCAGCATGAGCCTATATTTATTCTGAGTGTTACTGGGTATCATGTCACTCTCTAGCATGTCTGCAAGCAGCTGTCTTCCTATTACCTCACTTCCAGATCCAGCTGGCAGCCACCTTGGAACGCCCAGATTTACACTCAATGTTGGGCACATATTTACTATACTATTTAAGAATTGTTTTATGGTTCAGGTGTCCTTTCATTGGTAGGACAAAAACATTGACAGGGTCGTTACTTGTAACATTAAAAAAGTACTGCTCCTTTATAAAACATTACCTGCAAAATTTGTTATATTTCCAAGATAGAAAAAAGCCTGGAAATGTTCTAAATTTTGAAAGCAAAATCAGCTGTGTTTCATTAAATAGTCTTGCTGTACTGAATTGGACTGAAAACCTAGACTGGACTGTGTATTCCCTCATGCAACATTTGCAAGTTATTGTCTCAAACCTCCAACTGATTGCACAATGAAGCTCAAAATAAACCAAATTCAACACAGTTCAACTAATGTAGCAATCTGTGTTCTCAAGAATTAACTGGAACATCTGTATCTAAGTTCTTATTAAAGCCATATGGCAAGCAATTGAGAAGCTGTTTTCTTCATTTATTATTATCCAGTTGGGCTGTAGTTGGTGATACTGGAGTTTTGTAGACAAAATATATAGAAAATAGTTTTCACAGTTGAAATACAAAAAGCATACAAACATACATATGATTCTTATTTACCTGTTCTGTGCAGCTCATGTTGTGTCATTATGTACAGAGAAATCAGGCTAGTGAAGGATATCTCATCACATTCTATATTATTATATGGAGCCTCTTTTTCAAGTTGAAGAGATCTGTAAGTTGTATTCAGTAGCTAAAGTGGAATAATTCTGGGCAACACAACTGCATCATATGGGACAAAAATATTTGCCTATACTTCCACTGAATTAAATGAGGTTAAATGAGGTATTTAAGACCTTAAATGCAAAAAACGCCACCAACACATTGCTTTGTAATGCACCGGAGACCTCGCTAGCGCTTAAACAATTAAAAGCTCCATATAAGTTATTGTGAAATGTTATTTGTCTCCTATGGTGCAGTTGTTTTGCTCCAGAATTGCTTCTCTTTAGCTTCCTGAAAACTGCCCTTACTGCAGATTTTCCAAGGAGTCCTATAGGAATATCAGTTCCCGGCCCCCCTACCTTCCTTCTGTTTCTGTCTTTTTTTATCCCCATCCCTATTTAAACCCCTCTCTGGTGTTCTCCAGTGCACATCTGCAGTGCCTGTTTCAGAGTCAATGCTGTTTCATTCTTGGATTCTATGATCCTGTCTTTGACCTGGCCTGTTTTTGATCTTGCTGCTAGTTGCCTGCACTGGACCATTCAAAATTCCTAGCATCCAGCCAGTGTGGCATGGCACAAATCAGTAAAGAGCAATAATAATAATAATGGTGCCTGCAGATCAGATCCCTTATTTTGGAGGAATTCGCATTCCTTGGTCTGTGGGCCCTATGTTGAGGTCAAGCAGGAAGTTCTGTGGAGGCTCACTGGGAGAATGCTGGAAAATAGCAGAGAAAGACATTCCTTCAGGTCTGCAGTATTCTAAGGGACCCTATGGATTCTGATATTGTTATGCCGTGACCTGTTATCTTGTGTGTGCAGCATATCTTTCATTTGGGTGCATAGTAGGGATATCTCTTCCTTCATATTACCATGTGAAATCAAAATCTCATCTGTTTTAGCTTCCAAGTGTTCAACCCTGTCGTCAGCTGCAGAGTAGACTAATTTTTCAGAGTTGTTAAAGAGACTGTCTATGTCTTGCTTAGTGGAAGGAGATTTACTAGAGACTTTCACAATGTTCCCTACTGAGTTGTTACCATCTTGTGAGAGAGCTCTGGTGGGCTTGCATTTAAATAAGTCATGCATGTACAGCGTGAGAACATTTTTCCATAATTTGAGAGGCATATATGCTACCAGCGGACTGTCATGGACATGTACGGTCTTTATAGATCCAAAAATGGCAGTTAATCATGCATGGAGAAGCTCAGGGCCTTGAGGTGAACCGGGAGCTCTAGGTAGGTGCAGCCATCATAGTCAGAGCCAAACCACATTCCTCCCAACATTTTTCAATTTCAACTTTCACAGTATTACATGACATGATGCTCTAATCTTTAACAATGGTATTCCAATGGTCTTATAATATTATCATCATATTCAATTTGTAGATGCACTAACCAGCCATAGAGTGGAACTATTAAAGCTCCCATAGTTTTTATATAACTGTTAGTGATCTATCATAAAAATGCTTAGAAAATCCATAAACATAGTAACATAGAAAATTAGGTTGAAAAAGACACAAGTCCATCAAGTTCAACTCTTGCCTCATAACACAGTGACATAAGTATTGTATAGCTTTCCTGCTACCAAATAAGTTAGTCTTTACCAGACCTTCCTGATTTGCCTACTAATAAACAGTATAACCCTCTATGCTCCCTTTTGAAAGAAATGTATCTTATCTTCTCTTAAATGTATCCATTGTATCTGCCATAACCACATCCTTGGGCAAGGAATTCCATAATTTAACAGACATTACTGTAAAAAAAACCTTCCTCTGCTGAAGTCTAAACTTCCTTTCCTCTAATCTCAAGGGGTGTCCCCTGGTCACCTGATCAGGCCTTGGAATGAATAGCTCACCACAGAAATCCGTGTATTGACCTCTCATATACTTGTACAATGTGATAGGATCTTCTCTTAGATGTCTTTTCTCTAGAGTAAATAAACCATGACACTGTTTGTAGTTTACTTTTGTACTAGTTAGGACTGATCCATAAATATGCCAGTGAGTCTAATGTACTAAGGAATAAGTGGTATATTTCTGGAGCAAACCATCTACACCATAGGGAACAAATAAACATTACCACTGATTTAAATGGCAGTTTTAACTTGTTTAATGTAGAGTTGTCTCCAAGGCATTTCTAGCACTTGGTGGGTTAAAAGCCCCACTTAAATTAATTATTTTAATTAATAATTAAAATATTTAAGAGCATTTTTATTTGTCCCCTATGGCAAAGTTGGTTTTCTCTAGAACTAGACCATTTTCCTTAGTACATCAGGCTCACTGTTATTAATACAATTTTATTCTAAGAAGGACTGACCTGTCACTGTTATTAGTACATTCTAGTCCTATCAGGATGCAATAAACATATTCTTTGAGAGTCTGAAACACGTAATTGTAATTGTACCCTTCCGTCCTAGAAGGACTGGCACTGGGCATATTTTAAGAAAAAATTCCAGTACATGCTAAAGCATGCCAAGCGAGTGTGATGAGAATCTCCTAGAACTTATATTCTAAAATATATTCAAATGGTGCATTTTAATGCACATTTAGCCAATGATTTTGTTAAAACAGGATTCAAAAACATATCTTAAGGAGCTTGACAATATCTTTACAAATGTGTTTTTTGTAAAGTGCATCAAACGGTATGTATAAAAATAAATGTGAATGATGAAGAGCTGATTTCACTTTGCACACATACAAGTAGAAATCAGTTATTGCTCACAAACCCAGTAGTGACACCCCATGAGGCAAGCAGCATCTCACCATTTTGTGGGATCAGCAAAGCAACATATTATGGAACATTACAGCATTTCCTGAGACAAACAGGGCATAATATGACACAAGGTCCGCATCACTGATTCATAATTAAAATAGCAAATCATATAATTACATGAGACCAGCAGAGCTTTGCATTGTCACATGAGATGAACAGATCACTAATGCAGATGTTACTGGGGTGTGTGCATGTGTGAGCTTGTGTGTGGGGAGGGGTATCATAGGTAGAGAGTCAGAGGAAAGGCGGAGAGAGATGTAAGAGGAGAGAGAGAGAGCAAGCAGAACCATTTGGGGCAAGGGAGGGATTGGTGAAGATGGGGAAAGAAAAGATAGAGGACATAAAGGAAAGGGGACAGAAGGAAATGCAAAATGGAGAGGGTAGGGATGGGGAGAAAGATATCAGGAAAATATTTTATTAGTAGATCAGTGTTATACAAGTAAAACAGACACACCCACCCATCCCACAAATATACACTTTTAGGTGGACTGTACTCTTATGTATGGTCATATGTATAGGCTTCTCGGGAAACTGAGTTACAGATGGCTGGAATCTACTCTATTTGGATACTTGATCAACATGCGCCCACATGTTTTCCAGCATTACTGCAGATAGATAAACACACTGCTGCTGAAGCACAAAGTCAGTGTTCAGGGCTGGATTTACATCTCAGGAGCCTTTAGGCACAGAAATCTGAAGCGCCCCCCCCCCACCCACCCAGTGGCCATTTCCACAGTGCTCCAAATCTCAACGTTACCCCCATCAGCTCCACATTGCCCCATCAACACCACATTGCTCCCCATCAGCTCCACATCCACATTGCCCCATCATCTCCACATTGCCCCATCAGCTCCACATTGCCCCCATCAGCTCCACATTGCCCTCATATTGCCCCATCATCTGAACATTGCCCCCCATCAGCTCCACATTGCCCTCATATCGCCCCATCATCTGAACATTGCCCCCCATCAGCTCCACATTGCCCCATCATCTGAACATTGCCCCATCAACTCCATATTGCCCCATCAGCTCTACATTGCCCCCATATTGCCCCATCTGCTCCACATTGCTTGCCCCCCATCATCCCCATATTGCCCTCACATTGCCCCCATCATCTCCACATTAAGCCTCACATTTCCTACTTCCCTGTGGTCCAGCAGTAGGAGAGATCTGTGCTTCTGCACAGACCTGTAGCAGCTGGAGTTCCCATGTAGTCTTTAGTAATGCAGAGCTATGGGAGATGATGTCATCTTCCAGCGCTCTGTATTACTAAAGAGCTGTGGGAATTCAGCAGCTACAGGTCTGTGCCGAAGAAGACACAGACCTTACATGCGGCGGGCAGCGCAGCACAGCATGCCACTTAAAAAAAAATATATATTTCTATAGCAGGTGCCCCTCTGTAGGGTGCGCCTGTAGGCAGATGCCTACTCTGCCTTATGGAAAATCCGACACTGGCAGTGTTTACAAAAAAGAAAAAGGAATATTTTGGGAGGGTGGTGGATATGATCAGCCAGTTCATAACAGGACTTCTATATGGTGCATTTTCTAAGGTTAATAGCACAAGGGAAAGAAAGTCAAAAGTGCTTATTTGAATTAACTGCACCTCCAATTTCTTTAGTGAGAGCAGGTCAAAAAATGATTTTAATGATAGATATTTTAATGATTGTGTTATTTCTATATACAAGTATTGCTGTCAGCTGTCACATTGCAAGTGGATGGTGGTAAACTCACCAGTGCCTAAGTGCCATCACTGTGTAGAAAGAAATAAAATGACAACCTTAGACCTACCATCTGTAGTGAAGAAAATCAAACCAGCAAACATTTGTGGACAGTGTGTGTTACTGAGTCCTCAGTCAGTCACAAAATTAAGTATTTGCGTGGATCGTACATTGTTGCAAGTGGTAAGTGTGGAGGTGTCTAATGCTCACCACAGAGCAGTCCTACTTCTGCTCAGTCAGAATGAATTCCATTTACTGAGCAGGGGTGAGCTGGTCCATGGGGCAGGGGAGCAATTGACCCCAGGACAGGTGTAAGTCTGGGCCAGTGGGTGATTTGCCTAGAGTGACCAAGCGTTGTGGATTACCCTAAATTATGCCTGATTTTGTGACGCTGTCCCTTGTCCCAGAATCAGTTAATACATATTCACTATTTGAGTGACCGAAAGTTGGGCAATGCATTGCATAAGAATGTGTTGCTTACCTCTCTGACACTCAAATGGTGGGGGAGCAGTGGGGAGTCTGGTTACCTTGCATGTTCCCACTTCCCCCATATTCCGGAAACACCAACCACTCTTATTGGTGGGCTCTGGAAGCAGCTTCAGCAATGGAGTGGAAATGAGGGAAGGATTTTCGACAAAGAATGTGCATTTAGGTGGTGAACTCACACAGACACATGGGCACATACTGCTGCAGCCAAGAAGGCAGCCCTGTTATACAGAATCTGGTCAGCATCTTATGTGAGGTATGGGAGAGTGTGTGTAAGTGATATGGAGAGTGTATATGTCTGTAAGAATAAGGCTGTGTGACTGTGTGAAGCAATGAATGTATGTGTGTGTGTGTGTGTGTGTGTGTGTGTGTGTGTGTGTGTGTGTGTGTGTGTGTGTGTGTGTGTTGTTAGTCTTTGTGCATAAGAAAATATGTCTGTGAGTGTACTTGAGTTTGTGAGTTATTAGGAGATAAACTACTGGTGGCCATATAGCTATTTAAACTTTTTATCAGCTCTTATTGATATATTTCAAGCAAGAAAATTGGAAGGTTCCCAACAGCAGCAACAGCAGTCCAACAGCTGGCTGGTGATGCAAAATATAGTCCATCAACAGCTGGACAGCAGCCAGTTATCCCCCAGCGCTGTAGTCTAGTATTCTTCTTTGGTTATATAAACCTTTCCTTGCCTGGAGTTAATGTATTAATGTATCCAGTGGTCTCACAGAATGGAAAAATGGTTGTCTTATCTCATGTAATGTAGTAATGTTTTGATAGTGTCATAAAAGGGATAATGCTCTATTGGTCTTATTTAATGGTGTAAAACTCTGCTGTTCTTGTGGAATGCTTTTTGTCCTCATTCACAGGGCTTGAAATTTCTGCTCATCTAGACAGATCCCATTGACTTAAATGCATTGGAGACCTATCTAGAATCCGGGAGGTTAAAATCCCCTTTTAAATCAATGATAAATTGTATTTGTTATCTATGATGCATCTGGTCTGCTCAATCAGTGCTCAAATTTTATATTGGTACATGTAGTCTATACCGTCTACAGCAATGGTGGGGATGCATTGGAAACCTCTCCTTCATTCAAGGCATTAAAAACCTCAATTAAAATGGGATATATCACCCCTTTACAACTTTGTCTAAATCGTTTTGTTATATATCGTATATAATGAAAAGTGTATACTTTTTTTTTAAAAAAAATGCTTCTACCTACTTCCGGGCAGACTGTGGTTACCTGCTCTGTAACCGCAGTCTGTCACTCTGCCGTTCTGCCTTTCTATCCAGCCTCCTCTGATGATGGAGGCTTTCTGTCTGTAAGCTGGAGCACTCTCATTGGCAGAGATCAATTTCTGGCCAATGAGTGCTCCAGCTTACAGACAGAAAGCCTTTGTCATTGGAGGAGGCTGGATAGAGAGAGGCAGAGCGGCAGACTGCGGTACAGATCAGCTATCCACAGTCTGCCTGGAAGCAGGTACAGGGCTGTATTTATTCTTTTAACTTTGCCAAACAAGCATTTTTGGTTTTTTTTTAATTTACACACTTTTCATTATATACAATATATAACAAAAAGATTTAAGCAAAGTTGTAAAGGGGTGATAGATCCCCTTTAAATGAATGGGAATTTGGGGAATTTCCATTTGTCCCCTATTTTGGAGTTGGTTTGCTACAGAATGATACCACTTTATCTTGATGAAGTAGGCCTGTAGTAACTGAGTTGATGAGTCTCAAAATATGCATGTGTCCCTCATGTTCCACCTTTGCTATCTCCTTCAGTAACCCAGAGGAACAAAAAGCAGTCAGATATCTTTCTGGATTAACATCTTATCCCGAGTAAATCTGGATGAGACCATCACAGGAGAACAAATAAACATTCCCAAAACTCTCATTGATTTAAGTAGGTCTTTTAATTCCTTAACCTTTTGAGTACCAGAGGGGTATGGAACGCATTGCAACGTTCCGTACCCCTCTGGCACTCAAAGGGTTTAATGCTAGTGAGGCCTCCAACGTATTGCTTCACATTGCATTGGTGACCTCGTTAGAATTTATGGGGTCAAAAGGAGACAAACATTCTCTAAATTGCCATTGATTTTAATGGATCTATTAAAGCCCTTGAATACTAGCATGGTTTCCTACTTGTTGTGCAGCAAAACACTGGACCTCTCACTCAAGGAGTTAAAAATCCATTTTAATCATTGGGAATATTTATTTGTCCCTTATGGTGCAGATGGTTTGCTCCATAAACCACTTTCATGAGCCCCAGTGTGAATAACTCTAGAATTTAGAACTATGTTGTGCTTTTGAGAGCACAATTAGCAAACAGACATCCACTGATGCCCTTCCACTTTCATTTCTTCTCCAACTTTTCTCTTTCTCCCCCTCCACCCCTTTCTACTTTTTCTTCCCATGTTGCCTTCTCTCTTCCCCAGTTGAAATATGGGTACACTAGTGATAGTAGTCATTAATTGTAAGCTCTGAGGTATCACTAGATTACTTACATTCCAACTGTGTGGTATCACTAGTAATAGCAGTAGTGTAGTTACATTTTGATTGTAAGCATGCAGGTAACACTAATGTAGCTCAATTTCAATTGTAAGCTCTGTGGAATCACTAATATAGCTCCATTTCAAATATAAGCTCTGTGATATCAATTGCCTTCACAACATTAAAACCAACTATAAATACAAGATCCCCTTTCCTCTTTTTCTACCTGCTTATCGCTTGAATCCTTTTTCTCTATCCTTCCCAGACTTATCATATCTAAACTGAACAACAGTGTCACATCAACCGTCAAGTAAACATTTCTACAGCAAAAGTATGTCTGTAGCTAATCTATCACTTACTAAATACTGTATTACTATTCCAGTCATGCTGTATTTATCTTCTTGATGCTCATGGTTTGTATTGTCATTCACTGTTGTTCTTAATAAAAATTTGCATATAAAAATTATTATTAAAAATTATTAATTAATAAATACAACAAGAGGGAGAGGGCTTGGACTTTGGGCTGGAGAGATAGTAGAAATGGGCAACTTAATTGTACTTGCCTCCAAGGCCAAAAGTTTTCAGCTCTCCCCTGACAGTGAAAATGCACAGATTTCCTTTTTCACTGCACGGGTGTGCCTGTAGGCATGTTAATATAGGCCCTGACTCATAAGCACATCACTGCCAATAGACTACATCTGCACTGAATTCCCACAATTACTAAGGTGTGAGTAAGAAATTCTAAGTGCATAGCAAAAAATTAATGGAATCTGAACATGAACAAGGCAGGATGCATAAAAAGCTACTTTTCACATGTTTCTATTTATGCTAAGCTTGTTGATATATTTTTTGCATTGCAAAATTAAGGTTATGTGCCTAACCAAAATACAAGTAAAAGTTTTAGCCACCACTAGCTGAATTTAATGTTTTGTTGATTTTCTAAGTGAAAATAAGTTAACATAAAATCTGCAACAAAGAGGAAAGAAAACTTCACAGCACTAACACCATATACATATATAATACAAATGAAATTAAGATATCAAGTGAATAAGATACGAGAAGCAGCAAGGAAAGAGGGGATTCTCCAGAATCCCCAAACTGGGAGAAAACATAGAACAATAGCTTGATAAAGCTATTGTGTTAAAAGTGGCTAGTTAAAACTGATTAAAAACCTAGTTAAAATCACCCAACCCATCACTCAAAAATCCCTAGAATTTTTCTGATGACTGGCTTGCTTTCAAACAGAAAATATTTGGAGTATGTGGGTGGGGACCCAGAAGGACTGAACACTACAGCAGCCTCCATAATCTGTATGGATTAGAGCAGGATTTTTTTTCCCTTCTGCATCAAATAAACTTCCCACTAAGGAAGATGAGGGGTAAGGGAGGCCCATCTACCCTGGGTCTCGGCTGACTTGCTGGAGTTATACAGTTTTTGACAAAATTTAAACAAACTGGCTACACTTATGATCACACTGAATATAGACAATTGCAGAATACCGGCACAAATAAATATTTTGCTGACAACTTCAACAGATACCAAAACCGGCCAACTTTTGCAAGGTTATTAAAAATATCTACAACCACGTAACCATGGTCACCCATCAGCTATAAAAAGTAGACAATGAAATGATACAGTACCATATAGCAATAGCTAATGCATTCAACATCTACTTCTTTGGATGTGCCACCAGCATGATTACACAAACAAAGGTATTTCTGAAGTAGAAACATGCATGGAACAGTCTCTGTCATCTACAACCTGGTCCAACTATACTAGTGAATTCAATTTCATACCAGTAAACGACAGTGACCACCTCCTTAACCCAAAAAATGAAATCGCAATCTGGGTCTGACCAGTTACCAGCAGTGTTATTAATGCTCAGTGCCTCGGTCACTGCCCATCCTATTGCATCCGTAATTAATGCCTGCCTGTCATCCAGGTATATGCTCAAAGCCTGGAAAGTGGCAAGATTTGTGCCTATCCAAAAAAAGAGGGATAAAAATGTAGTATCAAATTAGAGACCAATATCCCTACTCCCCACATTATATAAAATCCTAGAGAAATGTGTACACGTGCAACTGTATAAGTATTACCAACACTCCAGTTTTTTCTCCATACTTCAATCAGGATTTCATCGAAATCACTCAACAGTCACTGTCCTCTTATAATGATATCCAGACTGGCATGTATAATGGTAAAGTCACTGGAGCTATTTTCCTAGATTTTGCAAAGGACTTTGATACAGTAGACCATAATATTATGATAAATAAACTCAAAAGTTCGGGACTGGGAAATAACATCACTAAGCTGATTCCGATCCTATTTATCAGAAAGAATGCAATATGTGCTTTTTTCTGACAAACCACTAGTAGCCAGTAGGAAGGCTGTACAGGCCAATGCACTAACCACAATGGGAAGGATATGGAGGCCAGGTAAACACAGTAATGCCAATACACCAAGGAAGAGAAACTGAACTCAAACTGTAATGGCCAGAAGAAGGTAGAAGAAATGGTGGCCTATGGGCACAAATGGGTACAGCTAGGATGTACAGTAACCACAACTAAGCTTCGCCTTATAGAAGTGAGAGTCTGCAAAGATAAGCAGCGCATCAGCCAAAATAGACCATAGATATGGCCAATTGCCCTAAAATATATATATGGCTGCAAATAGCTGCTCCAGGAATGTTCATAGGAACAAAATAAGATGATGTACAAGCTACAATAAATAGGCTGACAAGGTGGCAGACGCGAGTTGCCACAATAATATAAGGCCGAAAGCCAACAAGGTATAGCAGTACACGAGCTGCTCTGAAGACTACCCCGAGTTGCCCAGTACATAGACAGAATTACAAACAGCTCGATCAGCGTGGCAGAGCCAATAAGAAGGAGTGGGGTAACCATAAATACCCACAGTAGGCAAAAAGCTTAACAAATAGATGCTGCATACAAGCCGCTACACTTAGGCTCCAAGAGGCCAACAGGCCAGGGTAAGAGATGAAAACAGCTGCAAATAAGACTGACCTCAATAGACCCACAGGCCTAACATAAAGTGGTGCACTCACCAGAATCAGAAAGACCTCACTAGGCCAACAGGTCTGTAGAGTAACAGCAATGAGGCAGACCTCGCGAGGCTGATAGGTATGAGGTAAAAGTAACACACAAGCAGCAAGAAAGAGGCCCAGAGCAACGGTGTGCAGACTGGAAAGAAGTATATGGGCCACCTACACAGGTCCCTGGAAGGACTAGAACTAGCAACCACAAGGGAAGGCTCTGAACTGCAACCGGAGAGGTAGCAGAAGGAGAATAGTCAGTTGATCCAAGGTTAATAATAGGAAAGTCATAAGTGCAGTACAAAAGGGCAATCCAGAGAATGGTCAAAAAACGAACTGAAATGTCACAACATGCACGGGCAAAAAGCTCACAAGGAAATGGAATAACTGGCCAACACCTACACAGGCTGGTCAGAATAAAAAGGATAATCAGCAAATCAAAGCAAGAGACCAGCCCCAACTTGAAGATAGACGGGAGGTGTGACAAGATGACACCATAATCTTCATAATCTACATATTCAGTCATATCTTAACTTGAGGCCATATTACAGCGTGGTTTCTCTGAAGTTGAAAGTTGCACAGCTAAGAACAAACTGTTCTGAAACACTGACAAAATGGTCGCAATGGTATTTGGTTCAAAACAATTGTACCTCCACTGTAACATAGACTAATTGTAACTTGGCCCTGGTGGACTCCTGGTCTTCATATTTGACATCCAAACTTTATCCCAAAATAGGTGCTCTGTTTAGAAACAAATCCTGTATAAGTTCCATGGTACGAAAACGTATTGTTCATCATTAGTCTACAGAGCTTCTCCCATTTACTCTAATATGACTGAATGAAGACATATTATGGTAATGCAGCTATAAGCCTATATACAAGAAATATCAAGAACAAAGAACAAATACCAAATGTAAATCCACAATCAATACATTGATAATAAAACTATAAATAATTGTAGAATGTATAAAAACAAAAAAGTGTAAAATCTCATAATAACCGTAAACATAATAGAAAATATCCATATAAACGAAAGATCACACCTGATTGTCCAAATGCAATAGTCTCAGTTCCAAAGTCAATGGCTATGAGATTAGGATGGTATATGGAATGAGATGAGATGAAAAGATGTTTGATGGATCAATCACCCGAAACCAGTTTCCATGCTGCTAGTAGTCACGATACCACGTTCTCCTTTCTCCTGGTCTGACTGCAAAGTGCGATATTCCAATTGTTACTCCTCTTCAGGGCCACAATGTCAAAACCCAGATGTTGGACCATAGAATAATGGAATCCTAAAAGTGTCCATGACAAGCCTATTCTATTGCATAGAATAATCAGAGAGTGGTCTGTACACGAAAGACCGGTAGGAGTCAGCATGCATTCTGTGGAATAAGTTGGCACTTTATAAGTAAAGAATAATAATCATAATTCTGTGAAAGAGTAAGTGATATCTTGGCCTGGGGTATTGATGTTGATGTAGTATATTTGGATATTAAAAATTTGTCCCTATTGTGTCTCATAACAGGTTGATGTATACAAAGTACATTCTACTGAATGGTTTACTCAGAGCGGAGAAAACAAACAAGGAGTTGTCTAAAAGGTACTTTTGACTAAAATTAAAACATATATTTTGTTTACAGATGGCAGTAATATTGTGCAACACTTTGACTCAGGAGGCTGTGTTTGCAGATTCTGTAAATGATTCTAAGGATTTCTGGAAACCTTTCTAGCACAGAACAATGTGGAGCATTATTACAGTTGGTTTCATTGCACATGTTGATCCAGGAAAATATTGACTGCCAGGAATCTCCACTTTATTACCTTCCTACCACACCTCATTGCATCTTCCCCCAGTCTCCTTGCTGGCAGATTGACTGCTACTGCACTTCTTGCTTGGCCTCTGCTGGTCTCAGTACTGGCACCTGGATATCTGCTGGGCTCTGGTCTGGCACTTAGGGAACTGTTGGGCTATTGGTAGTCATGTCTGGTGACTTGACCTCTGCTGGCACCTTTGGTATATAGACTCCTCTGAACAGGATCAGTCCATGTAGATTTACTCTCATAAAATTTACCTCTGCACCAAGGTCATATTTTTTTTACATTTTAAGTATTACTATCCCTATAAAGGGATAGTAATGTTTCATAATAAAAGCGGCTCTAATTAATCATCATAGTATTTGGACTTTGGAGAGTGTTATATCAATACTGTCAGACTTGTAGTTCAAGAGTAATTCAATGACAAAGTATCCCAATCCCGCCCCTTTTACTGATGTAACACTGTTCAGCCAGATCAGAAGGAAGGTGCCCAGGTACACTGCAGAGAGGGACAATCTTCAATTAAAACAAGGGAAAAACCTGAAAAACCTGTCAAGGGGGGCAGGGCTTTCATTGTTCTCAAAGGAAGAAGATTGTCCCTGCTGTTATCTGTCTGGTCTATGGACTGGATTCCACATCTGAGAAGAGATGGCGTACACTAGGTAAAAGGGAAGGGAGGGGAAACTTTGCTTGTGAATTTGGTTTGAGAGAAGACTTATATTGTTCTTCATGTTTTTTTAATGCCTACAAAATAAAATAAAGATAAAACGAAGTATTACTATCCCTTTAAAAGAGTTCCTTTCTGCACCACCATTCTTTAGGGTTAACTGTCTACTATCTCAGTGAGTGGTGCGTGGCTGTGTAATATGATTTCCCTCTATGCTTTGGCTTGGGCAATATAAGTGAGGGTTTAACCCTTGCTCTGCTGCACTCTGCTTCTGGTTATTTAAATGATGGACAAAATGTTTAACTGATTTGAGCTACACTGTTCAGATGGTGGGCAGCAGTTTAGTCATTTTATTATTGTATTATATTTTCATTATATATTCCATAGACTGCCAATGGCTGGATGAGGATTACGGGACTTTTGTTGCAATTACGAGGAGGAAAACTGCTTACCATAGACTATAAAAGGCAGCTATGGAAATAATAAAGTCCCATTTAAATTGATTTGGTATCCATGGCTTCGTTATATGCTCTTGCGTTGATGGCAGACTAGTAATGTATGTATTGTATGTATCCTATGACTAGCACTCAATCACCTTTTTTCCTTTTTCTTCTCTATCTTTCTTTAACTCATTGCTAAGTTTAGGCAACATCTGACGATAAATTGGAGGTGCTTCTGAGACTGCTAATTATTGAAATATATAAGCTTTTCTTATTGTTTAATAAGCACTGATTGTTGTTACTCCTATTAAAATGTAATCTTTTTGGTTACCTAACATAGCAACATAGTTGATGAGGCTGAAAAAAGACATGCTTCCATCAAGTCCAGCCCAAAAACACCACTGTTGATCCAGAGAAGGGCAAAAAAGGCCTCTGAAGCCATTTCCAATTTAGCCCCAAGTGGGTAAAAAAATTCCTTCCTGATTCCAAACGGCAGTCAGATAGATCCTTCAATCAACATTTTATCTGCATTGAAGCTATCTGTCATAATTTTCAGTATTGTTCTGTGCTAGATAGGCATCCATTGCTTTTTTGAAAGCAGTTACATTATCTGCAAGTACAACATCCAGAGGCAAAGAATTATATAGCTTTATAACCCTTACTGTAAAGAATCCCTGGCTTTGTTTTAGTCGAATGTGCATTTCCTCTAGTCTTTATGGATGACCTCTTGTTCTTAGCTCAGCTCTTTGAGTAAATAATTCTTATCACATTATCCTACATTTGATGTTTTTGAGACCAATATGTAATCCATCCCAAATGTACGTAGTAATGTTTAAAATCTAATAAAAATGTTATATATCAAAACAAGGTAGCTATCAAGAAGGAAGAACATGTTTTATCCTCTCAGCAAATTATTGTATGCCTGACTGCACCTGATCATTGTCAAAACAGAAGAATTGTATTCTCTCTGCTTCTCAGTGAATTTGGGGGCAGGATTTCAAGGTACATACAGGCCTATGAGAGGGGGAGAGACAGCTCAGCTCACTGTTTCTCTCTTCCTCAGTGATGCATATTGCATGTTAGAACTTGGCACTCTTGACAGAAGACAACTTATAGACCTAAAATTCTCTTTCCTCAAAATCAGTCTTTGCACTTGTAATGAATTGAGAATTGTGAAAAGGAGTAACCATTTTATACCAGACCGAGTGTTTATCTCATAAGCCAGTGTTGCCCTGTACATACAGAGCTTGATGGCAGCCCTAAAAACAACTGATCCTTATGAGCCATTCAGGTTGATTGAAGTCTATTGTTTGTTGTGAGGAAGTGTCACCTAGAGACAAGCTTCAGCAGAGATCATTTTATGCAGGGAGCTGCATATATAATGAAATATAATCTTGTGGAAAGATGAATAGGCACTCTCAGGACTTCTTGAAAAAATGTGAAGAAAAGCTATAATTGATCAACGTTTTGATTATATTACAAAATCTTACTGAGGATATAAACATGGTGCTGAATGCTCCCTTAAATACTCCTGAATATCCTATATAATAATTCGCTAAGGATGTTTGTCAGAAGCCGTCATGTGCAGTAGAGATGGCTGCACGTGCTGCAGTCATGCGCAGTAGAGACTACCTGCGCCACGACTGATACGGAGCGGGGCGCTCTGAATTCAGACTGGAGTCCTCTCTGCGTATCTGCGCAGAGAGGACTCCGGTCTGAATTCAGAGCGCCCCACTCCGTATCAGCTGCAGCGCATTCGGAAAGTCAGTACTGCTCATGACTGCAGTACGTCCAGTGACAAGAGAGGACCCGCCCACCAGCCGAGGTTGCTGGGTGGCACTGTTGCCCGTGTACACGGGCTTTTTAACTAGTATATATATATATGTAATCTTGGATCTTGAAAAAAGGCTTCTGTGACAGCCAAAAAGTTAATTCAATAAATGTAACCTACTTCATCACTTCAAAAAAGACCCTGTGAGTTTTGTTTTTACCTTCTCAAAACTGTATATATATATATATATATATATATATATATATATATATATATATATGACTACCATATAACTACCTAAGTCAGTGAATCTGTTAAACAGATTAACAGACACTTATTCATCAGCTACACAAGTACCTCCTTACATGTATGAAAGGGGTAGTACATAATTTGCAAAGTATACTAGCAGCATCTGTGACATATTATAAAAGGCAGATTAAAAGGAGAATAACAAAGGACAGAGATGCTTAGTTCCCCAAAAGAAAGCAGATTTAAAGTAGACCTGCCACCTCGATTTTTTCTTACATATTTGAAAACTTCATTCAAAACTGTCTATGTCAAAAGTCCAGCAGATGTATAATTTCACACATTTATTTCCTGGAAAAGTGAAAGTGAACATTTTCTGATGCAGCACAGTGCATCTTTAACAAATGAAAAGTCTCAGAAAACCTTCATTAGCATATGGAATGACACCGAAAAGCTTCTTTAGCATGTGAAAAGTCACTGTTAATGCGCAGTTCATTTGCTGGTCTTTTGGTTAACATGACACATAAGCAGTTTTTAATGAAGTTTTTAAATCTGAAAACTTGAATCAAGGTGACAGATCAATTTTAAAGCACTCATCCACTATAAAGATATTAATATTATTAGCCTCCCCAAAGACAAAAGGTACCTATTACTCTGCAATTTCCATTTGTTGTTGGTAGTATGTGGATTGGATGGTAATTCTTTGAGAGGTAACCGTTTTGTGAGTTATCACAGTAAGCTCTGTAATCCTAATCAATGCATGCCTGCCCGCATCCAACAAGCCAAATGCCTTCTTTCCATTTAAACACTTTGAAATGCAAAAACATCCTGGCTTTGATCCCCTCCATGGTCAACTGAGGCATTGTCAATTGACATGTCTACATCATTCACCAGGACATATAACAAATCTGGGGGAGCTGTAATATGAATCTGTAGTTCCCCCTTGAGGAAGAACATATAATTTGTTAAACTGCAAACAGGCTTTTGCTTTATTCAGCATAAGGAACTAGGCAAAAGAAAATGAAATAATGTAGATCTGGATGTATGGATGAGCTTTTCTTATCCATTTGAAATTCTAATCATTGCTTTTCATATTACACATGTTTTTGTTTATCCTGGGTTGCTTTGATCTCATTTACCTTTGACAATGAAAACTTACTGTAATATGCCCACTTCCTTAGCCAACATGTTTAATATACATATAACTCCCCACATCAACTATTTTCACAAATGTTCTTGATATTTGAGTATAAGTTTATGCTGCCACACAATACATCACTTTTTGCAGTTGCACCCTGTAACCAAATTATCTTTTTTGGCCACAGAAGACATTATATAAATATAGATTTTGCAAAGGAATCTCATCCAGTGCCACGCAACAGGCTGGCATATAAAATAAGGAAATCAGGTCTACGGGATAACCTTTGTAGCTGGATACAACATTGGTTCAGGGTCCAGTAATTCATCCTCTGCTTTTTATTATGGAAAGAGGAATATTAATATTTGCAGACACAAATTATGCAGAATAATAAATTCAGAGCGGGATGTTTGTACTCTGCAGAAGCATTTACATAAAATCTAAGAGTGGACAAACAAATGGAACATTACATTTAATGTAAGAATGTGTAAAGCTATGTATCTGGGAGAAACAAATAGACATGCTAATTATGAACTTAATGGGATCATTCTAGGTTAGTGCCGTCCAAGTTCAGTCCTCAAGGGCCACCAAAAGGCCAGGATTTAAGGATTTCCTTGTGAGTCAGTCAAAATGAACAAGCCGCTGATTAACTCACATGTGCTTAATCAGGGAAATCCTTAAATCTTGGCCTGTTGGTGGCCATTGAGGACTGAACTTTGACAGCCCTGTTCTAGGAGACCTCTTGCTGGACAAAGATATGTGAGTACTTGTAACCCACAAACTTTAAAATAGTGATCATTGTCAAACAGTAGTATCAAAAGCAAAGTATTGCACTGCATAAGAAGCTATAAAGAAGATAGAACTGGCACTGTACAAATTGTTGGTAAGAACTCACCTCAAATATGGAGTGCTGTTTTGGACAGCAGTTCAGAAAAAAAGATATTCTAGAACTGAAGAGAGTACAGATATGAGCAACAAACTTTATTAAGGGAATGGAGGAAATTAAGTATGAAGAAAGTCTAGCTTAACTTGATTTATTTACTCTACAGAAAAGACATCTACAAGGGGATCTTTTTACATTGTATGAGATATTTGTGAAGTCAATACAAGTATCTCTGTAGTGAGCTTTTCATTCAAAGACCTGATCAAATAACGATTACGATTTGAAGACAGGATGTTTCATCTTCTGCAGAGGAAGTGATTGTTTACAGTAAGGCCTGTCAAATTGTGGCATTCTTTGTCCAAGGATGTGGTAATGGCAGATACAGTAGATACATTTAAGAGAAGATTGGATTTATTTGTAGCAGAAGGTAATATATAGGGTTATACTATGTAGTAATAAGTAAAACTGGAAGCTCTGGTAAACAGAATTAACACCCATTATGGAACTGGGAAGGATTAGGCAATTCTCATTTTCTGCACTATACTGTGGCAAACATTGAACTTAATGGACTTGTTTTCAACCTAATTTACTATGTATCTATGTAAAAAGCAACAGCATGCATGAAATAAAAAACATGAGCTATGAATCATTGTGTCCTATGAGGCATTTCAGAGATGTAATATGTGCTATGATTGTGGCTGTGAGATGCCTCAAGCTGCAACTTTTTTTTTTTTGTGAAAGTATTTTACCAGGAAGAATGAATTGAGATGATCTCTTCTTTTCCAGTATGTCCTGGACTCCTTTTATCTACCTCAGAGGTAGAGAAAAGGCTGAGCTCACCTTGCTGGGACTAGAACCTGCAACCTCACGGTCTGAGCAGATTCTACAGGTGGTGCTTTAACCAACTGAGCCATCTTCCAAAATTGCAATTGTCACAGGTAGCTGCATTTTCCCTGTGATTTTGTCACTTATGTTTATGTTGAGAGAATGGGATGCTGAAAAAATATTGCTACACTGTAGCATTAAAAAAGCACCAACATTTTCAGTAGCTACAAAAAAGAAGTAGTGCTACAAAAGTAATTAGCGTGAAAGAGCCCTTAGTGCCTTATAGTCATTTTTGCTTTAGGGCTATAAGCATATTGTCCTTTTTACAAGGGTGACCTCAACTTTGAAATGCTTATGATAACATGATGGATTATGGTGCCTTTCACATTGGCAATTATCACCTAATATTGTCACACCAAAGTCCAGCATGATGCAACATAACTGCATTCCTTCAGGAACATAATAAAGATTCTATTAGGAACGTATGTTCAGTGGCCTGTATTACTGCTAGCATACATTTCACATAAGCTCTTGTGGAGGTTTGGAAATATATCACAAAATCTAATGAATGGCCAATGCAAGCAACTGAGCCAGTTATTGACTGGTGCTTATATGGGATGAGCATCAGACAAACCTCTCAGCTGTGTCCTGGTCGAGGTGGTATGCAGGAAACATGTGAGTGGGGGTTGGCGATGGTTTTGTCACCTGTGTGAAAGAGGTCTGAAGTCAAAAGGGAAGCAATTTTGGGTCAAACCACCTGCACCACTGGAAAAAAAATAAAGTCATATTGAAATTCATCTCATTGAATGTTAGCTACTTTCCAGCCTACTGCAAAGCATTCTTGGGTTTAAAATCTCCATTTAAATCAAAAAAACAAAACAAAAAAGAGACACAACAGAGGAGAGCTCCAGCGCAAATAATCCTTGGTACAACACACCAGCACCGAAACACCTCAAGGTGGGTAATCACAAATAAAGTTGCCAAGAACTTTCTTATACAAAACTTGGCCAAAATAGTTTTATTAATATTCTGTGACATATTATCTCAGGCAGCTCCTACTGCACCACACTCTCTCCCCAGACAGCAATATGCAATGAAAAACACAGAAAGAGAGGGAGCCCAAATAGCGTAATACTGTAGTCACAATGATGAGATATGTAAAGAATTGCACTCACATTTATTGTTGGTCAGATAAATCCGACATGTCACACTTACGGAGATTTTTAACTCCTGTTTTCGATCAGGGACTCCCAGTTGTTGCTGAAGAGACGAATCTGGTGGCTGTGATTTCCAAATATGAAAATTTTTTATTTGAATTAAAAGACACATGTCAAAATATAAAACCGGCTTATGCATTTGAAGCTTTGATTTGACGCTTTGATAAAGCGGCTTGTTCAGCCGTGAAATGCGTAAGCTGGTTTTATATTTTTACACATGATTGATATGTTGGATTTATCTGACCAATGATAAATGTGAGAGCAATTCTTTATTTATTTCATCATTGTGACTATAGTATTACGTTATTCGGGCACCCTATCTTTCTGTGTTTTTCAGCCTATTACAGTGTTGCCGCCTATATGGTGGCCATGAAAACGTTGCATTAAAAACATTATTCCAATCAAAATGGCTCATTGCAAACTGCCCAGTTTACAATGTCACCTACAGATACTGGTCCATATGCAGTGCACCATTTTACAGTTGCAACATTTTGCAATGCGCCATTTTGCCACTCATCTTCTGTATACATCTCTGTCCCAAGTGAGTATATTATTGCAGTATGGAAGCCAACAGGAGAAAAGGAGTCAGACGGTATAGTTAAAATCACCTTAATTAGAATGATAGGTATAATGCAATGATAAACAAGCAGAGGGTAACGGAAGAGGTTAGGTACTCTGTCAGGAATTGGAGTCTACCAAAGGGTCAAACACAACTGCTGGAGACAAGGCCGAAGCCCACTAGTCGTCTCAGTAGTGGTGAATGGAACACCGAATAGACCCTACGGTCTCCCAAAATAGGTTGCAACAAGGGAGGCCCCTGACTCACGCTTGCAGTCACTTGGAACAGCTAGTCTCCAATATGGATGGTATCAATGGAGACTACTGACTCACGCCTGCAGTCAGTAAGGCCGGAGTCTGCCAGAGCCCCAGGTCTGCACTAGGATGGATGCCTGTGGGAAACAGGGCAACACAGCGGAGCGAACAGACAGAGCAACATGTCAGCACCCGCTAGGATATTCAGACAAGCCAGGGTCATACACGGAGCGGTTAGTCAGCCAGAGCCACAGGTCTGCACCAGCTAGAATGTCCACTAGGAGTTGGCCACATTGGGAGGATAACTGGACACAGCCCCAGGCCAGCACCAGATGGAATAATCAGACAAGCCAGAGTCATACACGGAGCAGGTAGTCAGACAGAGTGTCACGGTTCCCCAGAGATATTCAGGAATCAGTACGGTATAGTAAAATGCAATTTATTAAAATATAAGTAAGGCAGTACACAATAGCAATATAGTGAGAACAAGCAGAGGGTCCTAAGCCAGGGTATCATTTTCATATGTCGCACCACGCAACGGGCGTCTTCAAATGGAGCATCTCTTTGGCCGCGCATCTAAAAATGACACATTCTAAATATCGCAATGGAAAACAGCGTGTTACAACATGTTGCATTAAAAAGGACGCAATAATGATGCTATCAGAGTATAAGGGTGCAATAATGGTGCTATATGGGCGCAAGGGTATAAGGGCGCAAAAGGGCTCAAAAATGGTGCTATATGGACGCGAGGGTACAAGGGCGCAATAAGGGCACAAAAGGGAGCAAAAATGGAGCTATATGGGCGCAAGGGTACAAGAGCACAATAATAACTCTACATGGGTGCAAGGTTATAAGGGCGCAATAACATTGGTGCAATAATGATGCAATAATGAATTAATAATGACACGGTGCTTTAAAATCCCACATCATATGTGCACTCCAGGAACAGGAAGTACAAAAACAAAACAGGAAGTACAAACCAATCTACAGTACTAGAGAGACCAAGACAGCAATTGCCTGTATTACAGATTGTCTCTATTACACTTAAAACAATGCCTAGAGAGTCTTGTTTCAACAATGCAGAGCTGGGGATACTTGTCTGCTATATGGACAAGTATCTTCTAGATAGGCTGAGGGACAGAGTGGACTCTGGATTTCGCAGGCATATTTTAAACAAAATGGCCTGCAAAATGCAGAGGTCCAGTGGCATCACTAGGACCAGGAGGCATATTCTTCGGAGGTGGTCCGACCTCAAAAGACGAGAGTCTGGATTGCTGCTCACTTTATGGGCAGGTATTATTGTTTCATTTTTATTGGTGGGAGGGATGTGTTGGTTGTAACATAACTGTAATTCATATTTTTTTCAATGTTCATAAACTTTGTTTTTTAACTTTCCTCCTAGCACCTGAACCACCACGAAGAACCTCTCCTGTTCATAAGGTGGCCACCCAAGCAACATTCCTGCAGCCTACCAGTAAGTAATTTTTTGTGCCATTTACACAATACACAACAATGTTCAATTATACTACATAAACTGACATATTATGTCATCATGTCATCATGACTGACTTTGAAACTTCAAGCATAGCGGCATTTAAAAGGGTTTTAGCTGATTGCACACAGCAAGGATGCCTTTTCCATTTCAGCCAGTGTGCTTGGCGTAAAATGCAACAAGTAGAAGGGTGGCATAGAGGGTTCAGCTTTCTTCTAGGAGCATGCCACCCAAATATTTGGAACTTTATTAATGGAGTAAAAAAAGAACAAAGCTTGACTGAATTAAAATTGGCACAGTATGCTGCAGGACATGAACCACCACAACCTAAAAAAGTGTATAGGGAAAATGCACGAAAATTGAAAATAATTGTTATGAACTATGCAACCACACAGATGTCGGAGTACCTGAAAGCTGTGTCACACAATTTGCATTTTAATACATAGACTGCATAAGTGAACAATTTTTGGTATGTTACGGTATAGTTTGGTTTTAAATTGAACATTGAAATGTTATGCTTTGTTTGTTGTGTTATGTTATGCATACTTTGTAAAATATTGTTTGGTTTTAAATAAACATTACTGCAAAACATGTGTGGTTATTTCTACATTGAAATGTTATGCTTTATTTGTTGTGTTATGTTATGCATACTTTATAAAATATTGTTTGGTTTAAAATAAAGATTTCTACATAACTTAACTACTTTTTGTTTCTTGTACTTCTTGCACCCTTATTTCATCTTTACAGCGTCCTTAATGACCAATATTGCACCCATATTGCATCCATAATGTACCAATTGCATCAATAATGTTCCAATATTGCACCCAATTGCGTCCATAATGTTCCAATATTGCATCGATATTGCGTCTTTCTTGCACCCAATTCGCCCTTAATGCATCCTTATTGCAACTCTATAATGCGCAACATGGTGAATGCATCGGAATGACGCAACATTTACAATTTGCGACTCTATAATGCATAACATGTTGAATGCGCCATTCGGATTGACGTGCGCCAAAAAAATGCGACAATTGAAGACGCGCGATGCTCCCTGCAACATATGAAAAGTAAACCCTAAGCCAGAAAGCACTGCTATCAGAAATAGTAGGCTACCCAGATAGGCCACACTGCTGGAGACTAGGCCTCAGCCACTGGTAGTCTCTGCTGGAACCAGGAGCAGGAACTGGAACACAGGACCTTGATCCGACATAGAGAGGAGCTACTCACATTTACAGTCAGCAATGTAGCAGAGGATACCTGACTCTCACGTCCAGTCAGTAAGGAGAAATCAGAAGCTTGACCCACAACTGCGGTCAGTAACTAGCTAGTCTTCTAGAACCCCAGGACCGCACCAGATTGGGTGTCTGCTAGCTACAGGGGAATCAAAAAAGAATAGACAGTGCCACAGGTCAGCACCAGAGAGGGTAGTCAGACAAGACAGGTCATACACAGTTCAGGTAGTCAGCCAGAGCCACAGGTCTGCACCAGATTGGGTGTCCACTATAAGTATAAGGCAGGAGAATATTCAGATAGAGCCACAGGTCAGCACCTAACTGGACGGTCAGACAAGCCAGGTCATACACAGAGCCCAAGGACACAGAACTGCTTTGTACAACAACGCAAGGGCAACTGAGTCAGGACTCAGACTGACCTTTAAACACCCTCCTCAGGAAGTAGGTAGGAGGAGCAGGCTCAGAGGAAGGAAGTAGGTAGGAGGAGACTACAGGAAGCATGGCATAAAACAGAGGCCTGCTACACTCTGAAACCTTGCGCCTGCAGATGACGCAACTTGCTCTCATGCATTCAACTGCTGCCATCTTCCTGCGTCACCTGTGCGGGATGAACGTCCGCTGAAACTAAGTTAAGCTGTGACACAGAGCCACAGGTCTTCACCAGAATGGATGTCTAATAGACAAAGGAGCGTACAGAGAGAATGGTCAGACAGAGCCACAGGTCAGCACCAGAATGGATGGTCAGACAAGCCAGGTCATACACAGAGTACAGGAACAAATGGAACTTTTAACTGCACCGAACAACAATTAAAAGGGTACTGAATAGAGATCCAGTTCCCTTTTAAAGGCAGCCAGGAAGTAGATGGGTGGAGCTATCAGTCCCACACAGTATAGGATAGAGACCTGCGACATATAGCAACCTCACGCCCGAAATTGACACATGAGATAGAGATGTGTCAACCTTCCAACCCATCACTGCATCATCCACCAGAGCAGGCCCGTCTCGCACGAGGACATGGACGGCCGCGGAAGACGCCATGTGCATCTAGGCCCAGTCCCCGAAGCGACGCATGACATGATGCCTTGGCAACATTTCAGGCCATCCTTTACCTGCGTCAACCCACCAGGTGTCACTGGATCTAAGGTAACTGTGACACCCTGTTTTGGTATGTGTATGTTTGTGGGAGAATGTGTATGATTGGGATATATTACTATGTGCAAATTGTGTAGCAGGTACTGTTCTGAGATCTACATTTATTTAGGATCAGTGGTATTATATGACTGTGCTTATCTCAATTATTTCTGTCCTCTTCAACGAGCCCCTCACTACCCTATTCATACAGGGATGTACTTGAAAGATTTTTTTCTGTTTGTTTATTCCTGTTAGCTTTGCCAAGTTCTCTCTCTCATCACGGCTCAGGTGACACTCTTTATGGCGGCATTATGATGTCGCCATTTTGATGCTAGCAAATCAATGGTAGATCTTATTTCTCTCTGTGGTGTAATTGTTTTGCTCCTGAATTGCTCCACTTTAGATTTTACACTTAAGGCTATATGTTCAAAGAGAGAACAACCAAAAAAAGTCATATAATCTACAAAAGTAAGTAAATGTATGCATGAACAACATATTTTTTTATATAATATACGACAAAAAACGAGTAAAGTTCATTGTGTATGACACAACGCCAGAATTGCAGGGCAAAGGGGTAGGGCAAGGGCGTGGCTAAACTATTCGCCAGCATCGTATGGGGTGAAGAAAATTTGTCATATATAACGACTAATGATGAGCGAGCACCCCGATGCTCGGGTGCTCGGGTGCTCTGACCGAGCACCCCCTGAGGCTCGAGTGCTCGGCCGAGCACCCGAGCCCCATTGAAAAGCATGGGAGCACTCGAGCATTAAACCAGGCACCCCCTGCTCTGATGAGCGGAGGGTGCCTGGTCAATGTCCCCCTTCATCTCCGCTATGCCCCTCTTCCACAATGTCCCCCTTCATCTCCTATGCCATAGAGGAGATGAAGGGGGACATTGTGGAAGAGGGGCATAGCGGAGATGAAGGGGGACATTGTGGAAGAGGGGCATAGACTCTATGCCCCTCTTCCACAATGTCCCCCTTCATCTCCGCTATGCCCCTCTTCCACAATGTCCCCCTTCATCTCCTCTATGGCATAGGAGATGAAGGGGGACATTGTGGAAGAGGGGCATAGCGGAGATGAAGGGGGACATTGTGGAAGAGGGGCATAGCGGAGATGAAGGGGGACATTGTGGAAGAGGGGCATAGAGTCTATGCCCCTCTTCCACAATGTCCCCCTTCATCTCCGCAATGCCCCCTTCATCTCCGCAATGCCCCCGTACCTCCAGTCCCTGGTGGTCCAGCGGAGTCTTCGGATCTGTGCCTCTTCCGGCACAGATCCCCTTCACCCGAACATGTCGGGCGAGCACATGGCGGTACTCGTACGAGTACCGCCATGTGCCGAGCAGAGCGATGCTCGAGCCGATCCGAGCATCGGCCGAGCACGCTCGCTCAACACTAATAACGACAAAAAAAGATGTTAAAAAACGACAGAATTTGTACGATAAGAAAAAAGTGGAGGAACTGTCTCATTTTTGTCATTAAATACAACAATTTCAGCCAGGAATTGTACTTCAACTACATATTTCCAATCACAACCAACACTCTCTAAAAATATTACTGAGCCCAATAACACCTTACTTTGAAATGTTGTTACAAACGACAAAAGCTATTTTGCTACTCCTTTGAACATATGGCCCTTAGTGTTTTGAGCCTGAGACTAGAGGAAGATATAAAACTCAGTAGTGATGACAGATAAGGCGCCTACTAAAGAAAAATGTGAACAGGAATACCCGCAATCAGGGTCATTGCCAGGTAGTGCTAAAGCCCCAGGTCTTGCCAGCTTGTGGCCTGTGACGGTGCTAATCTCTCTACTAGTAATGGTGCAATTGGGCTGTCTACACCAGGGGTAGTTGTTTGTTGGACCTCTAGCTGTTGAAGATTGTAACTCCCATCATCCCCTAGCAACTCCATCCCCTACACCTGTAACTAAAAAAAGACAACACTATTTACAAATATTTTAGATCCCATCCTTGCAAAATATATTGTACATGCACCATAAATAAGACATGTTACATACACTAGCATATCTCAAGGTTACCGTCAGCTATTTTAATACTTTGAGTGCCAGAGGAGAGTGCAACACTTTACTTCTCAATGAGTTGTACATCCCACTGGTACTCCAAAGGCAGTGGTGCTTAGTCCATGGCATCAGGGAGAACAAATAGGCCAGGACTTAAAGATTTGTTTATCTGAGCGCAGAATGAATGTGCCTCTGATTAACTCTTTCGGCGTAGGGGGTTTGGGGAATTTTTTCCTCTGAGAAGGTAAGGCACTTTTTAAAAATATTTTGCTAGTCATCTGTTCAGGTAATATTTCCTGTAGGTAACATTCTAGTTATATATGGAAAACTATATATATATATATATTCAGCTTTATGACCTAAAAGCACATATTACATTGGTTACATGTTAAAACTGCCCTGAAAACAGCTTACATTATGTATTTAGTGAAAGTACAATAATATATGAATATATAGATCACAAAATGACTGAAGTTTCTTCCTACATGGAATAATGAAGCAAGGACATAATGTTAAAAATAGAGTTTTTCAGGAAGGTTTCAGAAATGTACACTAACATCACAAATCACTGAAGAGCATATCAAGTAAGATTAGAATAACAAACCAAAACCATATGAAATATGAATGCCATATATCACCTGAGTGCACTGATACCAATATATATGTCCTTCCCACGGGCCCCAAATTGATAACAACACATAAGATAATTTCTACAGAAATTTCTATGCAGATAACCATAACATAAAAAAACCACATAAAAGCATACATTTCCTAAAAATAGATATCCAGCTGCACAAAATTTGGTCTTACTTTCCTTTCTACCCATAGCTTGATGTGCAAATTTGTTTCCAGAAGTTGGAGGTAAATTAAAAACTAGGCATTATTTTACATTTCCACACCTTCAAAAGGTACTGACATCATTGAAAAATGAGGAATTTCCTGCCCTATTCATTTGCTACTGATCATCTGAGAAAAATGGCATCAATGGTATGAGTTGAAGTACTGTAGGGTATGCCAGAAGTACAAAACTACACAATCTGTAATCTCTAAGTTTTCTTACTTTTTCAAATGTGACCTATATCTAAATGGTTATAACAACTTCAGAAATGGAGAAAAGGTAGACCAATCATACCACTGTGGAAAGAAGACAACCCACCACATAAGACAAGGGGTCACATGCTTTTCTACCCCTAGCCTGATGTGCACATATTTTTCCAGAAGGTGGTGCTAAAGATAAAAATAGCCATTACACCCTTTCAAATGTATTGCAGCATGTCCTACTGTAAACAGGCATTTTTGTAATTTTATTTTGCATTTCCACCCCTACTAACATTTCTGTAAACTATTGAATTTCTATTGAATTTCTTACTTTATGCCAGTGGTTCTCAAGCTTTTTTTGCTCAAGATTTTTGCTCAAGGCACACCTAACACACAGTCTGGCATTTTCGGGGCACCCCTGTCATTATATGTCATTTGTAAAGGGTGTAATGAAGTTTACGAATACATAAATATAGAGTTATTGTTAGACCTCGCAACTAAAATAAACATATTGTGCATAGTAATATCCTTAAATATACAGTTGGAAGTCTACATTACCATTTTTGTCAAATTCTTATAGATACAATGGGGCACCCTAAGTGGATGTCCGGGGCACACCAAAGTGCCACGGCACCCTGGTTGAGAAATACTGCTCTATGCATTAACTACCGCTCTTCCAACAGAAATGGCACCCCCATAGGTATGAGATGAACTATTGGACAGGGTGGCAGAAGTATAAAACTACACCAAGCTGCAATCTCTTATTTTTGTTATTTTTTTTCAAATGTGACTTGTCTACATTAAAATGGTTGTAACTACTAAAGATAGGATCAAAAGGTAGGCAAGCCATAAGATAAAAATATGCATTCCACCTTTTCAAATGTACTGCAGTATTTGAATACTATGGAATGTCCTAGTGTAATCTACTGTTCAACAAAGAAAATGGCACCCTACTGGTGTTGGTTGACACACTACAGGGGTGCCAGATGCTCTAAACTATATATACCTACTTTTTTTGTTTCTTGAAAGTGCCTGCCTGAAATGAAATTGTCCTAACAATTAGAAATATGAAGGAGAGGTATGCAAGAAAGATATACCATTTAGATATGCATCTGCATCATGTGAGGGAGGGATGAATGCCTTTCTACCCCTAAGTTGGTACTACAAGCCTGGGAAAAATGGTACCCATGGGTACTATATGGGTGCCAGGCACACTAACCTACACCAGCCACTTTTATTTATTGAAATTACCTGACTGCACTTAAATGAACATAACCATTTGAGATGGAAAGAAAATCAAAGAGAGAAATACTATTTTGGAAAGTAGACATTCACCCACAACAAATGAGGATCACTTGCCTTTTTTACCCGTGTCCAGCGTGCGCAACTATTTCCAGAAATTGGCTCTATAGGAATAACACTTGATTTTTTATACTTCAGTCACCTCAGCCTAAGAAGCTAAATCCCCCACTGGTATGGACTGACATACTATGGTAGGTGCAAGCAGCATGGTTGTGGAAACAGACTGTGTGTTTGTGTGGACACTGGAACAAGACTTGGGTGTCAGACAGTGTATTTGGGAATCTGTGACAACCATGGGACAGTGGGACTAGGCTGATTGTAAGGGGGTGGAGGGTACAGTTTTTCAACCAGTCTGAGGGTTAACAGTGTATGTGGGGCTGTGTGACAACCAGTGGAACGAGGAGGGCCAGAAAGTGTATGCGGGGAATATGCAGCTACCAGTGGTCAGGGAACAAGACAGGGGGTGAAACAGTGTATGTGGAGAATATGTGGCTACCAGTAGGTAGGGAAACAAGGCTGGGGGGGTCAGACAGTGTAGGGGGTCAGGAAGATCGAGTAAGGGAATCTGTGGCTAACAGTGCACAAGGAAACAAGACTGGGGGGTCAGACACTGTATGTAGGGAATCTGTGGCTATCAAGAAATTACAGTTCCCACTCATTTAAAAGGAACTTTTAACCCATTGAATCCTAGAGGTGTCCCCAGGGCATTGCTTGGCAGTACAATGGACACCTTTCTAGCATTCAAGGGGTTAAACACCCAATTTAAATCAATGGGTATATGGGGACTTTTTATATGTCCCCTATGGTGCAGTTGGCTTGACCCAGAAATGCGCTTTTTATTGAATTTGACCCATTGATTCATTTTGAAACTTAGCACATTTATCCTGTAGTGTATGTCTCAGCCAATTGCTTTAGCTAGTAAATAAACTAAGAGAAGACATTACACATTTCCTGAAATATAGTAATTTCATTCCCTCTTAACACAATTGCCGTCTTCCCTTTGTGCTTTTTTAGATATATAAATCAACCAGAATGGAATGCCTTTAACATAATTACTATCCATAGTAATTAGCAGAAGTGCTGGCGACAAGTAAATAAGTAGGGTTTTTCATTAAAAGGAATGGCTTTTTATTCTACTGACCATAAGAAGCTGATGATGAAAATGAATTGTGGTTTGCAAAAGACTATTTATTAAGCTATGATAGAAGAGGTTGAGTTAACATTTTCCATATTCTGGCAGTAGTTTAACCTTTTGCATAAAAAGATTGTAAGAATGTGTTTTATTTTTAATGATACTTTCACTAAATTTTGATAAAACAACTTTAATGATCACAGCTAGAGGTTGCAGGTTGCCCACCCCTTGTCTATGACCAGGAAGCTGCAATGCATTTTGAATGCAAAATTACACAAATAATTTTGAGTTATTGTTATTTGAACTGCAACCTACAGTACATTTTATGGTACTACCACAGTGCTATCCTCAGGACAGTAGCTGGTATTTGATTGAGACAGGGACTACAGGGATATCCTCTGATGGCAGGAAAAGAAATAGAAAGTGCTGCAGAGAACAGAAGAAGGGAGAGCAGTCAAGAAAAACACAGTTAGCTAGCCACCAAAACCCCTAGCCAGTGAACAGGATGGAAGATGTGAAAAGTGTTATATGAGGAAGCCAGCCTCATGGTCCAGCTTTTCTTCCAAAAAAGTCTACCCTGATTATACTAGGGAAGGAAAGGTAACAGTGTGATAGCATACTGAATGCATGGTTTTGTGCAGGATTGATCCAGGAGAGATTACAGTTCCTCAAGTGATCTTAGGCAGATACCACCCTACAAAAAGAGGTGGCTCCTGATTCTAGTTAAACAAGAGGAGATGCTTCTTCTTAGAAAGTCTTCTGGCATCAAATACATTCAGTTAGAAAGGTACCACTTTGTACCACGTGTAATCTGGGTTGTGCTACTTCTTACATGGGCCTTATTTGCACTGCGCAAACAGTGGCATAATTTCATGGGCAGCTGAACATTTTGGAAAATTGAAATTGTGGGTAGAAATAATATTCATAAATACTGATACATTTTTAAGTGCTTCATGTTGTAGTAAAGTCCAGTTATTTTTTATGAAACCTGTGATTTCATTTGTGAGGGAGATTTACAGAGGTACTGCATGATATGAAATTAGCCCGAGCAACTAATCTAATCACCACTTGTGATGGGAATAATGAGGGCTTGGACACGCTTCTCTCTCTCTCTCTCACTATATATATATATATATATATATATATATATATATATATATATACATTCATGATGTACAAATTGATTATAAATTTGCAGTGGCAATTGTCCTGTTTGTACAGACATAATAAATAAATAAATCATCATCATAAAATTCTTCAACTTCATCATCACTGTGGTGACTTTTTGAGGAGCATGGATGTTGAAAATCCCTAATGTAAATGCAAGTGAAATCAACTTTATACTTGCAAATGATAAAATGATATTCACTGACCATTCAGTCTTAAATTGTTTTGGAAGTGACTATCTTCTAGTGAGAGCTAAAATTAAAATTGACTGCAAGAACGAAAGAAAGAAGTCAACAAACGTGAAGATCGACACCAGACATCTATTGAAATATCATGAGAATTTTGAACTAGCACTGTTTATTATCTTCAGTGTGCTGCAAGCCTTTCCAGACACAGACATTTCAACCCACATAAAAAGTTATTGAGACTATCATAGACACTCCCCATGCCCTTGCAACTACTGTAAAAGTAGAAAAAACAACCCGAATAGCAAAATAAACATTTTCCATGATGAAAAAGCAACAATAAATAAATCAAAATAGTAACAAAACAGGTTTGAATATGCAGAAATGTGCAAGACCATAATGAAGTGCATAAAAGAAAAAACACGCAAGTTCAATGTTGAGCTCATCAAAAGGACACTGGAAGAAAATTAAAGGGTAAAGACAGCAAAATGAATAACGGCTACACATAGGAGCCAAATGCAACAACAAATACTAAAATGAGTAGAAGAATTCTTTACAGGGATGATGGATAACATCTGAATGCAGTGCCAGAGGCTGAAGCTGTGCCAGAAGGTTTGGTAGTAGAAGTAGTAGCTGCAATAAAATCAATGTAAAATGGCAAAGCAGCTGGACATGATAAAGTTACTATTGATATGTAAAAAGCCGGAGGTCAGGTCAGCTGTTATTCAAAGCCCTATCTAAATGGTTTTCAAAATGCTTACTACTCGATACATGGAAGCATGGAAAAATGCAGAAGTCATCCTACTGCACAATGAAGTGATTAAAAACTATCGACCAATAAGACTATTGTTATTTGTCTGCAAGGTTTTCACAAAGATACTATCAAGAAGAACAACCTAAAGAACAAGCAGGCTTCAGGAGCAGTTTTTGTACAATGGACCATATCCAGACAGTACATCAAGTTATAGAGTGACATAATGAATACAACCTTCCATTATGCATATCCTTCATTGATATGAAAAGTCCTTTGACTTTTCATAGTCAATAATAGAAGCCCTGATCAACCAAGGAATCAATTAAGCTTACATCAGTATCCTCCATTCAATATATGACAATGCTCCTGCATCAATATAGGTCTACAATGATAAAGACAAAATTACTACTCTGCCTAAGCAAAAGGTTTTTGACCAACGTGTCCTCCTAGTCCTTACGTATGGCTGTGAACAGCATGAACACTGAATGCCAAAGCCATACAAAAATGTAAGGTTACACAGAGAAGTATGGAGTGGCAAATTCTAAACAGAACAAAAACAGTTACTTAGTAAATTAGGTTGAAAAAAGACACATGGCCATCAAGTTCAACTTTTCCTCAGTATGACCAAGAAAACGAGAATTATAAAAGACTTACTGGTGCCTAAATAGGTATTACTCTGTTTATCAGAACTTCCTGTTTTACCCACTAATACATTTTATAACGCTGTATGTTCCCTTCTGCTAGAAATATATCTAACCTTCTTTTAAATGTATCCATTGTATCTTCCATTACCACCTGCCTTTGCAAGGAATTCCATAATTTAACAGACCTAACTGTAAAAATTCCCTTATTCTACTGAAGTTTAAACCTCTAGTGGACTCTCTAGTTATTCAATTCGATCAGACCTTGAAATGAAAAGCTCACCAGAGGGATCCCCTTGTACTGATGTCACATATACTTATGCAGTGTAACAGGATCTCCTTTTAGTAATCTATTCTCTAGAGTAAATAAACCAAGTTCGTCATATTCAAGTCCTCCATTCCCTTAATTAATTTTGTTGCTCTTCTCTGTGCTCTCTCCATTTCTAGAATATGCTTTATCAGAAAATATATGTACTGGAAGGGAAGCAAACAAGGATAGTCATTAGTCAACCCTCTCTGGCACTCAAAAGGTTACAATTACATTATAATATGTCTGATGAAGAGACCTAAGAGATCTTAAAAGCTTGCCCTTTAAACCTATCTAGGAAATAAATGTGATCACCTTTTCACCTCTTATTTTGCACTTTTATAAATGTCTAATATTGGGAGGTTACATAAGTAAATACACTTTGACTATTACAGTAAACCTAGGTGAAGTTGTTTTCTATTAAAGGGGATAGTAATACTTTATTATTACTATCCCCCATATTGTACATATTTGTAAAATAATTTAATAGCCCCCAGGTTCATCTCTCAAACCTTTATGGTTTGAGAGATAACCGAAGGCAAAGTTCTGACTGCAGGGATATCGGGTCTGACTTTCATCATGCGGCTCTGCAGTAGAGCCGCGATTGCGTTAATAACAAAGAATTATTTCACTGAAATGGTCTTCTACATGTGCTTGCAAACCAAGCACAAACCAAGCACATGTAGAAGACCGTTTCAGTGAAATAATTATTTTTCACTAACGGGATCTTGGCTCAGCTGCAGAGCTCCAAGCCTGTTGAACAACAGACTTCCCCTGCAGTCAGTACAACGCTGATTTCAGGGGTGGGGTGGGAGGGGGAACTTTGCGTTCTGTTATCTCTCAAACCATAAAGGTTTGAGAGATGAACCTGGGGGCTATTAAATTATTTTACAAATATGTCCAATATGGGGGATAGTAATAAAGTATTACTATCCCTTTAACAAAGACATCTCCATTATATTGTGAAGTAATTCATGGAAAATGTCTAGCAGCCAAGGTATTAAAAAGGTTGAAATATTTTAGCGTTAAAGTGGAACTTTCACCTGTAATAAATCCTGTCTCGTATTATTTGTGTAGTGTAATTGTTTCTAGATTGCAGGGGTTGTTTTTATTGTAAATCCATAGTTAATGAGAAATTCGCTGTCAAAATTAGATCCCTGTACCCGCTTTCACTTTCTGTGACACAGGGTAACTGCAGCACAGCGGCACAACACTTCCCAGTTCTGAAATTCTCCTCCTACCTCCCTCCCAGTTCTACCAGGGAGCGCGTTCACGCTTCCCTTCATACTGATGTACATCACATCTATGGTTACAGCAAGCTCACTATAATGATAAACAGAGCATGCTTTAACGACAGACGTGATGCACAATGATACACACCGGTACAAAGGGGAAGCATGAACGCACTCCCTGGTAGAAGTGGGAGGAGAATTTCAGGACTGGGAAGTCTTGCACCGCTGTGCTGCCTTTAACCATTTGAGTGCCAGAGGGGTATGTAACGCATTGCGAAGCAATGCGTTGCATACCCCTCTGGCACTCAAAGGGTTAACCTGTTCCGCAGAATGTGGATGTAGGTATAGGAATCTAACTTTGACAGTGAATTTCTCATTAACTATGGACTTACAGATAAAACCCTGCAATCTAGAAACAATTATACTACTATCCCCCTGGTCATTAAAAGGTTAAAGTTACAAAATAGCTACATATTATAAACTATCAAAAGCCTGACACTTCCATGAAAACATGGCATTTTGTTAGTCTTCCCAAATAAAAAATGTATCCTCCTCATATGCCTTACCATGTTAGAAGCCGTGATATTGCAATGATTCAGCACAAGAGTGCAATTATTTCAGGTGTACAGACTGTATGGAGAGACCGGTTCTATAGGCTAGTGTATATATTTGACATGCTTCTTCCCCTTAAATGGCTTATTTTTTGTGGTCAGCGGTATTGATTTGTTAACCCATGGAAGCAGTGTGTTTGATAGCTGTCAGCTTCCTCCAGAAAGTTATTTGTTCTCTATGTCACCATAAATAAAGAATTTTCACCATAAATAATATTTGTTGATGAAGGAGTTTCCCAGAGCTGATAAATTCTATTTAAGGTTAATTACAGTTATCTTTATTTTCCGTCTTGCATTTTTTTTTTTTTAAACCTGTGGGTAGACTGTAAAAGATTAGGGTTAGTTATAGTGGTGTGTAATGTAAATAGCTGAACTCAAGATAAACCTGAAGTTTACAGTTATGGCTTAAAGATAAGGACTGAATGTCAAGCTGACTTGCAGACAAATGATCCTATCAACAATTACAACTTAAAAGGTAAAAAGGAACTGGATGGCTCACTAGGAATGAAGCAAAGCAAATATCCATTTTCTACAGCAAGAGAACAAAGGTGATAAAAGAGACTGCAAGGAAATATAGAATCCTTATCCTGAATCAGGGACAATTGCTGAGTGGCTGAACTATCCTCCCCTGGAAAAAACCTGACTCATGGTAAATGCATCCCATTGTTCTGGTACTGATACCTGATGTTACTATGTTATGGTAGCACCATAAAACTATTCCTGGAGTTGGATATGTATAATTGATATTTGATAAACAACCTATATTTTAGCTTTGGAAATTCAGTCTTTAAATGGCTTTTTTAGAACATGTGGCCCTATATGTGTTACAAAAGTAGTTACTGTTACTGTAGTACCAATGTCATAGATTTGAAAATGAGAGAACTGCTGGCTAGCTATCATAATAATAGCATGGGCACAAATAGGAATATGTTGCAACAACAAAGTTGCCACAGCTAGCTACCAAAATAGTTTTGCTTGTTCCCCATAGAAAACTCACAGAAACAAGTGTCACCAGTGATAGTCTTTCATGGATGTGGTATGCTAGAAGTGTGCTTCAAGTGAAGATAGTTGTAGGGCATATTTAGCATGAGGAACATGGAAACATCTAATCTCTTGTAGATCACAAGGGATGTCAACAAATTTTATCTGGCTGATGACATTTTGCAACTGTCTTCTGCTGCATGTTACCCCACCTTCCCCATGTATATGGTCATTCAGTTTTCACAAAACAGAAATATTTAAGAAATGTAAATTATTATACTGAGGTTAATGGGAGAAGTCCATTGTTCCACAGCATGCTACAAAACTCAATAAATAAGCAAACAAAATTCACAGCACCTGTCTATTGACATTTTCTAATCAATTTGGTGAAGATCTAATGAACTTTCGAAAATATTGCCCCTTTTTTTGTGGCGGTTTTAATTATCCAACACATATATCTTTGAATTCTTAGGAAGAGTCGTAGTTTTTGTTTTTGTTCTTGTTTGTTAGTATAAAGCTCCATGCAAAACATATAAATACAGCACAAAATGCTCAAGCAAATAATGTTTTTAAAGGACTATACAATTTGTAACCTGAATAAATGTTACAGTTTCATAATTGATATCAGCATTTGAATGATTATTTCATAATAATGGTTTCATTTTTCTACTGTTTGTAACTCATTATTTGTGCCGGTGCAAAGTAAACAGTAGTTTTCTCTTTATTATTTTGAACATTTATCCATGTCTGTCTTTTATCTTTATATTCCAAGAATAAAACTGTAGTTTGTGCCATATTCACAGAATTTACAATCACAATGAATCTCTGGTCCTACAAGGGATTGCAATCTAATTAGTCAAAGCCTATGAGATGGAATAGCAAAAGACTTATGGAGGATCATAAAATTAATATATGAATAGCAGCATATACAAATATTCATGTATTCACACAATGTGCCCAGTCAAAAATGAAAAACATAATTTACAATATAAATTTTCTAATATAATATAAAATCTATCAATAATATTCTTTAAAAATATGTAGAAACCTGAAAATATATTAAATACCATTCATCATTACTGAATTGTCTGAAAAGTTGTATTATACATGTAATAGTTTGTTCAAAATATAGCCCTTCTACTTTTAGAGAGGCCTGTAACACACTGCAGTCCACCAGTTGCTCAGTGCTTTGTAACTCTATGTATAGGGGTGTTACGTACAATAGAAAAGAGGAACAATTCTGGGTCAAACCAACTGAATTATGGAAAAAAAAACAAAGTTCCCAGAAATCCCATTGATATAAAAGAGATGTTTTACTTTTTTTTATTTTTATAGGTTAGCATCTGTTTTATTTTTTCACCCCTTAAATGCTAGACAGTTCTCCAACATATTGCTTTGTAATATATTGGAGACATCTACAGCTGTTAAAGTTTTAAATATACAGAAGGGACTGGAGTCAGGGCCTAGGGTGACAAATTGTGCACCTCAGCCTTCCTAACCACACCCACTGTATTGAATAGAGGGCATGACCTAAATAAATTTAGGGCTCCTTCATCTCACCCCATACCTCCCAAGTGTCCCGCTTTAGGAGGGACAGCCCCTCTTTGAGACCCAAATCCCTCTGTCCATCTTTCCCACCCTGGTGTCCCTCTTTTTTGGAGATCAGACTATGTGGTGTGCATATAAGTGTATATCATTGTTCTCCAGCAATAAAACTCACATTAATGTTTGGTTAAACATCAGTATATGTGTTTATAGATTACCCTGTGTAAATAAAATACTATGGACTTCCTCTAAATAATTTATTTAGTTACACAAAAAGGTGTCAGTAGGTCATGAAATGACTGAAAAATTCTCAGTAATGCTCCGCCCACCAGACACGCCCCCAGAAACACCATCTAAAACACAAGTGTCCCTCTTTGGCCATTTGAAATGTTGGAGGTATGTCACCCACTTCTGGTTTATGATGGAAGATTTATTTTTTTTTAACAGTTTACATTTAGTTATAATGTCTAATTTATATATACTATCTAGCAAGAAAAGCAAAGGATGCTTTATTCTTATTAAATGTAGTAATTCAAACTGCTTTTCAATCAGTTTTATAGTTCATGGCATTTTTTTTATTTAGTACATGGGAAATCCAGTCTCAGCAGAGCTTTCTTCTGTGATGTGAGAAGACTGAACAAATTTAAGACTGACAAAGTACCGGGTCCTAATGGTATACATTCAAGGGTTCTTTAGGAACTCAGTACAGTGTTAGCAAGATGCTGCTTTTCACTCTTTCACCACAGGCACAGTGCCACAAGGTTTGCATGAAGCCAATGTACTGTCTTTATTTAAAAAGGGAACTAAAACAGTACCTGGGAATTATAGACATGTGAGTTTGGCCTCTGTAGTGGGAAAACTGCTAGAAGGGATTTTAGTCATGGTTACACCACAGAAAATAATATGGTTATCAGGGATCAATATGGTTTTATGAGGAACAGATTGTGCCAAGCTAATCTTCTGAGCTTCTATGAAGAAGTATCTAGCAACCTAGATAATGATAAAGCAGTTTATGTGGTATATCTACATTTTGCAAAGGCATATATTTTTGAGGGGAATAATCATACAGATCCTTTCAAGATGGAAGCATCCACTGAGGGGAGGATTTTGAAAGGGATAGGTCCTCTTTAAAGGCATAGTATTACTTAAAAATACTAATCCTTATGTTAAATCCCTTGAATAAAGATGAAAAATGCCCCCAGCGGCATCTCTCAAACCCTTATGGTTTGAGAGATAACTGCTTTCAAAGTTCGCCCTGGCTGACTTCAGCATTCTAGCTGACAGCCTGGGAATCTGGTCCCAGGACCGTCTGCGGCTCTACAGCAGAGCCGAGATTGCATTAACAAAAAAGAAATCCTTCACTTAAAAGGTCTTCTACATGTGCTTGCAAACCAAGCACACATAGAAGACCTTTTTAGTGATGGATTTCGTTTTTATTAACACGATCTCGGCTCTGCTACAGAGCGGCCAGCTGATCTCAGGAGAGGATTCCCCTGCTGTCAGCTAGAATGCTGACGCCATCCAGGGGCAAACTTTGAAGGCGATTATCTCTCAAACCATAAGGGTTTGAGTGGTGCCGCTGAGGGTATTTTTCATCTTTATTCAAGGGCTTTAACATACTATTTTTTAAGTAATACTATCCCTTTAAGAGCTTTTTGTGAGTGTATGTTACAGTTAAGATTAGTTTGTTCTGTACAAAAGGGTGACAAGACATATAAAACGTGTACAAGTTGGTTACAATGCACATATAAATGGTGGCATATATCTTAGCAAACATATGACTGAAACGACCCATGATAATATGAGCTTAAAGGGATAGTAATACCTAAAATGTAAAAAAATATATGTTGTAGGGTTTATCCCCCTGAGTAAAACAAGAGTACTCCCACTGCTGAAAGATGTTTCATTCAAAAGTTATTAATTTTCAAAGTTGAATTTTTTAGGTGCAATATCACAGTGGCCTGAAATTGTACAGTGGCGCTGTTGCTACACGATCCTATGGACAGCTCTGGTCTCAGGACCATAAATCTCCATAGGATGGTGTAGCAACAGCGCCACTGTACAATTTCAGGCCACTGTGATATTGCACCTAAAAAATTCAACTTTGAAAATTAATAACTTTTGAATGAAACATCTTTCAGCAGTGGGAGTACTCTTGTTTTACTCAGGGGGATAAACCCTACAACATATTTTTTTTTACATTTTAGGTATTACTATCCCTTTAAGGTTGCATAGGTATAAGGGTATACAACCTGACACATACATTATAATAAAGATAAAACACAGAAGCACTTGGTGGAAAATATACATCTGAAAGGCCCTCAAAAGAGCCTATGATTGATGCTTCCAGCATAGTAGTTGGTTTGTAAGTATTTTTCTCTGTCTATTTATATAGAAGACTAGCCTGTTCATCTTCCCAGTTCTTGAGGTGTTGCTAGAAACACTTTGGGGTGAAAGCAGGGAGACATTAGCTGTCATTGAAGAAACTTGGCTGGGGATAGTGATTTTGACAGTGAAAATCAATGCCCAGAATTACCTTGTGATGGTGATTTTGCCAGGAGTTTGCAACCCCCCACACCCTTCCTGCAGAAGACCAGAATTATACCCCCATCATGCTTATAAGCCCTATTGCCCCACCTTTCCAGTACGTGGGAAGAGCTTCGGGCTCTCAAACTGGTCCAGTCACACTCACTTGACACCCTCAGATCTTTGATCTGTAACTATAAATGCATTGTGGAAGCAGACCGGCAACTCACACTGTATATGGGGAACTTTGCCTACGATTATAACAGTGGAATCTCCAGGGCCGGCACCACCTATAGGCGAGGTAGGTGCCGGTCTAGGGCGCACATCTCATGGGGGCGCAGTTGCCGAGCAGAGCTTCACACAACTCTGTCGCTGTGAGAAGAGGAGAGAGAGGCGCCACTCTGAAAAGAGCGAGCGCTGCCACCTACAGCATGTCGTCAGACGCAGCGTGAGAACCACTGCGTCTGCACACCACAAAGGCCGCACCATGACCCAGCTTAATCCACGGAGAGCTGATCTGAGCGGAAGGCCGGGAGTAGAGAGAGAGAGAGAGAGACAGTCAGTACTGGTAGAGACGCAAGACAGTCACGGTGAGGTGAAGTCACTGTGACAGGCAACTTAGGCAAAAAGGGGAAAACGGCAAAAAGGGTAGATCAAGAGGGGGATCAAGGGTAGGCAAGAGGGGGAGAAAGAGTCAAAAGAGGGGGATTAAGACAATAGTCAAGGGTGGATTAAGGCAAGAGGGGGAGAACAAGGCAAAATGGGGGATCAAGAGGGGGAGAATGGCAAAAGGGGGATGAAAAGACAACAGGGGGAAAGAGGCAAAATGGGGGATCAAGAGGGGGAGAGGAGAAAAAGGCAAAAGGAGGGCGATCAAGAGGGGGAGAGAGGCAAAAGGGGGAATCAGGAAGGGGAGAGAGAGGCAAAAGGGGGGATCAAGACAATAGTCAAGGGTGGATTAAGGAAAGAGGGGGAGAAAGAGGTAAAATGGGGGATCAAGAGGGGGAGAATGGCAAAAGGAAGACCAAGAGATATAAAGAGAGGCTACTTGGCAAGAGGGGGAATCAAGACGGGTGAAAGACTCAGAGGGGGGTCAAGAGGGGGGATCATGAGGCAAATTGAGGGGGGGATCAAGAGGCAAAAGGAGGGGGGACCAAGAGGTAAAAGGGTGGGATCAAGAGTCAAGAAGGGGAGAGAGAGGCAAAAGTGGGGATCAAGAGGGGGAGAATGGCAAAAGGAAGATCAAGAGGGGTAAAGAGAGGTAACTTATCAAGAGCAGGGGAAAGAGGCAAAAGGGGGGAATCAAGAGGTGATATATATATATATATACTCTTTATTGCTCTGGTGGTGGCATATAACTCACACACACACACTCTGATACACGCACACACTCTGATACACATAGAGATAAGTACACACACACACACACACACACACTGATACACATACAGACAAGTATACACATTGACACACTGATACACATTTAGAGAAGCACAAACTCACACACTGATACCCCTACAGAGACTCACACACATTGACACACTGATACACATATAGGGAACACACAAATTGATACTTATACACATATAGGGAACACACATACATTGACAGTTATACATGTATAGGGATCACACACACTGACACTTATACACATAAAGAGGCGGGGCATAAAGGGGTGGAGCCAAGGGGGCGGCAAAATGAGGTTTTGCCTAGGGTGGCAAAAATCCTTGCACCAGCCCTGGAAATCTCTAACATACCCCTGCCTTTTCTTGCATGGGCAATTCTGTGATTATTTTGTATATGAACTTCATAACATCCTAATAGTTAAGTGACCTTTATATATGTGGTTGCTTTTCCCACAGATAGAAAGTATTAGTATTCTTAAAGTGGAACTTTAATCGCATTGAAGGTTTATTTTACTTTATTCCTTTGCTAGCGATAAGGGTTAATTTGTACTTTTCTTTTTTTTAGATTTTCAATATTGTTCTAAACTTGATCTCCAGGCCGGTAGACCTTCCTCCTATGTGGTACAAGCTGAACCACACAGCTTCTAACTACCTCCCCCTTGGGTTTTAAACCCCTCCCTTAGCCCTTTGTCAAGACTTAAGAGCCAACGATGAAGCATAAATGGAGAGGGAGCGCTGCCAATCAAACATTGCGTCACAAAAATTGCAGAGCTCTCCCTGTATTTCTGTGGAGCTACAAACGGGTCGAACTAGAGAACAGTATTAGTGATATGCTTTTTAGCTGTAATATTTAATGTGAATTAGCGGGATACAGTGCTATGGGGGGGTAACTGATTTGCATGAAAGTTCCACTTTAACCATTTAAGTTTCAGAGAGGTATCCAACGCCTCTCTGGTACTCAGAGGGTTAATATTATTATATGTAATTGTTAAATTTTAGTGCGTGTTCCATAGCATTGACAATTTAAAGGCCCAAAGCAATGCACTGCACATCCCTCCAATCCTTAAAGGGTAAAGTCTAAATGCATCCTTTATTTCTGCAGTGTTTTGGTATATTTTAAAGGGATGGTAATGTTTCCCAAAAACAGCAGCTCCAATTAATCTTCATAGTATTTATGCCATAGAGAGTGTTATTTCAATACTGTCAGAGTTGTAGCTCAAGATCAACTGAATGATAAAGTACCCCCCTCCCACCCCTTTTACTTATATAACACTGCTCACCTCAGAACAGCAAGACTGTCCGGATAGTTTACATAGAGGGACAATCTTCAGTGAGTGTAAGGAAAATCCTGAAAAATCTGTCAAGGGGGGCAAGGTTTTCATTGTTCTCACAGTACAAAGACTGTACCTTGCTGTGAGCTATCTGGTCTCAAGACCAGATTCGACATCTGAGGGGAGGTGGCTTACACTAGGTAAAAGAGGCAGGAAGGGGATACATTATCATTCAATTACTCTTGAACTACAACTCTGACCGTATTGAAATAACACTCTCCATGGCCCAAATACTATAAAGATTAATTGGAGCTGCTTTTATTATGAAACATTACTATCCTTTAAGACATTACAATGTGGCAATGTCAAAACCCTATGAGTTCCAGAGGGATGTGAAACACATTGGTTTGCAGTAAGTGGCACACCCCTCTGGCACTCAAAGGGTTAACCAGCTGTATTATTTCTGAGAAATTCTCTGAAAATCGATGAAAGATTTTGCTTTCCGTTAGCAAATGTCACAGTAATGAATTTAGACAACAGCATGGGTAATTTGACTTGCAGGTTAAACAAATTAAATACTACATTAATGAGTAATGTTTTATTCTGAAAAAAATATCCAGGACTTTTCCTGCTGAATAAAGCTAAGGGTGCCCACTGTGCTAGGAGATGTTTCATTCAAAAGTTATAAGAACTCAAAGTGTACCATAGGGGGCAAATGCATAGGGCATAGCCCCTGACAAATCATAGGCAAAATGCGCAGCAGGCAAGAATAGATGTTCTACTATGAACTGAGCTACTTACTCATGATCAGCATAAGGAAACCTAGGCATTTGTACCTAAGTATAATCCATTGACCTCATGTTTATGCTGCTCCAAATGCATATATAATGCTTAGTTCCCTTCCTGATCTGAATGAGTATTGTTATATGTCTGTGCTTTCACTTTAGATGTACTGATAAGCTTCCTTTATCATGAGAATGTACCCGAGTACAAATTGTCACAGTTGCTCTGCTTGACAACTAGTGCCAATTGTATTTATCTCTTAACCCTTGAGTGCCAGAGGGGTATGTAACGCATTGCAAAGCAATGTGTTCCGTACCCCTCTGGCACTCAAAGGGTTAAAGACACAAGGGGTGTACAGTGCATTGCTTTACACTGTGTTGCGCGCCTCTCTGATCCTTAAATGATTAAAGGGATAGGGGTAATATATTATATTCAAGGGCATATTTGCAATACTCTTGGTATGAAAGTGGCAGTCTGGGTATATATGTATGATGCATGTAGTGATCCAAGTATTGAACTCTATTAATTGATTAAAATAGTCATTTAAAAAAATGTTGTATTAATACAATCTTTCCTAGTGTCTGACATTTATTTGTTTTGTTTTTTGTTACTTTTTTTGTCTTCCCTCCGATTTTGGTTTAGTTGTTTCTTAACCATTTTGAGTGTCAAGAGAGGTAATTTGCAATCTGTTGGATACTTCTGTGGCAATCAAAGGGTTAATCGATTGGAATATCAGTGTGTGGTGGGTATTACATCTAGGGCAACAATGTCCCATGATTTATTTTACTAGTGTTATGGCAACTCTTGCTTGAGACCTCTCTATCATACAAAGGGTTAAACATCCCATTTAAAGGAGCAGTACATTTTTTCTTAATTAAAATCTCCTTGTTATATAGCTGTTCCTGCTGAGTAAAACAAGGGTACTCCCACTGACTGCAGCTGTTTTATTCAACAGTTAAATACTGTAACAGTAACTTCTTGGAAAATAAATATGGTGCCAGTACAATGTGTCAGTGACATCCCTAGAAACCAAGGGGTTAAACAAGAGGTGGAACAAGTTGAATAAAAATCTGTCCGAAATGAGTAAGTATTGCAAAAGCATGTGTCTCCCAGAATACGCACCATTACTCTTATATATTTCTTGGTGTTTTAAGTGCAATTATATGCTCTATAAATGTAAGCATTTCCCACTCAATTGACCAAAGACCACACACACAAAACACTGGCTGCCATCTTGTATAGTATAATACAAGAGACATCAAACACATTTCGACTGCCACATTTCAGCACAGCATGAAGGAACCCTGTGGTCAGTAATAATTACATCTGCAAAACTCACCACAGTCACATTCCAGCAACATTGTGTAAGTGATTCTTTTTAGGGAATGTTGCACTCCCTACCTGAAAGTAAAGATGCAGAAACCACAGATAACTATGTGGAGCATCTGAAAAAGGGGATTTATTGAAACTGCCATGGCATGGAGTTGAATATTAGTAGAAATATTTGTGTATACTTGCAGGGAGATCTAGAACATACTGAGGCTGATGTGCTAAAAAAGACTGGAGCAATTCTGGACCAAATCAGCTGCAAATTCCCATTGATTTATATTGAGGCTTTAACCCCTTGAATTCTAGGAAAAGTCACCAAAGCATTAAAAAGCAATTCAATGGAGAGCCCTCTAGCAATCATAGGGTTAAACCCCCCATTTAAGTCAAAACTAATGTTTATTTGTCCCCTATGGAGCAGTTGGTTTGCCCCAGAATTGCTCTAGGTCTTAAAAATCAGTCCAGGTTTTTTGTATCAAATAAGAAACAATACATTTTGGAATTATGAATAATGAAAAATATACTGTTATAAAAACATTATAGAGAGGAGAGTGAGCTACAAAAGCATGGATCTGAAGGATGCATACAGAATGGAGCAGGAGTAGTCATTTGTTGGACTCCCAGCTGTTGGGGACTGCAGCCATTTTACCTGAAATGTTACAAGGACAGTTATTACAAAAACAGATGCAGCTTTATTAAATGTAATATGGTAAATCTCATACCTAAAGGAATAAGCATTTCCATGTTAATAGGGTTACTTGTCTTTGGGGAGGCCTTTTGCCTAGTTATATGGTTGCTACCACTAAAATCTGCTGCTTTGGGTCATTAAGAATTCCTACTTTGCTTATCAGGAGCACTTACCATCAGTAGGAATACATCATGAAGTATATATATATATATAAATATAACACAATAAGGATAAAGCGCTTTTTAATACTATAGAAATATATACAATTTATTAGTTGTATCACAAATAATACAAAATAAAATACTCAAAGAGATCCCTCTTAAGGGTAGGTGTCAAGACATATAAATAAAAATAATAACTAATAAACTAAAAAAAACTAAAAGAAACTCAAATAAATATAAAAAAGAAAAAAAGAAAAAAAGAAGAAAAAAATATAACAATAATAATGTCATAAAAAATCAACAATAAAACAATAATATAGGATATGCACCATAAACATACACTATAATCTACAGTAAAAGACTATATATCTACCAATATATATTAAAAAATAGATAGTCACTACTGTAACAATAAAAGACTAATGTCCCTTTAGATACAATATAACAATGATGGGAATCCAAAGTAGTTTTCTGACTGCTGTAGCATATATATATATGGCAGCCTCTTTTCAGCTGTAAGCAAATCTGTGTGCCGATATAAATTCTTTATTTGTATAGAAGACCTTCTTCTGTATAAAATAGCGGGTATCCCAGTGCACTTACGTTAGTTCCTCTCCGCTCTATCTAGCGGGTATTTCAAGTTAGTGCACTCTGTAGCTGTTAACTCCGCTATTCATCCAGTATCTCAATCCGATACAATGTTTACAGATTTATCCAGTGTCTCAATCCGATACAATGTTCACCGCTCTATCTAGCGGGTATAATGGATCGGTAATAGGTCAGTTTGTCAATTCCAATACAATGATTACAGATTTTCACCGCTCTATCTAGCGGGTATAGTGGATCGGTAATAGGTCAGTTTGTCAATTCCGCTCTATCTAGAGGTTATACAGAATATAACAAGAAGGAAAAGTCTGACCTGTCTCGGAGAATGAAGGTCTCTTCCACAATACAGGGTCCGTTGGTTTGAACTCCTAGGCACACCTATCTCCAATACTATAGATGGCGTACGGCTATTGGCTGATGCCACAGTATGCTTCTTAATACAGATCGTAGTTATTACTTTTGACAGTCAGGATCTATCCACTTTTAAATTGTGACAATCATAGATATAACTGTGAATAAATATTGGTGCACAATCCTGTAAAAAGCCTATGCGTTTCGTATCTAACAACACTTCTTCAGGGCCCTGCACCTGTTCAGTTTGTGTAACCAGCAATATAAATGTGTTACCTCGGGGGTGGGGTTGCTGCTACCAGACTACAACTCCCATCACTCCCCACCAGCCAAATATGAGTGCTAGACAGGTTTCCAACTCATTGCAATGCACTGTGCTGGAGACCTCTGTTGCATTCAGGGTGTTAAAAGCTCCATTTAATCACATAGCTGGGAACGCTTCGGATCTACCATGGTGACTCTGGTTTTTAGAGTTAATTACCATGTGTCAGGGTACAGAGGTTGATTCTATGGCTTTGGTGACTTTCCAGGGTAACCTTGCCCTCTTCTTGTCCATTTAGCCAACTTTCCACCCTGATCTGCCCACTTCTCAACATTTTAAAGTCAAACCCCACCCACCCATTTAAAGATTGTTTTGTTTATCTCCCGTTTATCCCTGATTATTGAAATACTACTTTGCTATTTCCAAGTGATTTTCTGATATCTGGGCCACTTATAAGAAGATCAAGGTGGAAACCATTACACATCTTTTTTGGGTGGTGGTGTTAGGGGCGGAGCAGATCATTATCAAAAATCTTTAGATGACTTCATGATGTATTGACAGCTGTTTATGTTAATGGATAAAGTGTTTCACTTACGCAACTAATTTATAAACACAAATACTGAAGTTTTAACAAACATAACTGTGAGTTTTATTGCTGTGGATCAATGTTATACTCTTATATACACAACACACAGTCTGATCTAAAAAGAGGGACACCAGGATGGAGACAGCTGGATTTGGGTCTTGAAGAGGGACTGTCCTACGTAAAGAGGGACATGTGGGAGGTATGTAATGAAGCTTGAACCAACAGCAATGCACTGGAGGGCTCTAGCTTTCAAGGGATTAATAATGATAGCCATTCTCTGAAGAACATATCACAAGACAGTTACATATTTTAGTGCTAGAGAAGTGAGCAATGAGTAGCATCTCCTTTTTGGTAGTCAGTTGGGTTTATGCAGAAAACGAAAGCTGAGCAATGCTAGGACAACCCAACTGATCCATATTTATAAAAGCAATATGGAGTTATTATGGAGTAAACCAAATGTACTATACAGGACAAAGAAACAATCCTAAATTCCCCTTCATTTCAATAGAGTATTTTTAAACCCATGAACACCCGAAAGGTCTCCTATGCATTGCTTTGCAATGCATTGGAGACCTCTCTAGCAATCAAGGGGTTAAAAGCCCAAGTTAATTTATTTTTATGTGTCCCCTATGGTGCAGTTGGTTCACTCCAGAAAAACTCCAGTTTGCTTTTATAAATATGGGACAGTAAGGGCCAATGGGTTTAATTCATCAGGCTAAACAGACACAATTCTGTTGCAGACCAACTGCATCCTGGGAGAAGAAATGAAAATTACCGTTGATTTAGCTCTTTGAGTGCCAGAGAGGTATCCAGCATATTGTGTTGAATAACTCTCTGGCACTGAAAAAAGGTTAACAGGTGGTTTTAACCCCTTAAATGCCAGTGAGGTCTCCAATGCATCCCATGGGAGAGATTAAAAGCCCCATTTAAATCAGTGGAATGTTTATTTGTCCTCTACACAGTCAATGGTTTGACCCAGGAATGTTCTACTTTTAAAGGGTTAATTATAAGTGTTCCGAGTATATCAGTATTATGATAAGTATGTTGTGCTTTTGAGATGTTTTTTCGTTACAGTGTCAGCAATGGATTACTGGAAGACCTTACACTTGCGTGGGGGTTATACTGGGATAATCATAGGTTTTCTGTGCAGCTTTTTATTGTGGTTAAAGCATTGTGTCATTGTATTTTCTTTGGAATGTGTAAACCTCCCATATTTTCGAAAAGTGTATCTATATAGAATATGCCCGGAAGGCAACTATTAGAGTTTATTTACTAGAGAATTGTTGCTGTTAAAGACTTAAATGTGTATCTCTTCTGCGTCTCTACTGCGCATGACAGCTTCTGACAAACATACTTAGCGAATTATAATACAGAATGCATGCTGCAGGGCTGCATATGAAAGCCACAACCATATTTCCTATTAGGCAGAGTACAATAATGAAATTAGTTGATCACGCACTTACCAATGATGGACCTAGTGATGTAGGGGCCTGGTGTAAAATACATTTTAGGACCCCCCCCCCATTCCCTGCAAACTACTGAAAAATCCTAAAAATTTCTAAACATTTTTCATTAATCTGCAAACTGTCCTATACAGACACCATTTAGTTAGTTTTCTTTGTGTTTTCCATGAGGAAAAGGAGCTAATGCAGGAAATGTCTTGAGATTGGTATCCACTATTCTTGTATTCACAAAGACTGGTACCTTATCTCGGAACATTTACAGACAATACAGCAATATAATTACTCAGACACTTACCATGAATGTAAGCTCCCATGAAGTATATGTAAGATTTTAGGCGACAGAAGACAAAGAATTTTTACAGAGGTCAGTATGGATGGCTGGTTATTGAATAGTATATAACCTCAGTTAATTTTTAGGTGCTAGTGTTCACTGGATAGCTCCTCATGATATCTTCACCCGTAATGCTGAGTTGTGGGTGGGATGTAATAAAACTGAATTTACGAAACCCATTACAGACCAGGAGGAGGGGGAGCTATGCATTGTTAAGCAATTTCACAAACTTTTAAGACCTTAACCCCTTAACGACCCATGATGTACATGTACGTCACAAGGTGGATGTCCCTAAAGGACCAAAGATGTAGGGCTGCAAAACTAATCGATATTATCGATAAAAATCGATTACAAGAATCGTTGTCAACAATTCTCATAATCGATTAGTTGCAGCCCCAGACTGTTTTAAGGGTGGACTGATTATTTGGGCTTATATAAAGCTGCCACTGGCTGCTGACTGCATTGTGCACTGTGACTGCTCCGTTAGGCACTGGGGCCTCTCAGACAGTTTTCATACTTGCCTTCCCTGTCTTCATGCTTGCTGTGTGCCACTGCCTTCATTAACACTTTGAGTGCCAGAGTGGTATGCAACGCATTGCTAGGCAATGCGTTGCATTACGTACCACTCTGGTTCTCAGAGGGTTAAGGCTGAGGGCGGCAGGCAGTGTATAAGTTAACTGAGTAGTGAGTGTACACAATACACAACATACATACATAACACAGTGACAGCAGTTCTTTCTGTATCTTAACTAACTACTATGCTATCACTGTGGTGCTGAATGCCTCAATTCTCCAAGGCCCCAGCCCAACACAAGATCAGATTCGGAGGAGGAAAATAGATCTTCCGAATGGTAACGCTTGCTGCCTCTCTGCCAGAGTACATGTATGACAGTACAGACTCACTGCGCTGGGGTTGGTGACTCTGGCAGCTGCTGGCAGCAAGTACTTGTTCGGCAGTTTATTCTCACTGAGGCTGAGCTTCTTCTTCCTGTTCAATGCGCACGCTGCTCAGACCAATTGGTCGAGTAACAACTAGAATGCACATTGATGTAATCTCGGGCAGCCCTCAGGGGTGCGTGATGCGTGGTGGGCTATGGGACTCAACAGCAGTGGCCGCCGGGCCGGCGTCACAGGACATCATGTGAGGACTGAGACTCCTGACTGAGTGAGGAGTCTGAGGGACACATAGGCAGCAGGATCAGGACAGGACTCAGAGGAGGACTACTGGGATTCCAGAGCAGCAGTGACAGAGACAGTCACAGTGACAGCAGCAGCACACTGACCCATCACCACGCAGCACAGGTAAGCCAGCCAGTACTGGTGCTGGGGGAGGGACTGGATGGCCTGGTGCTGTGCATTGGGGGTACTGGATGGCCTGGTGCTGTGTACTGGGGGTACTGGATGGCCTGGTGCTGTGTATTGGGGGTACTGGATGGCCTGGAGCTGTGTATTGGGGGTACTGGATGGCCTGGTGCTGTGTATTGGGGGTACTGGATGGCCTGGAGCTGTGTATTGGGGGTACTGGATGGCCTGGTGCTGTGTATTGGGGGTACTGGATGGCCTGGTGCTGTGTATTGGGGGTACTGGATGGCCTGGTGCTATGTATTGGGGGTACTGGATGGACTGGTGCTATGTATTGGGGGTACTGGATGGCCTGGTGCTGTGTATTCGGGGTACTGGATGGCCTGGTGCTGTGTATTGGGGGTACTAAATGGACTGGTGCTGTGTATTGGGGGTACTGGATGGCCTGGTGCTGTGTATTGGGGGTACTAGATGGACTGGTGCTGTGTATTGGGGGTACTGGATGGCCTGGAGCTGTGTATTGGGGGTACTAGATGGACTGGTGCTATGTATTGGGGGTACTGGATGGCCTGGAGCTGTGTATTGGGGGTACTGGATGGTCTGGTGCTGTGTATTGGGGTACTGGATGGCCTGGTGCTGTGTATTCGGGGTACTGGATGGCCTGGTGCTGTGTATTGGGGGTACTAGATGGACTGGTGCTGTGTATTGGGGGTACTGGATGGCCTGGTGCTGTGTATTGGGGGTACTGGATGGCCTGGCGCTATGTATTTGGGGTACTGGATGGCCTGGTGCTGTGTATTGGGGGTACTAGATGGACTGGTGCTGTGCATTGGGGGTACTGGATGGCCTGGCGCTAGGTATTGGGGGTACTGGATGGACTGGTGCTGTGTATTGGGGGTACTAGATGGCCTGGTGCTGTGTATTGGGGGTACTGGATGGCCTGGTGCTGTGTATTGGGGTACTGGATGGCCTGGTGCTGTGTATTGGGGGTACTAGATGGACTGGTGCTGTGCATTGGGGGTACTGGATGGCCTGGCGCTATGTATTGGGGGTACTGGATGGCCTGGTGCTGTGTATTGGGGGTACTGTATGGACTGGTGCTGTGTATTGGGGGTACTAGATGGACTGGTGCTGTGTATTGGGGGTACTGGATGGCCTGGTGCTGTGTATTGGGGGTACTGGATGGCCTGGTGCTGTGTATTGGGGGTACTGGATGGACTGGTGCTGTGTATTGGGGGTACTGGATGGACTGGTACTGTGTATTGGGGGTACTGGATGGCCTGGTGCTGTGTATTGGGGGTACTGGATGGCCTGGTGCTATGTATTGGGGGTACTGGATGGACTGGTGCTATGTATTGGGGGTACTGGATGGCCTGGTGCTGTGTATTCGGGGTACTGGATGGCCTGGTGCTGTGTATTGGGGGTACTAGATGGCCTGGTGCTGTGTATTGGGGGTACTGGATGGCCTGGTGCTGTGTATTGGGGGTACTAGATGGACTGGTGCTGTGTATTGGGGGTACTGGATGGCCTGGTGCTGTGTACTGGGGGTACTGGATGGCCTGGTGCTGTGTATTGGGGGTACTGGATGGCCTGGAGCTGTGTATTGGGGGTACTGGATGGCCTGGTGCTGTGTATTGGGGGTACTGGATGGCCTGGAGCTGTGTATTGGGGGTACTGGATGGCCTGGTGCTGTGTATTGGGGGTACTGGATGGCCTGGTGCTATGTATTGGGGGTACTGGATGGACTGGTGCTATGTATTGGGGGTACTGGATGGCCTGGAGCTGTGTATTGGGGGTACTGGATGGCCTGGAGCTGTGTATTGGGGGTACTGGATGGCCTGGTGCTGTGTATTGGGGGTACTGGATGGCCTGGTGCTGTGTATTGTGGGTACTGGATGGCCTGGTGCTATGTATTGGGTGTACTAGATGGACTGGTGCTGTGTATTGGGGGTACTGGATGGCCTGGTGCTGTGTATTGGGGGTACTAGATGGACTGGTGCTGTGTATTGGGGGTACTGGATGGCCTGGAGCTGTGTATTGGGGGTACTAGATGGACTGGTGCTATGTATTGGGGGTACTGGATGGCCTGGAGCTGTGTATTGGGGGTACTGGATGGTCTGGTGCTGTGTATTGGGGTACTGGATGGCCTGGTGCTGTGTATTGGGGGTACTGGATGGCCTGGTGCTGTGTATTGGGGGTACTGGATGGCCTGGCGCTATGTATTTGGGGTACTGGATGGCCTGGTGCTGTGTATTGGGGGTACTAGATGGACTGGTGCTGTGTATTGGGGGTACTGGATGGCCTGGTGCTGTGTATTGGGGGTACTGGATGGCCTGGCGCTATGTATTTGGGGTACTGGATGGCCTGGTGCTGTGCATTGGGGGTACTGGATGGCCTGGCGCTATGTATTGGGGGTACTGGATGGACTGGTGCTGTGTATTGGGGGTACTAGATGGCCTGGTGCTGTGTATTGGGGGTACTGGATGGCCTGGTGCTGTGTATTGGGGTACTGGATGGCCTGGTGCTGTGTATTGGGGGTACTAGATGGACTGGTGCTGTGCATTGGGGGTACTGGATGGCCTGGCGCTATGTATTGGGGGTACTGGATGGCCTGGTGCTGTGTATTGGGGGTACTGTATGGACTGGTGCTGTGTATTGGGGGTACTGGATGGCCTGGAGCTGTGTATTGGGGGTACTAGATGGACTGGTGCTATGTATTGGGGGTACTGGATGGCCTGGTGCTGTGTATTCGGGGTACTGGATGGCCTGGTGCTGTGTATTGGGGGTACTAGATGGACTGGTGCTGTGTATTGGGGGTACTGGATGGCCTGGTGCTGTGTATTGGGGGTACTGGATGGCCTGGTGCTGTGTATTGGGGGTACTAGATGGACTGGTGCTGTGCATTGGGGGTACTGGATGGCCTGGAGCTGTGTATTGGGGGTACTGGATGGCCTGGTGCTGTGTATTGGGGTACTGGATGGCCTGGTGCTGTGTATTGGGGGTACTGGATGGCCTGGTGCTGTGTATTGGGGGTACTAGATGGACTGGTGCTGTGTATTGGGGGTACTGGATGGCCTGGTGCTGTGTATTGGGGGTACTGGATGGCCTGGCGCTATGTATTTGGGGTACTGGATGGCCTGGTGCTGTGTATTGGGGGTACTAGATGGACTGGTGCTGTGCATTGGGGGTACTGGATGGCCTGGCGCTATGTATTGGGGGTACTGGATGTACTGGTGCTGTGTATTGGGGGTACTAGATGGCCTGGTGCTGTGTATTGGGGGTACTGGATGGCCTGGTGCTGTGTATTGGGGGTACTGGATGGCCTGGTGCTGTGTATTGGGGTACTGGATGGCCTGGTGCTGTGTATTGGGGGTACTAGATGGACTGGTGCTGTGCATTGGGGGTACTGGATGGCCTGGCGCTATGTATTGGGGGTACTGGATGGCCTGGTGCTGTGTATTGGGGGTACTGTATGGACTGGTGCTGTGTATTGGGGGTACTGGATGGCCTGGTGCTGTGTATTGGGGTACTGGATGGCCTGGTGCTGTGTATTGGGGGTACTGGATGGCCTGGTGCTGTGTATTGGGGGTACTGGATGGCCTGGTACTGTGTATTGGGGTACTGGATGGCCTGGTGCTGTGTATTGGGGGTACTGGATGGACTGGCGCTGTGTACTGGGGTACTGGATGGCCTGGTACTGTGTATTGGGGTACTGTATGGACTGGTGCTGTGTATTGGGGGTACTGGATGGCCTGGTGCTGTGTATTGGGGGTACTGGATGGACTGGTGCTGTGTATTGGGGGTACTGGATGGCCTGGTGCTGTGTATTGGGCGTACTGGATGGACTGGTGCTGTGTATTGGGGGTACTGGATGGCCTGGTGCTGTGTATTGGGGGTACTGGATGGCCTGGTGCTGTGTACTTTCTGTAAATAAATAAGTGAATATATTCGTAACACTTATTTTGTGTATTTATTTTAAATAAAAGGGTGGAAAATGGTATTTAATTTTTTTCCTATTTTTATCCGATTAATCAATTAATCGGAAAATTAATCGGCCAACTAATCGATTATGAAAATAATCGTTAGTTTGCAGCCCTACAAGGATGTACATGTACGTCATGGAATTCCGGGCTCCCCGCGCAGCTGCACGCCGTTCAGGGAGTCTGGAATCGGAGCAGCTAAAAAAAAAATGCCCCATGATCCTTAAGTGACGGCTGCATGCATGCACAGCCGATCCTTAAGGGGTTAAAGGGTAAGACCCTTTTTGTGTATGTGTACTGTAGTCTAAGGACAGTATATTCAAAAGAAAAGTGGAGGAGTTCTGTACAACCCATTTGCACTATAAGGGAAAAATCAAGATTCCCATTGATGTAAATGGGGATTTTAACCTCATGCATGCTAACATCTCCAACACACTGCAAAGCAATGCATTAGAGACCTCTCTAGCATTCAAGGGGTTAAAATCCCCATTTAAATCAATGGTTGGGTTGGAGGGGTTATTTAATGAGGGGTGCGTCCATGGTGGGAATAGGGTCAGTAGGGTTATCGGTGAGGTAAAACTGGTTCTGCTTAGGGCAGAGATGGGAAACATATGGCTCACCAGATGTCATTGGGCTACAACTCCCAACATCCTCTGTTGGCTAATGGTGGATGATAGGAACTGTAGACTAAAACCAGATGAAATGGGCTGGTTAAGGATAAAGAGAGAGTGTTGCAGTCGAATGATAGTTGGAGATGACCAAGTGAAAATAATGGGAGTTGTAGTGCAACAACAGCTGTAAAGCCAAAGGCTGCCCTTCTTTGACCAGGGCTACAATAATCTAGCACGAGATGAAATGCAAACAAAAATAGTAAATAAAAATAATTGAACGTTGTTTTAATTATACCTATATAGGTATGGTACGCATCATTAAAACAGCAAAGGTCCACTATATATATATTATGAATTATACAAATATTTATATATATATATATATATATATATATACACTTATGTCATACAACTAACTCATAAGTCTCTTTTATATGTATTTCCTATCAACTTCTATATTGCTAATTATTTCAATAATTCTTACACTCACATAGAAAACATCATATATTCATTCTGTATTATCTCCCACACATTAACAAACTCACATTTAACATTTTCTTCATTCTTTAACAACCTATTACCAATGCTAACGTTCTTTACCACAATTACCATACCCATATTCTTGGCATTTCTCAGAAACAGCACACTAGAGCAGCCCTGCCACATTTTAGTCGTTACATTCAATGACAAAACGACATATTACCGATGACAACCGACACCGAGCCTAATGACACCGTACTTTGAAATGTCGTTACAAACGACAAAAGTTATTTTGCTACTTGTTTGAACATACGGCCCTAAGGCTGATATTTACTAACAAACGTAGTATAATTCTGGGGTAAACTCAGACCTCCCAACTTTTCAAATGACCAAAGCGGTAGGGGTGAGCTAAAGGTCCTGTAGTGTTTCTGCAAAAACATCAGCGAAAACCACATGGTTGTCTGCTTTTTCAAGGGAGAATCTGCCTTAAACAAAGCCCTTAAAATCTTGGCTATTTTTATGGCTACATACATTTACAGAAAGTGAAACGCAAAATTAAGCAGCTAGAGGGTTCTAGGCTATTTTGAAGCTATTTATTTAGCAAAATTAAGGCAGCAGAGGCTCATTTGTGGGCTAGCAGGATGAGCAGCCATCTGACCAAAAAAGGAGGAGCTGGAAGGACTGTGATGCGTCCAGTGAGTTGGAGCAGGAGGAAGTGATCACCACCACCAGCATAGAAGGGTCTGGGAGCCCTGATTCCTCAGAACAAATTATTCCAAGTCCCTTGGGATCTTGGGGAATTGTATGAGCAAAAGACGTGGGCAGCAGTGTGAACAGGACAGGTCAGCTACCTGTTCCTGCTGCTACTGCTGCCAGTGTGCTTTCTGATACTCATGAGGAGTAGGAGACGATTGCAAGTGTGACAGCAGGGGACCCTAAGTCACAATTGCCATCCCCAAGCAGTCCCACAACTACCACTCAGCAGCTAGAGAGTGTTGAGGGTGAGGGAGGGGGGGGGGTGATGGTAAAGGAGATAGTGAAGCAGCTGGTGGTGGGACTAGAATGACTGCTGTAGACCCTCCTGCTGTGGTGGGAGGGGAAGTAATGTTTATAAGCATCTCAGTGCGATCCTTTCATGTTTCGTTCAAAGTAATGTGAAGCAGCCAGACTAGCAGTCAATGAGCCCACAACATTCACCTGACCATGTGATTCCTCTTCCCCAGCATTATGCCTTTGAGACATGATGCTGAGGAAGGCAGAAATGGCAATGGCTAGCAGCAGCAGTGTTAGCATCAGCACAGATCAGCTGCCTGTGTCTGTTGCTAGTGCTGCCAGTCTGCCTTCTTCACCTGTAGTGATGGCAGGTGTAACAGTAGGGGACCCTCTGTCACATTTGTCATGATTGCCATCCAGTGAGACTCTCATACAGCAGCAGCAGCAGCAGCAAGGAGGGACTGGCGATGACGGTGATGAGGGTGATGGTGAAACAGTCAGGGTGAAAGAGACATTAATGCCCCTTTTAGCCAAAAGCAAAAAGGAATGGGAGATGGATGTGCAAATGGGGATGGGAATTACCACCACTACCAGCAGTGTGATTGTGGAATGTGCAGAGTTTGCTCCTGCTGTTGCATGGGCAGCATGCTGATGTGGAGCAGACTAGTGTGCCACAGACCACTGGGGTCCAGCAATAGTTGTGATGTGGGACTAAGGTTCCACTTGCCATCAATACTCCGAGTTTAGTTCTAGTGCTGATTCTGAGGCAACATCCTCTGCCCCAGCCAGTGAAGGGGATTGTAGAGAAGAAGAAGAAAGAGACCATTCTTCTTCACCTTTCCTCTCCCCCCTGAGGTCCTGGGTGTGGGGCTATTTTTCACTTGGGGCAGTCATCAGTGACAGCACTGTTGCACTGTATGTGACAAGTCAGCAAAAAGGGTAAAGGAGAGGACACATTTTCGCACAACTGTCCTTATGACACACATAAAATACAGACACCATGTCATGTATGTGAAGCATGTTAAAGCCAAAACCCCACAAAGGAAATCGGGAGCTGCTGTTGCTGTTCCCTCTGTCTCTCCCCAAGGGCGCCAATAGTAAGGCAGAAATCAAAGAAGAAGAAGAATAGAGAAACCCAGCCTGAGCCTGAGAGTTCAATGGTGAGTGAAACACCTGACTCTCCATCAGCTATTGGCACTAGGGTCCAGGCATGGGAAGACATAGCAATGTCTTCTAGTGATCCACCTCTATCGTTACCTCCCCCACCATCTGATAGCGATTCTTTAGATGAGAGGATGTGCTAGTTTGTGTCCACCCATTGCATATTGCGTGGTGTTGTGACCACACATGGCAATGTGGTGGAGTATGATTGCAGGTATGGAATCAAGCAGCATCTGAGAAGATTCTATCCCACAGGATACACTAAGCTGGTGGCAGGTTACATTTGCCATTATTATTAAAATTGCAATTTTGAGTCCAAAAAATCATCACTGATTCCTCAGGGCTTATGACTTTAACAAGCCAAAGTACTACAAATCAATGTTTCCTCAGGGCTTGGGCTTAACACAAGTCTAAGTTTTATCAATGTTTCTTCAGGGCTTGTGCCAAACAAGTGTAATTCCTACAAATCAATTTTTCCTCAGAGATTGTGCCAAACAAGTGTAAGTCCTACAAATCAATATTTCCATAGGGTTTGGACCTTGTCATGTTCTTTCCTGTTTTTATGGGGGTTTTGGTATTCTTTGCCCTGGCCTTTTGTTTTGTTTTTGATTTGTTTCTCCCTCCTTGTTGTACCTGCCTTGTTGTATGACCCTCTTCCTGACCCTTTATAAAGCACCTTGTGTCGGCTCATGATCAAAGTGAGCCGATCATGACCTGAGTTCAAGCCTCGTTCTAGCGATTCCTTAGTATTGGCCTGGCTTTCCTTTGACTTTCCTTATGTTGTCTGATTTTGCTCTGTTTCCATGCTTACCAGTATCTGACCGTGGCTCTGTTTCCTCAACTCACCTTCTGCCTACTCCTTGTATACTGCCTTTGCCAGGTTCTCTTCCTGCACCCTGCAGTCGACATCAACTTCCTCTAACACCAGTCAAATTCAACTCTCTCGACCTCCAGTCGACTTCGACCTCCTTGACCCCCTGTTGAGTTCGACTCCCTAAGCCTCCAGTCGAGTTTTGTTCCCCTTGACCTCTGTCGAGCCTTGTTCCTTTGACCCTTAGTTGAGTCCAGTTTACCGACAGAAACAACTATACTGCTGGTAGGTTTCTGCTCTCCCTGTTTCCTGTCTCAGTGAATAGCTGCTCTGTCTTGGGTTACCATCCCGGGTGCAGGCCGGTTCCTCCAGTCAGTACTTATCTGGTCTTGCGGCCAACATCTCTATCCTGGCCTAGACATCAGCAAGGCTTACTATGAACAGCCACTGCCAGCCAGCATGCTTTCCAGCCTGTGTACTCTAGCTACCTTGCTCACTGAGGCCTACTCAGCAGTATATCTTGTATTGTTGTATGTTGTTCAAGTTTATTCATATTAATATTAGTCTGTTTTCTCTTTGTGGAGATCCCACTCTGCAAAGTAATACCTAGGCTGCTTACACTGGGTGCTTCCTAGTCTGAACGTCACAGGCCTAACACAAGTTTGAGTCCAAAAAAATCATCACTGACTCCTCAGGGCTTATGACTTTAACAAGCCAAAGTCCTACAATTCAATGTTTCCCCAGGGCTTGTGCCAAACAAGTGTAAGTCCTACAAATCAATGTTTCCTTAGGGTTTGGGCTTAACACAAGTCTAAACCTTGCACATCAATGTTTCTTCAGGGTTTGTGTCTAACAAGTGTAAGTCATACAAGTCAATTGTTCCTCAAGGCTTGGTCCTCTAACAACAAGTCTAAGTCCTACAAATCAATGTTTTCTCGGGGCTTGTGCTTAACAGGTCTAAGTCCTACATATCAATCTCTCATTGGGGCTTGGGCCTCTAACAAGAAGTCTAAGTCCTACAAATCAGTGTTTCCTCACGGATGGTGCCTAACAAGTCTAAGGCTGGAAAATCAAATCAAATAGTCTATCCAATCATTATCAGTCTGCCTCAGAATTATCAGTCTGCCTCAGTCACTGCTTACGTCAGGGGGGGTCCCTGTCTCTGTCACATTGAGTACCAATTTTTTATTTTAATTTTTTTTTTTATTAACTGTCTCCCCAATCCCAGTCAACAAACCCCCCCTCCAAAAAAAAATCACTGTTCAACTGATTCTCTCCACAAACTACACCACCACAGGCACCCACAGACCCCTTTTATACTCTGATGCCTGTGGGAAGTAAAATAAAATAGTTTATGTGTTGTGTTTAAATTCATTGATTTCAATGCAATGAGCTAGATTACAAAGGGAAAAAATGGCACTTTTTGCTGGAAATTATTCGCTAGGTGGGAAGTGCCATTTTTCACTTATTTTGGTTTGAGGTGGGAAAGAGAGACAGAGGGATTTGGGTCTAAAAGAAGGAGTGCCCCTAAATAGGGGCATTTGGGAGGTAAGTAAACCAGCTGCACCACAGGGATCATTTTAACATTCCCATTTATTTCAATTGACTCATTAATTGAATGCTAATAAGATATTGCAAATTAGATATGTCTCCAGGAGAGATACCTAAGCAATATTTTGCAACGCTTATAGACCTCTCAAACATTCAAGGGGTTAAAAGTGTAATTTAATTCAATGGGGTTTGGGTAATATACATTTTTTCCTTTTGGTGCACATCAATTTTCCTTAAATTTACTGACTTATTTCTAATGTGTATTTCCTCTTAACCCTTTGAGTGCTGGAAAGGCATCCAGTATCTTGCTCTGCAATGTGCTAGATACCCTCTCTGGCACTCAAAGGGTTAAAAGTGCTTAAGTGGCAATCCTAATTTCCAGAAGTTGCGATCAGTTTACAGCTGGAGAGACGAATGTTTCCATCCCCTAGTGTATATGCAAAATCAAGATGAGATCCAATCTCCTCACCTCAGACTTCACCACAGTTGCATGATAAATGATCCAGTAGTTACAACTGCAGACAGACAGACAGACAGTGCCAGCACAGTGCTGAACAGCCACACACAGAAGCGGATGTACTAAGATGAACTGGAGTAATGCTGTGACAAGCCAACTGTGCCATAAAGGAAAAACACAAATTCCTGTTTAGTTAAATGGGGTTATTAACTCCTTCAATGCTAAAGAGGTCTCCAGTGCATTTCAAAGATTTGAGAACTCTCTGGTATTAAATCAGTTAAAAGCCCAGGTTAAAACAATAAGGATTTGGGATTTTTCTATTTATAACCTATGGTGCAGTTGGTGTGCCTCAGAATTTCTTCAGTACATCTTAGCCCATCAGTATCACTTGTGTTGGGCTAAACTGGCTTTTTTTTTTTTTTTTTTTTTTTTTCCGCATTTTACAACTTGTCATGTTTCATTAGGGATGCATAGGACTCAGGATTCAATTTATTATTTGGACCCAACCCTTGCTTTATTTGGTAGGGTGAAGACAACAGATTCTGAGTCCTCTGCTTCTGCCTTTAACCCTTTGAGGAGCATAGGAGTGTGCAATTCTTTGTGAACCCCTCTGGTTCTCAAGGGGTAAATTTGATACATTTTGTAAACAAGTGATGACAATCGCAACTAAAGTGGAACATTTGGACCCAGCACAATTGTAAGTGGTGTAATTTTGCACCCTAGAGAACACATTCCCATTGACTGAAATGGGGCTTTTAACCATTTGAATGCTAAGGATATGTCCAATGCATTGCAAAGCAATGCATTGAAAACCTCTCTAGCATTCAAGGGGTTAAAAATGCATTTTAATCCTCTGAATGCTTTACAGTGTGTTGGATACCCCATCTTGCACTCAAAAGGTTAAATCAATGACAATTTTTGGAATGTTTATGTTCCCTACGCTGGTTTGCTCCTGAATTATACCACTTTTTCTTAGTCATCAGCCTCCATGTGAATGTAATATTTGATATAGTTTGGTAATTTTTTTGGCAGGTTTTAGCCAGTATTAGTATTATTCCAAATCCTAAACTGATGGATTCTCTGCATCTCTATTTATCAGTGAGGTTTAGCCAGTTGTCTGAGTCTGTTTCACATATGTTTTACTTGACTCAGCCCAGTGTGATTCCTGTTCATTGTAATTACAGAGTTCTTCTATAGATCTACCATGAATGGGTACCTCATGCATGAAAAGAAATGTTATTGGACCCACAAATAAAGGGGGGGTCCCATTCATTTTTCTTCTGAACTACAAAAAGTGAATACATTTTCTTGTTCACATTTTCTTTTGAAAACGATGTGGCAGAGACATTATCGCCATGCCCAGTTGTCCAAAAAGTCAGGTGCATTGAGCTATAGGGTTGATCTTGCTGATAAATCAAATGGCGGCACAGCTGAACTATATACAGTTGCGTTCCTGTAATACTCTGCTGTAAAGGACCTGCACTTCTCTATTGCAGAAAAGAAAAATTAAGAATCATATTACAAGCAGCCTTATTAGAGTCATATTAGCTGCAAGGAAATTCAGGGACCTGTCTAAAGCCCCTGACACAGTTTGAACCCTTTGAGTGCCAGAGGGGTACGCAATGCTCTGGCATTAAAAGGGTTAAGAACAGATTTTAGCAATTTTACTAAATTATATGTTATACACAAATGTTGGCTTTCTTACGACCTACTGAGCTCTTCATTATGTTGGAGACCTCACTTGCATACCCAGGAACGCTCAAGGTTTGACCCTGAGATTCAGAGTCTCAGGGTGAGAAAGCTCAGTGCTTCCTGCTATATGATCTGGGTCAATTAACTGCTTCTTTAGTCTGTAAATTGGTGCCATTTCTACCAGAAGTCCATCTTAACTTGGGTGTGTTCAAGCAATGATAGCCCTATGTTGTAGCATGCTAAACGTTCCGCGAGGACTGACTGACACACCTCTGTCTTAGCGCACCTTAAAATAAATCGCCAGGAATCTAATTTATGGAGAACTTGAAATGTTTATATTTCAAGTATATCAGGGTCAGCTCATTTTGAAAGTTTGTAGGTCTGCTCACCAGCACTCCAAGGGTTAAAATCCCAATTTGATTTGAGTGGTGGTGGGGGAGGGGACACAACTGAAATGTGTTGTGCACTCCGTTGGCACTCAAATGGTTAAACAAATGTGAATATTTATTTCTCCCCTACGGCACATTTGGTTTGCTCCAGAATTGCTCTTCTTTTCATTTGTTTATGAGTCCATGTGTCTTGTGTCTGCTTGCTGCAGATGAAAAATAACATTCTGATGTCCTATGGAAGAGATTTCCCCCCATTGAAACCTATTCCTCCCTCACTGACTAAAGTCAATGGATTCCCATGGGGAAGACCTTGTGTTATACTGTTTATATTAGTGTAACAAGAGAATGCCTTTGGGGATTAATTTAATATGGCATTAAAGATAAGATAGCAAACTAAATCAAATGAAGGAAGAGTACAGCAGTCACTCAAATTCATGTCATCTTATGTAAATGGGCACAGTTATGAAACACAAAATGGCATTATTTAATTTTTTTATCCCCTGAATGCTAGAGAGGTCTCTGGCAAAGAAATGCACTGAAGATTTCACCAGCAGTCAGGGGTTTAAAATAAATATAACTATAGACAAACATACAGTAAAGTTGATACCTTTATTGGCTAAATAAACAGATTTAAAATGCAAGCTTTCAAGATTCTTAGGTCTCTTCCTCAGGCATGATAACATGCCTAAGAAAGATACCTAAGAGGTCTTTTAAGCTTGCATCCCTAAATGTGTTTAGTTAGCCAATAAAGGTATCAACTTTACTACATTTTTGCCTCCTGTATTTCTACGGCTAACACTGTACCAACTCATATATTATAAACAAACATAATCATTCTTTTAAATAAATTGTTCTTAAAATGTTATATTGTTCTGATTTTATTATGGTTGTAACATGTAACATTGTTGATTGTAATTAATAAATATAAATAAAGTATTATATATATAATAAAGTTCCATTTAAATCAATGAGAATTTTGAGAATTTGTATTCCACTATGGTGCAGTTCTTTTTTTGTTTTGTGTATATGTCCATACTGCTGCCTTCTTGTACATTCTTTATTCTGCATTAACTTGGGGTGGATGTGCAATCTATCAAGGGACTTTACATAAAACATTCAGCATAAAAGATGACCTTCAGAAACTGCCTAATGTGTCCTGTACCCCCACATGGAATGTTATCAGACACTGATAAAATGTGCAAAACACCTGATGTGCTTTCAGTTACAGATCAAAGTTATATTCTACAATACTGCATGGTGCTGTTCCTCCAGGCCTGTGGCTCCATTTGATTCTGAGAGACCTCATACACAACTACCTCAAACATCAGCTGCTGAGAGAAGCCGGTGACAATGTCTTCTTCTTAAATAGCAAGGTCACTTGACCACTCCATCCTCAGTCAGCAGGCAGGAGGGAGTAAGAGGCATAGGAGCCCAAGTCCACCAACTAAAAGGTGCTCTAGGCCATCTGAAAGGAGACCTACCCAGAGCAGTTGCAGCAGGGACAGTCTTTGCCCTGTATAGGACAAGCACTATGGCCAAAGAACCAGCGCAGCTAGCAGAACAGAGCAACTGCAGAAGAGAACAATGATTCTGTGAGTGGGCAGGTAGACCAACTATCAGGGGATTTAAAGTAGCCTGGGACCAGTAGAGAAGAAAGTGATAAGAGGAAAATGTATGAACTTGTGCCTAAAACACCCAGGAAAAGACTTAGTGCTGGGCAGAGTGCAAGGGCTATTTGATGGCCAAGGGACTTCTGCACCTCAGTTGGAGGAGGAGGCAGAGCCTATTGGAGTGGGGGGGATGGCCAATACAAGGGTCACTGTGGCCAGCTTATTCATTGGTGTCAAAGCAGCAACTCGACAAAGTAACTCATGGAGTGTTATTCACACATCAGATCCTAGTCATGGTAACACAGTAACATAATAATTTAGGTTGAAAAAGTCCAATATTTGCCTCATAACCCAGAGATATGAGGATTATATAGCTTTCCTGCTGCAAAATAAGTTAGTCTTTATCAGTCCTTCCTGTTTTGCCTAATACACAGTATAACCCTGTTTTGAAAGAAATGTATCTAATCCTCTCTTAAATGTAACCATTGTATCTGCCATTACCACATCCTTGGGCAAGGGATTCCATAATTTAACAGACCTTACTGTAAAAAAAAATTTCCTCTGCTCTAGTTGAAATCTCTAGTTCTCTAATCTCAATGGGTGACCCCTGGTTATTTGATCAGGCATTATAATGAATAGGTCTCCAGAAAGTTCCTTGTATTCACCTCTCATATAACTGTTAGACCTTTAGCTCAATTGAATGTGTCTGGGGCTTTTGCGGAGTCCATATAGGGGGCTAGTGCTAGCAGCAGGATTGAACTGGGGTGATAGCGTAGGAAGTATTCAGTGTTTTCTTTTGGGATTTAGGAAGTTTCAGTCAGTCAGTGGGAGTATCTTCAGGTAATCCATCTCAGGCGGGTTGGCCATTAGGGTCACCCAAGGCTCCATTTTCTATCAAACATTCATCTGGGTGCTTCTGGGGCTCCTCAGTAGCAGGGTTGGCACATCTGCAACTGGAGTCAGGTCAGAAAGAATAGGCTGAGACTGGGAACGCTGTATATGGGTCATTTGGAGTTGGTATGCAATTGGTGGATACAGCAAAGGTTGGTGTTAAAGGGATAGTAATACTTCGTTTTAACTTTATTTTATTTTGTAGGCACTAAAAAAACATGAAGAATGATATAAGTCTTATCTCTCAAATCTTTATGGTTTAAGAGATATTCACAAGCAAAGTTTCCCCTCCCGCCCCTTTTACATAGTGTAAGCCACCTCTTCTTAGATGTGGAATCTGGTTGTAAGACCAGACAGATAACAGCAGGGGACATTCTTCTTCCTGTGAAAACAATGAAGGCCCTGCCCCCCTTGACAAGTTTTTCAGGTTTTTCCCTTATCTTAATTGAAGACTGTCGCTCTCTGCAATCTACCTGGGCACCTCCCTTCTGCTGTGGCTGAGCAGTGTTACATCAGTAAAAGGGGCGGGAGGGGGATACTTTGTTATTGAATTACTCTTGAACTACAACTCTGACAGAATTGAAATAACACTCTCCAAAGTCCAAATACTATGATGATTAATTAGAGCTACTTTTATTATGAAACATCACTATCCCTTTAAGTAAAAATACAGGTGTATTCCATAGTTGACTAGGTTTCAGGCTGTTTTTGTATCTATGCAAGTGTGCTACAGAATTAGGTGTCAGAGCATTGCTCTCCTTGATGTAGCATGTTAACTTGATGGAAATATGATGAACTCTTCTACCAGCGAAAAGCAGCATGTCTATCTATGAGATAAGACCAAAAGGATATTTATCGCTGGATGAAGCTTCATTTCTTAGAAGAACTTGCTGGTTGGGATCCAGGAGCTCATTGACAGGTCACAAAAAAATTAATGCTGACTGTCTGACAGCCAAGGCAAGTGGTGGCATCATGTACAGTCAACCACATATATTCTGTCTGTGGTGCAAAAGAATGCTAGATGGGGCTTGCTAGTTGACAACTTTTCATTTGGTTTCTATATTCCATTTACCGGTTCTGGAGTGGTGTTTTGTCTCCAGTCTGCAAGTGATTTTCCAGGGGTGGTGACTTATGAGCTAGCCAAGAATGTGGTGAACATTTACCGGATTTGATGGTCTCTACTTTGGAGGTAGTAGGTAACTCCTAAGAGGGAAGCTGGCAAGTTGTGTTTGATCCTACCCTAAAGAGGGTTTGATGAATGGTGATCTTGATGGGAATTTGTCTTTGGTTTATCACAAGACTTTTGATAGAATGGTTGCCTTGATGCTGGGAAAGGGCAGGAGCAGTTTGGTGATGAAGGCTGATGTTGCATCTGCTTTTTGTTATTCCCAATGCTGCCTTATTGTCAAAAGTTGCTCCACCAGGAGTTTGGACAAAATGGTCAAGTGAATAACAAACCACAGGGCTGCAACCACATCCAAACATCCTTTTCCTGGTAGTCACCCAGTCACTGCAAGAAATACTCTTCACCCTATTCTTCTCTGTGATCCCCCTCTTTCCCTACCTCATCAAGCCCCCTCCACTTGAGGCTTTCCCTGTGTTCCAGGACGTAAGATACAGTTAGAGTATTGATTGTGATATGTTGCTTAGGAGCAAGCAGCACATTCTGATTGAGTGGTGGAATTCAGAAAAAGAAAGGGCTCAAGAGTTTTAGACACTATTTACCTTATTTGCTGGTTTGGGATTATTAGAAAGTCAGCATAGCTCAAGCCAATGTATTAACACCTTAGATGCTAGAAAGGTTTCTAACGCATTCAACAGCTCATGGGCTGTTGCATATTCTGCTCCTGTTTTGTGACTTTCAGCTGCTTCCTGGAGTGGGTGGTGATGGAAGAAGCGGGGTCTCACATTTGGTAGACTATTTGGATGAATTTCTATTTGTTGTTAGGTAGGATTACTGTTCCAGTTGACACTTAGTAAAGGCTCAGTTCCATGTGCCTTTGTTGGTGGAGAAGTGCCTGCAAAAAAAAGTTACACTTTCCAAAGGCAATTGTTGATGGGCGAGCAGAACGTCACTTGTCATATAATCCCCATGGGAAAGGTTTTTAATGGGAAAGCTGACTTTGTTGATGTCGGGTGTAAAACAGCTATATAAGTTCATTAGAATTGCATAACTCGTGAAGTGTGACTTGGAGGTTTGAGTTAGATTAATACAATGGGTGCTCTGCTTTTCAGTCATGGGTAACAGCGACAGAATATGTGCAGATGGGGGATGCAGAGTTGGAGCTTATCTGTCTGGGAGATGATGTGCATAGTATTGATCAGTATTGCGGAAGAAGTCAGGGCTGTAGAGAAATGTTCTTTTCTTGAAGATTTTTCCTGTAGTGGTGGTGTACTTGTGGGTGAGCTTCTGCAGAACAAAAACATTTTTTTTTTCTCTCACAGTTTTGTTATGGCTCATTTTCGCATCTTCAACCCCAGTTATAGCTTTAATTTGGTAGCTAGTGCTTAGATGTTTGGAAATGAATGTTTGGTGTAGGGTGCAGTATGTGCCAGGTAATTCAACCTCAATTTCCAACTCCCTCTCTCATTTTCAGTTTGCCTGGTTCAAACAAGTGGAGTTCTGTCTGAAGGTACATAGCCATATTTAGGGGTCAAGTAGATGGACTTTTGTGTGTAGGGGGTTGTTTGCTGCTAAACATTTCTGTTTCCTACTGATTGTTGGTAAAAAGTGTAGGTCCTCTAGTCTGGTCTCTGGAGTCTGTTAAACATTGTTGGGCCTAAACTTGTCACATCTAGCTAGGCAGGTTTAGGACGGTGGTATGGCCCCACTCTGGTAACCAATTTTTAAGGTATGTAATTATTTTTATTGTAATTATTGTGCCAGTGAGTTGTTTACCAAGCACTTGGTTTCTGCCTTGTAGGCGATTAATGTAATTTGTTTGTTATTTATGTATTAATAAATATGAATGTGTTCATAAATAAAATCTGGTAGCTATGTAATACATCTGCTGTGACCTTGTTTCAACCCTTCAACGTTTAGTGTTGAGCTTGTGGTATGAAGTGAATAGTGAAGGACTGACATGACCTTACCCTCATCATGTGCAATATCTGATCTTATTACACTGTTGCAATTAAAATGAAATTAATACAAGGTTTCTAGATAACTATGAGCATGGTGAGTGATATAAAGCTCCTTGGGAAAGGGACCTCCCTCCCATTGTGTCTATGACTGTAACACTTACTTTACCCCCATTTATTTATTGTAACATACTACTATTGTAAATTGCTGTGTACACTGTGTAAAGTAAATATATTGTAATTAATCCTTTTGGACTTGTGTCACTGACACAATAAAGGAATGGATTATTATTATTCCCTTAATACTGGAGGGTCGCACTACACTACTGCTTGATTAGCAGGAGAGTATTGGGAGTCTATTTTCAGAGCCTAATTCAGCTCCCCCACTGATCCTCCAAGGCTCACAATCCAGCCCTGGTCAGAGCTGGATTTATATCACAGATTCCCCTAGGCAAAGCACCGAAAGTGTCCTCAAACCTCCCATGGTCACAACCCCACTCCTCACTTGACTCCACCCAGAGCCAACCCACCGTTGCCTTACTCAGTAAAATATACTTAGCCTGCAGTGTATAGGCACAAAACTATCTCTTTAACCAACCCATATGTCATATATATGGAGTGTATAGCTGTTTGACACTTTATGAGCTGTGTGGGCTATTTTATGTGCACTGTCTGTCTCTTTGACTCAGAGGTTTATAAGTATTTGATGCTTATAATATCATCCCGATTTTCAGAGGGTTAATAACAACTATGAGAGCGATATATAGGATTGATTTCATAATGATATATGGATGGGTTATTTTTATTTTAATCTTATGATTACATGAGCTTTGTGGGTCTGCCAATGCTTGGTTTCCAACTCTATATATATATATATATATATATATATATACATCTCAAAATAATTTTCTGTTGAGAGGAAAATTATGATTCCGATCCCCAGCACGGCAAAACCATGAAATATTTTGTTTACTGTAAACATCTAGGGCTAGATTTAAAGGCAGCCGTTAAACCAGCCGCTAAGTGAAAAAGGCACATTGCTCGCAAATAATACATGAGTTACGGCAGATTCAATAGGTACTCTACAAGAATAGCTATCGAGCGTAGGCACACAAAAAACACGTAACACAAAAGCCGTTGTCGCTCATGTTAATGCACAACGGGCGGCCAAATCACACGATAACTGCGCTCAAAACAACATGTAATATAACGGCTGCCGTTGTCAAGCAACCATGATTGATGCCAAAACAAATTCAAACACACAGCCAATCACAAAGCCCCAATGTATCAAATAACTTCAAATACACCTATATATACCCAAAAATAACCGTCACACACTGTCTGTTATCGAGTTCTTCAGAGCTAGATATCAGGACCCAGGAGCAAAGGATAGCGATCAGAGAGAGGGAGAAAGGAGCATTCATTGGAGGTAGAAGGAGATTTTTGAGTTTGGAGTTTGGAGAGAGGTGCACTTACTAGACACATATTACACCTTTGCACATATTACATACACACATACAAACACAAACACATACACATACATACATACACATAGTCCTTTTTTTTCATAATACCTTACACATTTTACTTTTTATTTTGACAGTGTGAATCTGGGAGTGAAAGTGTGTGACAGAGAGTGACTGGATCGAGTGTGTCTGTGAGGGCCTGTGGGAGTGCCTGGGTGTGACTGGGTGAATGATGGCAAGGAGAGGAGGACAGGAGAGAGGGATGGGGAGAGTAGTGGAGGAGGAGGAAGCTCAGGAGGGGATCCCTCAGCAGAGCAGGGGTGGGAGAGGGAGATCCGCAGGGCGGAGGGGGACCCGGCCCACAAGAGCAGGAACACGCAGGACAGGGACAGAACCTGCAGTGGGACGAGGGGTAGTTGCTGGGGAGCACCCCACACAGTCAGGGTCAGACCAGGCAGGGCACTCCGGCTCTGAGTCATCCCATGCCGGAGGTGACGAGGCCAGGATCAGAGACCCAAAGTATACAGAGGAGGAGAACACGGCTCTTGTGGAAGCTGTCCTGGAGAGGCAGAGTGTTCTCCACCCGACAGCGAAGGTCCCTGGCCTGTCAGCGAGGAGGAAGGCAGCCTGGAACCAGATCTGCAGCCGGGTCAACGCGGTGGCTCCATGCAGGCGGGACGTGGAGTCCATCAAAAAGCGATGGGGCGACTGCCGGAGGGTGGTCAAGAACAAGCTCTCCGAACTCGCCAAGCACGCCCGAGGCACTGGAGGTGGCCCACCTGTCCCTATCACCTTCTGCGGCTGGGAGGAGATGGTACGCCAGAATATGTCCCCAACCCTGATCGAGGGGGTTGTTGGAGGAGCTGACACTGGGGATGAGAGGAGCCTCCACACTACCGGTAAGTGCAACACTACAGAACAACACACTACAGCAACCAACACCAGCTGCACACACAGTCACACCTCAACACATGCCCATCATTCATGCACACAACTGCACCAACACAGCACCCTGAGGGTTAAAAACAGGACACAACACAAGGACAAATATCAAGGTCCAACTTGGAACAAACCTGTCCAAGTCCTACTTCAACCCTCCTGTCGCTGTGCTCATCACACACAATACACAAACCATGCTGTTCAAAATGTCGACTGTCATAAATCATCACTGTTCACACACAATGTCACCCATGTCCCCACTGGGATGTCAGCACTTAACCCCTCGAGTGCTAGAGGGATCATCAATGCATCGATCAACAATGCTTTGGCAACCCCTCTGGGACTCAAAAGGTTAACCAGACAACAATCAAGTCAATAGGCCAACGATCACATGCTACACAGGGGACATTCACTAAGCGGTGACAAACACATGGTGGAGAGAAATTCACCCTTACACATCCTCATTTCACCAATACCAGTGTTAGCCTATGGAGAATATGCAATAACATGAATCAAGTTGCTAAGGTCCCATCGTATACACTCCATAGAAAACACTGGAAATGGGGAAATGAGATCACTGGAGAAGTCAGCATCATGTACACTCCATCATGTCAACAACACCGCTTACTGAATCACAAAAAGGATGGAGCAGGTCACACATCACAGTGTCACTGAGAATAACTGATTGTATGTGCAACACACAGGCCTCAAACAATACCCCAGAATTAAAGGGGGAAAAAGTAGGCCTTGGTGTTGTGTCTGCAATCATTTACTCTAACTTCAAATGACATATCTCACATCTGATTCCCACATGGATCCTCAGGGGTGCTGATGCCATGGATGGATGGTACACCAGACACTGTTTGCAGGATACACATGGGAACCAAATATCAACCATTGTACCTTTGTCACCAACAGGCCATGAATGATAGATATCTCGGATTGAGTACGGTTGCCTCACTCAGAAGGATGGATGGGCTCATACTCAAAGAAAAACAGGCCTCAGTCAGAGATATCCCTCACTACTGGCGTGATTGTTGCCCTTCAGGATTCAACTGGAACACACGACATGGACAGGATTCTGTCCAGTTCATCAATCTCTGATTGCCAGGGTGGTATCCCATGCCCTACAATGCAATGCATAGGATATGATCCTGACAACCAGAGAGTCACCTGTCAAGTAATGAAAAATTGTGAATTGGACGGGATCAGCTAAGAAGATAGGGTTGAATAACACTTGATTCCCACTGCACATCTGTTCAAAAAAGATATGCACACAAAGGAAAATGGTCAGATATGTACCTTTCAAATGGCTCAAAATATGTCCCAACACGATGTGAACCCAGAGATCATCTCACTGCCTGTGATTGCCCTACTGGCCAGATATGTGCATCCATCAGAAACTAACTTACATTGATACCATCCAAATACACATACCTAGTATATCCCACTCTACGTAGATGGGATATACGAGGTATGTTCATATCCATCATATCAATCCAATGTATATTTTGATGGGTGCACATATATAGGCAGTAAGGCAATCACACCTACTGAAATGATATCTGGCTTCATATCTGGAAAGGATATATTCATATCCATATGAAAGGTACACATCCACATGCATATATGACCATTTCTCCTTGTATGTAACTGTAAAGGCATAGCAATTGTTAATTTCACCAACATGTGGATCCATGTTAGTCCTATCCCTCCAACCCTCATGGTTAGACAGATATCGCTCTATTTGACAGCTGGAGATTTCAGTCTCATTAGACCACAAGGAGGCTCTTCAGCAGAGCCTAAATTGCCCCATTCAGAGATGGATACATCTTTGAGATGGTCAACAAAGTGTGCCAGGTTTGCAAGCGCACTCTGTTCACCATTCCAATGAAGTTTACATCTCTGAATGGGACAATTTAGGCTCTGCTGAAGAGCCTCCGTGTGGTGAAATGACTGTCAAACATGTCAAAATGACTGTCAGATAGAGCAATATCTGTCTAACCATGTGGGTTGGAGGGATAGGACTAACATCGATCCACATCTATCTCTTACAATGCCTACAATATTACATCATGGTGAAATTAACCATTGCTATTCCATTAAAGGGATAGTAATACCTAACATGTGAAAAGAAAAATATATTGCAGGGTTCATCCCCCGAGCAAAACAAGGGTATTCCCACTGCTGAAAGGTGTTTCATTCAAAATGTAGCACAGCTCATAGTTGACTACTCCAGGGGCAATATCACAGTGGCCTGGAACTCTAAAATGGCGATGTTGCTAGACCATCCTATGGACAGCTTACGTCCAGACGCCATAAATTCTCATAGGATAATGTAGCAACAGTGCCAATGTACAACTTCAGGCCACTGGGATATAGCACTAAAGCAATTCTATTCTGAGCTGGGAGACTTTTTGAACAAAAACCCCCTCCAGCAGTGGGAGTACCCTTGTTTCACTCAGGGTGATAAACCACAAAACATATATTTCCCTTTCTGCATTTCATGTATTAGTATCCCATTAATTCCATCATGGCTTCGTTTACTAATCACACAATCTCAATTCTCCACACAGCTTATGGGCCTCCATCGCAGCAGGAGCCCGTGGAGGAGCCGACCACACCACCCAGTGAGGAGTATACAGAGGAGGGGACTAGCCACTGGGAAGCGTCTACAACCACCACACCTCCTCCCCAACTGGCTGCATCACCACTGCCTGCCTCTCAACTGCCTGCCTCTCAACTGGCTGCCTCTCAACTGCCTGCCTCTCAACTGCCTGCCTCTCAACTGCCTGCCCCACCACAGGATGCTCCACAAATGTACAGCGGCTGGATTCAGGGGGAGAGATGGATGCATCCCACTACCACCGGGAGCTATTACCCTCCAGCAGCAGCACCACCACCACCAGGGAGGCAATGGCTGCCCGGGAATGTGGCCACCAGCCAATATGGGCCATATTCCACCGAGATGGATCTACCCTCCTGGATGGCTCCCCAGCATGGCCCCAGGTATGATCCCAGGTGGGGGCCAAGCACCTACCACTGGCCAAGGTATGACCCTTGGCCACTTGACTACCAACACCTGGGCCTGATTGGGGAGCCCCAGCACCCTCAGCCAAGGGACTTGTTCACCCCACCACCTCAACCAGCATAGACATCAGTGGGCAGCAGTGGGTCCCTTGATGTGGTGGGCACCCACACACCGTCTGTGCAAGCCACTCCACCAACACAAACAGCCGTAGCAGCCACAGCACACCCAGTACCAGCAGAGGAGACAGCAGAGGCTGGGGAGATAAAGGCTGAGGAGACAGCTGGACCTGTGGAAGCAGAGGCTGAGGAGACAGCTGAAGCTGGGGAAACAGAGGCTGAGGAGACAGCTGAAGGTGGGGAAACAGAGGCTGAGGAGACAGCTGAAGCTGGGGAAACAGAGGCTGAGGAGACAGCTGAAGCTGGGGAAACAGCACATGTGTCACCGGCCACTCCCATCTCCAGCAGTCAACTCACCACAGATCTGGAGGCTGAGTGCATGGCCCTTCAAAGAGGACAGCTCCGGGCAACCCACGCCACCAACGACAACCTCACGAGGAACCAGAGGGAATCCCGGAGGAACACGAACAGGTTGGAGACCAGAATCCAAGCTCTGGAGTCAGAAGTTGCCAGGGGGAACACACAACTCCACCAGATCCATACGGGGATGATGGACATGTTTGCACAGGTGCTCGTGGAGTTGCGAGAGATTAACCGCAGGGAGAACCTGAGGATGGAGAGAGAGAACCTGCGTTCCACAGAGGGGTCCACTGCACCCACCACCCCTTCCAGTGTTACCCCAGAAGCCACACCTAGGGGACAGAGGGTGACAAGGCAATCAGCCAGGGCATCCACCTCTGGCACCAAGTCTAAGGCCCCCCCCCAAAAAAAAAAAGAAATGAAAGGCCCAACCTGTCATCTGCCCCCTCAATAAATGAAAATTGTGCTTTTGAATCCTGTCTGATCTGCTGTGTATTCACTTATAGATTGGGTGGCAGGGTTGTCTCCAATGCATTGCCAAACAATGCAGTGAACTCAACTCCTGCCTGGGGGAAATGTTTGTGTGATGTTACAACATGGGTTCACACACACCCACACCGTTGTCCAAATTCACCTGCCAACCCATCCCTGTAGCCATATAACACAACAGTGTTACATGGCCATGATGTGTGTCAGATTTGATCAGAACATACCCCTTAGCACAACAACTGGTGCAACACTGAACATTCGTCTGCATCAATTGTTGTGTTTGAGGGGAAAACCAAACTAACAGCTATGCGACTTAGCAGGGAAATAACAAGCAGGACAGATTGAACATGCATCAATATGGTCTTTAAATCAAAATTCTATTGTGCAGCTGACATTCTGGGGAACACAATGTACACCCTAGGATCTCAATGTGTGTGTTACACATTGTGATCCTAGGGTGAGCATTGTGTTCTCCAGCAAGTCAGTTGCACAACAGGAGTTTGAATCACAGCCTAACTTACTGCATAACCCAATGATCTTCCTAAGATTTCATTGTGTAGCACGCACATTGGAACCTTAGGCTGAGCATTGGCTTATGTATTAAAGGGATAGTAAACCTTGAAAATAAGTTCATTCTATATTGTAGCCCTTAAAAAAACATGTAAAATGATATAAGTCTTATCTCCCAAATCATATATGTTTGGTAGATAAGACTGATATCATTTTTCATGTTTTTTAAAGGGCTACAATGTGAAATAAACCTATTTTCAGGGTTTACTATCCCTTTAAGTTGTGTTGTTGTTTAACTAAGGTTATAACACACTTCACCAGTGATAACACTTGTCCACATGGTTGTTTTTGTTGATGTAGCCCTTGTACTGAGATATGACAACCTACAGCAATCTCAGGACATTGATTATATTGAGCAACACACAAACCGTGGACATCACATCACAGTGGAAGTGTGTCCCCTGTATCACCAGCTAATCACTCACAACACACATCAGTGTATCACTGCCATCATGTCATTGCATGTATACATCACAAAGTCCACTCATGGTCAGGCAACTAGTGGACTCCTGTGATGTAAATCACGCCTTCCTTTGTATGAGGGATACTCTAGCCTTGGGTACGGTTACACATTGACAGGTGTTTGATCCAACATTCATTCATACAGACACGGATTGAGTAGTGATGTTTCTTGTGTATTTAGCCAATATGCATTAAACACTTGTATGAGCACAAAAAGGTACATCTGAACTAAATAGGAATACATTAGAAATGCTAGTGAACTGCTCATGTGTTGTCTACATAGTTTGGCATCTGTGTATGAGCAGTCTTACTGTACAGGTCTGATACCTGGATGTTAGTACACACATTAATTTGTGTCCATATGTGAATGTTCCAGTAGAGGTTGCTGTGAACATCAGGTCAAACATTGCATCACCAACACAATCACTTGAAACGTCAAGGGGTGAGCTTCATGGGAGTGTTGTCCAGACTTCAGTCCAGTCATATGGAAACTCCTCTGTTCAAGGATGGATCGTGCTATGGATGCCTGTGGGACAAGAGGACAGGATTTGGAACATCACCCTCGAAGTGATCGTCATGCAACAGCTACAACATCATGATCCTCTTAATCTTTCCCGTTACATAAGTCTACACAAACCACTGCTTTGTAATGTTTTGTGTACTGGTCTATGAACCATCATGGGGGGAACTAAGGGGATGTTAACCATCCTTAGGGATATTTGCCCCTGACATGGTTACACACATCAACAAATATGTCCTAATAGCTTCCTGACAACAATATATTTGGGCTGCCACTGTCAGAGACAGGCCAAATATGTTTGGTTCATGGAGCTAGTAGGACATATTTGTTAATGTGTGTATTTCTTTCTGGGGCACACATCACTGCACACACACACACACAGGGCAGCATGGTGTCCATGGAGATGTGATCCACATTTCATGAGCTCCATGTTGTGTAACACACTATTACTGTCGATCCACCCCTCTGCTGCTTTCTTCAACTGTAGCAAGCTACTGGTCCCATGTCCCCACGAATGCCCCCTGAACCCCTTATATGACAGAGTTCTATCCGATGCATTGGCTTGGATGAGACTCCCTTGCTACAGGGGTACCATGGTTGCTATGGGTCTGATCCTAGCAGAACACTTTAGTTGGTGCCTAGGGAGCTGTGGGATATGCTGAACAAGGTTAAAGTGTTGTACCTTGGTTTCCAGGGGGGCATGCATGATATCCTTGAGGTAGCAGTATCAACATGGACGACAGGTTGTCAGATGTATTCGGAATCTCTAGGCCCAATCTGACTGGTCCACGGAATAGTTGATGCTGGTGGTCCATACTGCAGCCAGTGTCAGGGCTGTGTCACTGATCCTGTGGGGTGAAACAGAACATGTGTGTTGTGGTGGGTGTGTATGCATGGATTGTGTGCATACATGTATTATACTCACAGCAGAAGTGATCCCTGATCAATCTGTCCCTTGTCTGCATCCCTGTTGGGGTTTCCTCACACTCATTGATATCCACAGGGTCTTCAGGTCTGGGTGGGGGATGGACATCGTCGATGAGTCTGGTGTCCACCGCGATATTATGTAGGATGGCACATGCCACGATGATGTCGCAGACCTTGCCTGGTGCATACTGCAATGCTCCCCCCGATTGGTCCAGACATCGGAATCGGGACTTGAGGAGGCCAAAGGTCCGCTCAGTGGCATTCCGTGTTCTGGCATGAGCCTGGTTATATCGTTCCTGGGCATCGTTTTGGGGATTGGCGACCGGGGTGAGGAGCCATGGCTTGCATCCATAGCCAGCATCACCTGTGGAAAGTGAGTGACATGGTGTGACAAGGAGCACATATTGTGTAAATGATGTTTTCTGTGGTGAACGTACTAGCACATGTGTATGTGGTGTCATTTGGTGCTGTTAACTCACCCAGAAGCCATCCGCCTGTATAGGTCCCATTTTCGAAATCCCTCTGCACAGATGAATTTCTGAGTATATGTGAATCGTGACAGCTCCCGGGAAATTTCGCACAGACATTCATTATGGCCAGGTTGCTGTCACACACCATCTGCACATTCATGGAGTGGAAGTTTTTGCGGTTCAGGAACATATGTCCCTGACGTGCTGGTGCTTTGATACGGACATGGGTGCAATCTATTGCACCCATGACCCTGGGCATGCCTCCCCTTGCATAGAAGCCCTGCTTCAGATGTGTCCACTCCATATCGGTGATGGGGAAATGTATGTAGGTACTGGCCTTGGCTTTGAGGGCTGGCAAGACCTGGCCCAGCACCCTGGAGAATGTGGCCTGGGACATGCCAGATGCGTAACCCTCTGTCGACTGAAAGGCGCCACTTGCCATGAAGTGTATGGCACACAGGAGTTTTTGAAGGCCAGTTAGAGCATGGTTATGGGTGCATATGGGATCCACCTGCTCCTTGATTACCTCATACAGGGCTATGATGCTGTGTGGCCTCAACCTGTAGCGATCAATAACCTCGTCATCGGTCATTCCAAAGAGAGTGACCCTTGGGCGGTATACCCTGGGCCTTGGTGGTCGTCTATGCATCCTGGGCTGCTGCAGGGGTCCCTGTGGCAGCTGGGGAGCATCCTGTTGATGGTGAGCATCCTGTTGCTGCAGCTGTGCATCTGCAGGCAGGTGTCCTCCAGGTGGGGATGGGCTCCTGTGTGGCTGCTGAGCCAGAGCCTCCTCACTTGCAACAGGTTGAGGCTGTTGATGAGGCGTGCTTGGAGGTTGCTGATGTTCCCCAGCTCTCTCCCTTGCACGCCTTCTCCGCAGCCTTCGCAACAATATGTAACCCAACATACTGTTTGCTCTCTCTATCTGTCTCTATCTATCTATCTATCTATCTATCTATCTATCTATCTATCTCTCTCTCTCTCTCTCTCTCTCTCTCTCTCTCTCTCTCTCTCCCTCCCTGAGTGGAAAACAAGCCACAAGTGAGTGTGTTGAGTTGTCCCTTTAAGTACTTGCTAGGGCGTTGTGTAGGTGTGTTGATGAGGTGAGTGCTGACCAATGGTGAGTTGTTTTTGTCCAGGTAAGTGTTAGCAGGTGTGTGTGTGTTATAAGATGTGGTGTGTTGTGCTTGTTCTGTGTGTGCCATTTGCGGGTGTGCATTTGTGGGGTGCAGGTCGCGTGTTGATGTTGCCCAGGTGAGCTTGTATTTGCAGGTGTCTGCTTTGTGTGATAACCCCCATTGTTCCGTGCCATGCTGTGTTGTTGTTTTTTTGTGTGTCGTTGTCCCTGTGGTGTTGCTTGTTGTTGTGTGTGTAGTGATTTGTGTTGTGTGTGCATGTTTTTGTGTTGTTTTGGCATTGCACTGGTTAATTTTCCCATTTACATGGTTGTGCGGTAAGCATTTTGTGTGTTTTCCTATGTAACGGGTGTTTTGTTTTGGCCGTTCAGTGTCTAACGTGTGAGAAAAGTGGGTCTTAACTTTTAGCCATTAGGTGTGCCTTGTTTTCAGCCGTTAGCAGTACCGCAAGCCTTTGAATAGCTCTGGGGTATGTTGTTCCATGCGTCTGAATGCACGTAGGTGTATCGGCCGTAAGGATTGTGAAACTGCCGTTAGCTGTTCTTTAGACGGATCTTTGAATTGCAACATGACACTTAACGCACCCGTTAGTGATTTTTTTTACTAACGGCTGCCTTTAAATCGAGCCCCTAGAGTGTTATGTATGTAGGAATTATTTTGGACAGTGTCAATTTCTGTCTTGCCTAGTTAGTGTGCTGTGGAGATGGATAGTGTTTGTATGTTTTGTATTCATCTCTCACCTCGCTGGCACACAGAGTGTATAATATATATATTCTAGTCAACTACTGAGCTCAGTATATGTGTTGTTGAACACATGTGTTGGTTCTTGCCCCTTTGAGTGAGATGGATTTTGTACATTTAGCAAGTGGTTCCCTTGTCTTCTTAGAGCACAGCCCAAAAGGCATATCTGTTACAGCTTGTTTCATGATCCTAGTGCATAGATGGTTAATATTTATTAGCGTGATGATGATATAAGGTCATTATGTATTTTACTGATATATAGAAAGAAGGTTAGTTTATTATATTTTTTATTTTTTTATTATTATACTTCATTGTTTAAAAAAATGTTTTTTGTTGTACTAGTTCTTAGGGACTGCCGACTCTGGCTATGTTTCCTCTTGCATTTACCTTGATAGTTTTTATTGAGATTCTTGTCCCCAGTGTGGGTTAATCCACAGTAACTTCACTATTGCACTAGGTTTAAATCTTGTTTTAGACAAATGATAGGTTAATTGAACTGTCAATCATTTCAGTTAGGATTGTTTGTATGTAAAAACATACCTTATGCAGGCCACTTGATTTGTGTTTTAACTTCAATCATATATCAATATTACCTAGTTTTTATTTTCTTAATAAAGTGTTTAGTTGAGCATTTTACTATCATCGTTGGGGCTACAATCAAGACTCTGTGATACAGATTGGGTGGTCTCTGTAACATTGAACACAAACAGAAAACAGTGCTGACATACCAGGTAATATTTGCACCAAACCAATATGCTGGACTCACCGACCTCGCTTCAGGTGTCAAACCGCCATGGTCTTCCCTCAACTGGCATCCTTCATAATAGAAACAACGACTGCAGTTGCACTCAGACTTCAATAGAAGATCGGCAGATGAGACATAGTATTTGCAATGTATCTTGTTTATTGTATCATTTAAAATAGATGAACTCCACATAAACAGACAAGCATGAAGCAGGACATGAGAGACAGAGGTGTTGAGTGCTCCCACACTGTCTAACGTGTTTCACGCTACCAGCGCTTAATTATAGACTCAAAGGAAATGACAACACATATTAAATTTAAGTAGATACAAACAAGCAAATGATTGGCTAAAACAACAAAATAAACAAAGTAGCAACCCTGCCCCACTGTGATGAACGCCTCTCGCACTTAAAGCCATATCACACCTATTTACTAAAGGATCAACCGTATACAGGTGTGATGTTTATGAACCATGAGACCAGAAACTACATGGACTTATTACACATAACAGGCAGTGTATATACTCATAGTTCAACAACATCAATATATATATATACACACACCAATAAAGGAACCAGACCGTCAATACCTCAGGGAGGCAGATGGACACATAGTCTACAGGTATGCCATATCTATGTAAACTTCCTACCAAAAATACAAAACCGCTATAAAATAAGAATGAAACAAATGTAGTTAAATAGAAACTATAAGGCCATAGCAAGGTACCAGGCTTGCACAAACACAGAAACCCACTGAGTCTATCCATCATAAACATAAAACAAAAATCTAACATAAGATGCAATAAAAATAAAGTAAAGAAACAAACAGCCCTGAAATGCCTCAGCAGTGCAAGTCTTATTATGTGTCCAGACACAGCCAGGTGTTTAGCTAGTACTAGTGCACAAAACTACTCCATATTCTTGATGAGGCCTTACTAAGGACTTATAAAGAGGTTGAATTATATTCACATCCCATGCATCTATATCATTTGATACATGATAGTACGCGGTTGTTGCAGGCTCTGAGTGACATTGCACACTGTTTTAAAGTGTATCGGCTATCTGCATTCCTACATCCCTCTCTAACAAGGATTCCCCAAGTAGCTTCCCATTTATGTGTATATATATATATATATATATATATATATATATATATATATAGCATGCTTGTTTCTGCAACTCAAATACATAACCTAATCTAACATAACTTGACATCTGTTTATATTAAACCTCATCTACAACTTTTCAGACCATGTATTCAGTTTATCCAGCTGTTTCTGCAGAGAAAAAAAAAACTATTCTATATGTATTTCCTTACACAGTTTAGTGTCACAAGCAAAAACAGACACTATTTTCAATATCATTAATAAACAAATTAAAAAGCACCGGAACCCGAGGACTGAGACCTCATGCACTCTACTTTAGAATGCATACATAATAAGAAGCACATTTCCTTTGCTTTCTCTCATTTCTATTTTATGTTTAGAATTGTTTTTGAACATAATGGAGATAAAAGTACAAAGGGGACTCTCCACTGTATTGATCTTCTATCCAATCCGTCTCTCACCAAGTCTCCTGTATCGACTCCAACAAATAACCCCCAATCCTGCACAGCCATCTCATGGTAGGCAGATAGGACGTTGATCCAGGGAATACCTGACTGCCATTTGGAGTCAAGAAGGATTTATTTTTAACCACTTGGGGCTTAGTGGAAATGGCTTCAAATGTCTGGGGTTTTTTTTGCCTTCCTCTGGCCTGGACTTGATCGATGCATGTCTTTTTTTCAGGCTTGCCAATTATGTTACTATGGTGCTTCCTCTGGCTCAGGACAGTGGAACGCAACACTGGGGAAACCCAATTGTAACTTCCAGAGGGGTTCCCAACACATTGCAAAGAATCCATTGCATACCCCTCAGGAACACATTGTTGAAGGGCATCAGGACGCCTCCTGATGTCCCCCCACCTATTGATTGCCCAGCTGATAGCACTGGAAAATCAGTTAACATGACCATGCTGGGCAGTGTGGCTCACCAGCTTTCATCTACATGATGTTCCCAGAAGGAGTGGGTGGGACCAGGGGAAGCCTCCCATACCACAGATGACATCAGTAATGTCACTGGTGATGTGCAAAGCTTTCCCAAGTCCCACCCACTCACCCACCCAGAACATCAGGTACATGGAATCGGGGAGCCACAATGAACTGTGTAGCCGCCTCTATTGATCTCCAAGCCCTAATGGCTGAAAAGTTGTTGTAACTATTTGAATAGAAGTGTGAGTCATATAGTTAATGTGATTAATATGTGATTATTATTTAATTTTCTTATGCACAATGGGATATATTCAGAAAACTAAAGAGGAGCAATTCTGTAAATCAACTGTACCATGGGGACAAATACAAATTCTCTAAATTCCCTTTGATTTAAATGAACTTATACCCCTATAAATTTTAGATGGGACTCCAACTTATTACTAAGCAATGTGTTGTAGACCTCTCTAGCATTTATGGAGTTAAAAGTCCTATTTAAATCCATGGGGATTTTCATTTATCCTTTAGGTGCAGATGAATCATCCCAGAATATGGTCCAATGTGTTCATTATAGTTAACTACTTTTTTGAATTATTATTTAATTTTTTTACATTAAGTTATTGACAGATCCATTTTGCATGTTCCCTAGTGGCACTACCAACAATCAATAGTTGGTTCCCTGACAGGAATTAGTAGACAAGTACATGACTGTGCCGTGCTTTAGGTTGCTAACTTGCTCAAGGTCATTTATTCCTGATTGTAATATCTTTCTTCAAGAAACAAGGTTGATAGTTTACATATGTCTCAAAATATGCTAAATGAAATTCAAATCTTTTTTATTTATAAAACACCAACTCAGTGGCCTAACTAGCCATTGGATGGACCGGTGAAAAACAATATGTTTGGGCTTCTAACACAGATGCACAACTAGAACCTATTAGACACTGGCACAGATGGGCGCCCCATGGGTGCTGGGCCCCTGCAAAACTGCACCGCCTGCACCCACTGTAGTTTCACCCTGTGTACAGAGAGATGTACTGATAATAAACATTGATGTTTTTATATTGCAATCGAAGCTGTGCTTTGGATTAATTGAATGGTGTAGTGCACTTTTTCAATCATTGTATCTGTCTAAGTGAAGGGAGGATGAAGGCCCCTTTGAAGTAGCACACGATCCAAGATATATCAGCTATATGATTGCTTGAAGGGAACTGAAGGGTGATTTCCACATACGCTTATTGGAACTGCCTTGTGCTGTGTATTTGCACTTGTAATGGATTGAAGCAGCAGTCTACTTCATTGTTATACAGAAAGATGTACAACAGGGTAAAGAGATAACAAGATGTTGCATTATTTGGGAATAATGGATAAAAGTGTTTTTACAATGATGTTTTACAAACCCGGGGCCATATTCAGAAAACTAAAGAGGTGCAGTTCATGAACAGGATTGTACCTCTTCAGCTTCCTGAATACAGTCCACAGAGACAAATACATAAGATAGTTCTACTAAAGCTTACATCCTTACTATTATAGTTCATTATTAGACACCAACATTATAAAAGTACTGAAGCCAATAATAAGTCACAAAAGCCCCAATGTGTTTGCCTTTGCAATCACAGCTTACTTCATTATCACATCCAAAGAATACATTTAATTAAAGAGATAGTAATGTTTAAATCTTACAGCAAGCTTGATTTTTCAAAATAGTTTTTTATAACAAAATGTACTGTTCTAACGGCTTATAATGTTGTTGTGTTCGTTTTATTTTAATTAAAAGTACCCCCCTCCCGCCCTTTTTCCGTACATAACACTACCTCCCCTCAGATCTGAAATCCAGTCTTGCTGCTCTGAGGGGAGGTAGTGTTACATATTGAAAAGGGGCAGGGTGGACACTTTTAATTAAAATAAAACGAACATTACAATATTATGATCAGTTAGAAAGGTACATTTCATTATAAAAAACTATACTGAAGAATTGTGCTTGAAGTGATATTTAAACATTACTATTTCTTTAAATGTGCTAAGACACAAATGTTTGGGAGTACAATTATTTCAAAGTAATAAAATGGGGAACTGTGTTTGATAAAATATAGAGAACTAGTTGAAAAGCCCTTTACATGGGCCACAGTGCCGGCCGGTAGCGGTGCAGTCATGCACAGTGGAGACTACCAGCGCCATGGCTGATACGCGCCCCGCTCAGAATCAGCTGCGGTGCGGGTAGTCTATACTGTGCATGACTGCACCGCGCACAGCCATCTCTATTGCACATGACAGCTTGTGACAAACTTTAGTGAATTAGTAAATAGGATGTGTGGAGTAGAATGTAGAGAGCTGGATTGATTTGATAACTTTGCTTTATTAAAGTAGCTGACAAGATAATGGGCAATTAAAAATTATAGTACTAGAGTCTGGTGGGGTAAGGAGCAATTAGGATAAAATATATAACGTGACAATGTGGTATCTTTGTTGTGCAGCTTAGGCTCTGTATAGAGAACTAGTATAAAACAACACTTTCACCAGTCATAATGAGCTGACGTATGACATTAGAGATGTAAATTGTGTAATTAAGTTGGATGGCCATACAGTTATACGGTAGTGTGCACTGGTGAGAGAGGGAAGAGTATGGAGTTATATGTGGAGTAAAGTCAATGTAAGCTGAGTGCTAGTAAGCATATATTATTTAAAGGGATAGTAATACTTAAAGTATTACAAATCCCTATATTAAAGCCCTAGTAAAAAAAAACGTATTGCCCCCAGTGTCATCTCTCAAACCTTTATGGTTTGAGCGATGAACACTTCTAAAGTTGCCCTCTCCCTCCCCCTTGACCGTAGTCAGCATTCTAGCTGACTCAGGGAAATCCGATCAGAGATCATCAGGCGGCTCTGCAGCAGTGCCGCGATCGCGTTAACTAAAAAAAGAAACTTTCACTAAAACAGTCTTCTACGTGTGCTTGCAAGCCAAGCACACGTAGAAGACCATTTCAGTGAAAGTTTTTTTTTTACTAATGCGATCAGGCTGTGCTGGAGAGCCACCTGAAAGTCGTATGACTCTGTTCCCTGCAGTCAGCTAAAATGCTGACTATGGGGAAGGGGGAGGGAGAGACCAACTTTAGAAGCGTTCATCTCTCAAACCATAAAGGTTTGAGAGATGACACTGGGGGCAATACGTTTTTTTTTACTAGGGCTTTAATATAGGGATTTGTAATACTTAAGTATTACTATCCCTTTAATAATTAATTTATATTAAAGGAAATATAATGATGAGTGTGATTACCTCTCTTGACGCTCTACTCTACAGAAGCACATCTTGTCAGGAGCTTTTCTTGCCCATGGCTCATCTTTCTGCTAGTCTGCAGAGTGGTTAAATTAATGGAATGGCCACAGTATGTTTGTGATGAAGCTGACTGATTGGGATCAATGAGGGGGTTAGTGGGAAATCTAAATGCATCAGAGTTGTTGGTGTTGTTACTAGAAATGTAAACCTGTCCAAAAATAAGAACAAAAATGTTAGAAAAGGGAAATAGCAAAGATGGACAGCAAAGTTATCTAGACTTTTTGAGTTTGTTCCAGTAGTTTGTTGATGACAGTAACATTCAGAGATAGAAAATAAGATGCAGAATGAGTTATCTTAAAAATACAAGCTGCAAATGGCAGCCACGTAAGGAAAATATAGGGGAGGGTGGCTATTTCACCTGAAGCCACATAAGATGGCTTCTTCCCTTGATTGTAAGGCCAGGTAGTGGAACAAAGAGAAGGGGACCTGGCCTTTACTATCAGAGGGAAAACCAGTGGAGTGGGAGGGGAGCAGGGAATAGGGCAGGGGTTTGTGTGTGTGTGTGTGTGTGTGTGTGTGTGTGTGTGTGTGTGTGTGTGTGTGTGTGTGTGTGTGTGTGTGTGTGTGTGTGTGTGTGTGTGTGTGTGTGTGTGTGTGTGTAAAAAAAGACCCCACCTCTATTTCAGTTAATAATTGTTCTGTTTTGACCTCCATTTTCCCACTAAAACTGTTGTGTTTTTATTTCAAGTTTGGTTGTAATGAAGTATGGTCTCTTGCTAAGCAGGAGGTGTGTGGGGACTGCAAAGCAGTCCTGGTAAAGAGAGAAGGGAACGTAGGGCATATACAGCTTGTATGAATTTCTTGGAATGCTGGCATTCATAGATCTATCAATGGGTTTGTACTTCATGCTTCACCAGTGAGCAAGTAAAAAGCTTCACCAGACAAGTAAGCAATGTTGTATGCCTGCTTCTGACTGGTGCATCCCATTGAAGAATATATCATTAGCACTTACAAATGTGAAAGTAATATTTACGCTGTTTTGTATAATATTTCCCTGCCTAGGCTATAGACAGGAAAATATGATAATTTGTAAGCACATAAAATTATTTCTGAATGAACTGCATGTGTTATAGGTCATAGGGACAGTTGGATCTGATGATATACATCATAGTTCTTTTATGAGAGTACACTGAAATAGAGACTTGCTAGCATCCAAGGCCTAAAACACCATTTGATAATAGGGGGATTCTGGAAATGTTGAATCTTCCTCTATTTGACTCTCTTATTTGTTCCTTATGGTGCAGTCGGTTTGCCTCAGGATGTCTGCACTTTTGCATATGACTCACTGTATTTTGCCAAATGACTTCTCAAAGGTTCCTCCTGGGGCAAAGAATCTCTATCTACTCCTGCTTTTACTTAGGGAATGGGCTTCCTGACCAGGAAAAAATGAGTGCAAATGCAAACTGATTCCCCTGTGTGCTGGAAAAGAGCAAATGCAATATCCTCTATCTTAGGAACAGATTGACAATGTATGAAATAGTTTACATATAGTTTTGTGAATGGTAAAACATGCATTTTTAAAAGAGGAGCCTATATTTTAACTCCGTTTTCCTTTAAAATAAATAAAAACGACCCAACGTCAGTGCCCATTTTCTGTGTTGCAAGGATAAAACTAACAAAACTCTTTAGTTCCTTATATCGTTTCCCTCCAAATGGAAGAGTTTGCGGAAAACTATTAAATGTGATCTTGGATCTTGTCCTTAGGCCCACCAAAATGAGTTAAAACATTTTTTGGCGGGGGACAAACATCTAAACTAGATCCATCTTCCATTCAAGGAAGCAGCTGACAATTTCTATCTTAACGCCTAGGCCTTGCTACAAGCTCCCCATCTGATTTTAAATTATGAAGAAGAAAAGCAAAAATTATTTGTATAGCCAGTGCCCGACCTATCCCCCACATATCGATAAAACTTGATGAAAGATTATGGATAAAGTTCATGTACCAGAATCCTTAACACTGTAATTAAATATTATGTGAAAGGTAAGTTTTAGCCTAAGTTTTTTGAAAGAAGCATAATTATTACAAAATGTACTAATATTGAAAGAAACACAACACCCAGATTTTCACTTTACCGCACAGTAATACAGGGTTGGCCAGTGCCAGACATTTTTCCTAAAGTATTAGACTAAAAGAAAAACTAGCGGTATATACTAGTAAATAATGTAATAATATTATTAAAGTGTTACTAATGTCTAAAAAAAAGTTTTTTGCATTTAGAAGAGCTTAAAAAGCTGAGCTAAATGCAAGAAAAACGTATCTCTCAAACTGTTCAGGCACATGTTTTAGACCATTCCAATGAAGGGATTCCGTGTAAGTAACGAGATCGCGGCACTTCTCAAGCGCCTCAGTTTCGACCGACACGGATCTCCTGCTGACAACTTTACAGCTGTCAGTAGGAGAAATCAAACTTTAAACGCCTGTATCTCTTAAACCATAGCGGTTTGAGAGATACGTTTTTTTGCATTTAGCTCAGCTTTTTAATCTCTTCTTAATGCAAAAAAAACCTTTTTTTTTAGACATTACTAACACTTTAAAGGCTTGTATGGGTCTTGTATGCATTCTATAACTAGGCTAACTATATACTTTCCATTTTGCTACATAAATGTACATTCAGAGCATTAAAAGTCAAAAGATCATCTCAGTATTATTATGTTTTGTAGCAAGCCATATCTAATTGTAATTGTGTGTTGGGCAACAGATTGCAGCAAGGTTTCAGTTTGAATATCCCAGCTGTAATATATGCACAAAAAAACAATAATACAAAAATGTTGATTATACACTTTGAAGACTTTTCTTTGCACAAAACAAATGACAGGCATCTGGGCTGTTAATACAGCAATAAAATACTCTGAATTTTCCCTTTCAAAAATATATATTGATCCTTGTCTCTAAGTAATGAAAATCTGAAATTCATATGTACTATATAAGGCTCTATATGCTGGAAAAATATCAGATAAAGGTTTCAATGACTGTAACCTTCAAGTAAATGACCTGCCTGCTTCCTCATCTTATGATCGTGTTACAGCACAATTTATTGAATTTCTCCATTTCATCTTTAGGATTATGATATATTTATAGCTTTCAAGAAAATACACAGAATTGACTATATTTATGTCCGAGCATTTTTTCTCTTTATGGTGCCTCAACTGCTGATAGCTTACCATGTATTTGAAAAAGGACCCACTGGTTTTCTAACATTATTTTCTTTTAGAACTACTGACACTGGAAAAAATTGTATAGCTAGCACCCTAAATTTAAAAGAACACTGGAGTAATTATGAAATACAGTACACTGCATTTACCACTCATTCAAAAGCAGCATAAGCATATGGGACAAATGGTGACACACTAAAGCCCAATTATTCAGAGGGAAAGCAGGTTTATAAATGCTGGCAAGTGTAAATGCTATTCACAAGGATGTGAATCCTTTTTATTCGGGTGATATTATCAATTTAACCCTTTGAGTACCAGTGAGGTATGCAATGCATTGGATACCTATCTGGCACTCAAAGGGTTAAGAAAAGCTTACTTGATAGTAGACTGGGATGAAGATTTTGATGGTATTGAGGGGACATTCACAGTATAATAGGTGTGGCCTTTGAGTGATGAAGAGTGTGGGTGTCATGTGGACAGGACTAGCCGAGAGTGGAGTTGGTGACTATAAGTGTATGGATGATCTGAGGAATGAGGAAGACTGCAAGTGGCATTGGGCTAAAAAGCATTGGGCACTGGATAAGGAAAGTGAAAGTTTAAACATTGAAGTTTACTTAAAAGTTACATTTAGTTTTATATTTTTGAGTGTACTCTGTATTTGAACCTCACTTGTTCAAACTTCTAAGAACACATTATTTTAATATGAATATATAAGAAGACTTCTGTGTGCCTGGAAAACACAACCAGGGGTGACAGTAAGAAGGAATTATTCAAATCTCCTTTATACTGCCTGTTCCATTGGTCCAAGCATGGGGGCGTGATGTTTCCCTGGCCACTCCTGTCAAAATCTCTGCAAGGAGATGCAGGGGCTACAATGAACACACAAAACACACAAGCAACACAAACAGTGTATATATATAAATACACACACGCACAGTATATATACACGCAACACACACAGTATACACACACACAGGCAACATATACACACACGCAACCAACACACTCAGTATATATAGTATACATACACACACAGTATACACACACATGCACATAGTGTATACACACACACACACACACACACAGTATATTATATATATATATATATATATATATATATATATATATATTACATACATACATACATACATACAAGTAACCAAAAAGGCAGGCAGTGGCACACATACAACATGTAATATTTGAGAAACAGTATTAAACTGGCTGGGGCACGTCCCTTAATCAATAAGTATACATAGGTACTCAGCCTGGGTTGACCCTGGTGGATGAGGGAGACAGCACACATCTGGGTAGATTATCACACAGAAGAGAGTTTATTCCATCATATTGTTGAGCCAAACGTTTTCATTCCTTGTTTGTATTGTCATCAGGGCAAATGGGGACAATATACAAAAGTACAAGTATTTAAACATAAAGTGCCAAGGAGACTCACCAGTCCTGCAGCTAGTCACGTTGAATGCAAATTACAGCGTTCACTGGCACACGTTAGGTCAGTGATGTCATACTCAGCACGGATCCATGGCTAAGCAACGGGTACCAACAAGGACACTGATCAAAGCTCTGCCAGCTGAAGCCTAGCTCTGTAGTGACAAGCATGAACAAATAAACATCACTAAATGTCTCATCTCTAGAGTGGGTGATTCAGCGCCAGTATCGCTTAGTCTAGCCACTGCTGGTAGAAGGATCCAGTCTTCTAGTGTAGTTCCACCAAGGGGCCCATTCCTGTGTGTCAACACAAGGAGTGTCCGAAATATCATGGAAACAAAGTAACGAGTTACAGCGGCATAATAAGGTTATTAATCTCTAGCAACTTCAGGTACATTAGTGGGATCACTTCCCTTTGTAGTGGGTAGTTGTTTCTAAATTATGTGATCAAAGAGTCCATAATTCAAATAAGAATCCACATTAATATTGTATATAGTTCCTTGTTGGTGGATAGGTTCCTATTATCCAATCGATACCGCCATATATACCACCAAATTTCAAAGTCATCCAAAGACTCAGTATTCCAGTAGGATCCACATCAAAATTGTGAAAAGTTCCTTTTTGTAGACAGACTCCAAGTGTCCAAATTATTGTTACCATTATAGGTACCACCAGACAACAGAAACTCAATTTTGAGTCTACAAGAAACATGAGTATGAGTTCATGATTGAGGCCCCTATTAAGCTTGCTTCTTGTTGGAGGAGCATTTGGTGTCGATCACCTCCTCTTTGTGGCTTGCTTACCATTAATAATGGCATAAAACAGAAATCAGCTATTCTGTATTGGAGCATTTGAAAGTGTCTTGCAACTGGCTGGCACGGAATATCTTTGATCTCCATTCTCCCTTCAAGTGCCTTTTTAATAACACTTTTATGATTATTGATCCGTTCTTTCAACATTGTTGTGGTCTTTCCTATATAGATGAGGTCACGGGGCATCTTATTATGTAGAAAACATATTGGCTTTCACAGTTATGAAATCTTTAAAGAAGACTTTTTTTTACCCGTTTTGGGGTGTGTGTAGTATTTGCCTGTTATAATGGAGCCACAGTTGGTACAACCCCTACATTTGTATACTCCTGGTGTACACGCCGGTCAGTTTGTAGCTTGATTATATTTATCAATAGGGTCACCCTTATTCAACAGATCCCCCAGATTCCTGTCTCTTCAGTAGCAGAAAAGTGGGGGGTCCTGGAACAAATTACCTATCTTAACATCACCACTTAAGATGTGCCAATTTTGAAGAATAGCCTTCTTAACCAATGGCGACACTGCTGTGTACTCCGTTTGCTGTTTATTAGTGACACTACGTTTAGGAACTAGCAATGCAGTTATATCCAATTTGCTAGCTTTTTGAAAAGCAACTTCAGCCTCCTTCGGGTCATACCCCCTTTTCCAGAAACTTGCGATTCATGAGTAACAATCCCTTAGGACACTCCTCCTTCTCAGTAGTGGTCCATACCACTCACAACATTTGTGAATAGGGGAGACCACATTTAAGTGGTGCAGGGTGGGGGCTATCATCATGCAGCAAGGTGTCTCTATCAGTGGTCTTTTGGTACATTTTGGTAAAAATATGGCCATTTTCTCTGTAGACTATCATGTCAAGAAAGTGAATATGTTCCTTTCTGGTCAAGTTTTCAAAACTTATCTGGTTATTGGCAACATATTTCTGGGTATCATGAGTGACCAAATTCATGAAGGCTGTGATGTGCGGATCATTGCAAACAGGGTCAAACATACTCTTTTTCTTAAATATAACACCACTATTGGAATCATCAGATTTGTGGCAGAAAAAATCTTTCAAGTTAAGTTGCCTATGGAGCTTAAATAAGTCCACTTCCCACTTAAAGCTATTCTGTCTGGATGTAGGGACAAAACTCACACCTTTACTCAGTACACACCTTTCTTCTTGAGTAAGCTCCCTGCTAGACAGGTTATATATTGCTACTTTGTTCTCTGACGTAGTGTCATTTGGGAGACACTGCCTATGGTGTTTTCTTCCTCCCCTCCTGGTTTTTCTTTTTGTTTTTGAGATCTGGACTTTGGTCTCTTTGGATCCCTGCCTAAAAAAGATGAACTAGTATTGCCTTCTGTATCCTCTGAATATGATGAAGAACTTGAATCCCTGGTGGATTCAATCCCACTCTTATTAGATTTAGATCCCACTCTTCTAGAGGCAAATGGACATCTGTATGAAAGGCCAAAGAGCCAAGGGTACACTCTTTTTCTTTATAGTCACTGTGGACTTGTTTTAATTTTTCTTTTTTCAATGAAGCAATGTTTTCTTTATATTTGGTGACTCCAGCTTCCAGTCTTTCACACAGCTCTTTACATTTATCAAAATTAAACGTGTCCGTGTGTTTGACTTCAATCATTTTGATATCAACTTTAATTCTATCAACTAGCCACTACAAAGGGAAGTGATCCCACTGATGTATCTGAAGGTGCTAGCGACTAATAACGTTATTATGCCACTGTAACTCATTACGTTGTTCCCATGATATTTTGGGCACTCCTTGTGTTGCCACACAGGAATGGGCCCCTAGGTGGAACTACACTAGAAGACTGAATCCTTCTACCAGCAGTGGCTAGACTAAGCGATACTGGCGCTTTAAATGACATTTTGGAGATATTATCCTATACCAGTACGTGAAATTTGGACATATGTTGACTACTGATCAATACATAGTTGCCACGATGGACAATATGCTGTTCATAATACGGACATTCATAATATGGACATACTAGCAATTTGAACTTCTATTATTAATATAATTTCTCATACTATGTGGAGTTTATATGACCTTTGCCAGCAGCAATCTATAACGCTTGTATAGGGGTTATTGACCGAGTTTAAGTTTAGGATTATATTTTTATTTAACTGTTACTTTTACTCCCATTTATGTGATTAACCTGTGGTTTCAGTCTCCTTGGTTTGGATCACCCGCTCTAGAGATGAGGCATTTAGTGATGTTTATTTGTTCATCCTTGTCACTATAGAGCTAGCCTTCAGCCGGCAGCGCTTCTATCAGTGTCCTTGTTGGTACCTGCTGCTTAGCAAGGGATCCGTGCTGAGTATGACATCACTGACCTAACATGTGCCCGTGAACGATGTAATTTGCGTTCAACGTTGCGAGCGGCAGGACGGGTGAGTCTCCTCGCCACTTTATGTTTAAATACTTGTATTTTTTGTATTTTGTCCCCATTTGCCCTGATAACGATCCAAACAAGGATCGAAAACATTTAGCTCAACAATATGATGGAATAAACTTTCTTCTGTGTGATAATCTACTCGGATGTGTGCTGTCTCCCTCATCCACCAGGGTCAACCCAGGCTGAGTACCTTAACACACACACAGTATATACAAACACGCACATAGTGTATACACACACACAGTATATATAAACACACATTATATACACACATGGAATACACACAAAGCTACACACAAAATCCTATATGCACAATGCTATACGCACAACTCTATACACACACAACTCTATATGAAAAATGCTACGAGCAATATGCCAAACGCTATACGTACAACTCAGAAAAATATATTTTTGAAGTTAAAGAAATCTTAGTGCATAGGCTCCATAGAATAACATAGGAATTGGAGAAGTGATAAACTGGAGAAGTCATCTCTACTTTATCACCTCTTTACCACTGCTTAGTGAGTCTCCCCCCACATGAAGTTAAAGTTAGCAATAAAGTAGATTGCCGAGTCGTCTTTATAGTAAATGTAACACATTGCGCTATTTTTACGAACTTACTTTTCTGTAGTTCAAAAGTTATTAAATGTAGAAAGATTCCCCTTAAAAATAGCGCAATCTGTTACATTTACTATAAAGAAGACTCGACTATCTACTTTAGTGCTCACATAACTATCACTTTAGTACAAGTGCAAGACTAACTGAGCATTGCTGTGGTTCAGTTAAATTGAAATTATTCTGAGTTCCATCTCTGGTTTAATCAGTACTTTGTCAATGTGCAAATTACCATTTTTGACCTTCAGAAGAGGATGTATCATATAAAATGAAAATTAGCTCTGGCCACTACTGCTGATAGTGGATGATAAAATACACAGCACTTACAATATAGAGGCACCATAAGAAAGCAACAAACATCACAGGTTCAAACAGTGCACATCAACAAGAGATAACTGAGACCCTAAATCCAGTGGTATAATGAGGTACTTTCAAATATAAGGGGAGAATAGATACTTGTATTAACCTCTTTGATTCTATACTTTTCTCAAATGCACTGCTTCACAATGTACTGGAAACATCTCTAACATCCAAAGGGTTAAACTTTTTGCTATCAGGGGTCCTTGTTAGTTCAATTAAATATGTTGCTTTTGTAGCCATATATTAAACACACATTAGTCCTATTAACCCCTGCTAGAAAGGTCACTAACATATTGCTCAAGGGGTTAATGTTTCAACGTTGTGCATAAAAGATGTATTTTCTGACACCCACATTTTATGATAGGTCCTACAGAGCTGAATAGAGCTCCATACTCAGATGTTGGCTTATGGAATAGGGAACCAGTGTGTGTGAGTCTGTGTGCTTCTAAAGATAAAAACCAATGTGGTGTTTAGACATGGCAGAGCAGCCAAACCATTTGTGACAGTCTGCCAGTTTACACCAATCAGTTGCCAGTTGTTTATAACCTGAATGTACGCAACCCAAAATCCATTCTGTGATTATTTTCTTTAACTAGCATTGCTGTCACTTTAATGTTATCTTTTTATATCACTGAGTTTAAACATCAGTCCCCAAGACAAACAAATAGTTAATATTTTCAGGATATCTCATGTTGACTACAGGTGGATAGTCAGTGGGTCAGTCATTTTGATTGATTTTCCTGTGCTTAATTAAGGATAGCCTTACAGAATGTTTTTGCACAGTGAAACTTTGAAAGTGGAGTCCCTGCTTGAACACTTACTATCTAAATGCACTGGACACCCATCTGATCCTTAAAGAGTTCAAACGTGATCTGCATAGCTGGGAACTCTCCGGATTTGCCCCAGCTCTGCATTACCGGGTCTCCAGGGCAAAGGCTGATTCTCCGGATGTGGAGAGTTTCTAATGAAACTCTGCCCACTTCTGTTACTTCCCAGTGTGTTCCTCCCATTCCCCACCCACTTCTCCTCCTTCCCCAGCCTTTTCATTGAACTTTCGCTTCATTTTAAAGCTAAAAAGCAAATCGTGTCATTTTTCTCCCCCAAGCAGCACCACAGGGCTCCCCTCTCCTCAGAGTCCACAACAAAAGTTCTGAGGTATTCTGATCTGTTGGTGTGTCCCATGGACCAGAGCTGAGAATCACTGATTTATATTATACCTTGTAACTTCACACAGCAAAGTACATTCCACTGTACTCTAGAAGCTAAAGGTGCAATTCTAGCCTAAATATACTGCAAATGAAAATTCTCCAATTTCCCTTTGATTTCAATGGGGCTTTTAATCTCTTGAACACTAGAGAGATTTCCCATGCCTTGCTTGACATTGTGTTGGAGACCTGTCTAGCGTTAAGGGTGATAACAGCTCCATCAACGGTATTTTCATTTGTCCTTTATAGTGTGGTTGATTTGCTCCATAATAACACATCTTTAGCTTCTCAAATATGTTAAACAAAACAGTGAATGTTACAACTGAATTCAAAGTGGGTGATCTTTTAGGGGTTTTGGCACAGGAGTACTAGTTAGATCACACAGATAGACCCATGCCCATCTCTTTCTAGCCTGTGGTCAAAAGAACAGCCATAGTGCATTTTGCTGACAGTAGCTAAACGTTCATGTGGTTACAAATAAACACTTCATGTTTTGGCAAGTTGTGTTTTTTTTTTTGCTCTTTTTTTAACCATTTACCACAGATAACCAAATCAGTGTGTGAGATATTATATAGTACATTTTGCAATGTTATCTAAGGTGCAATTCAATCAACTAAACATGTAAGATTGCAAGCTTTCAAGCACGTACCCCACATCCAGTATTTCACATTGCAAAGCACTTGTAGTACTGAAGTGGCTTTACCCTTACATTGTAAAGAGCTGTGTTCATTTGTGGTGCTAAATAAATAAACATATTCATTCATTCATGCATCACTGCACTATAGAGAAGAAATAAAAATTCCCATACATTCAAGTGGGGCTTTTAACTTATTGAATGCTCTAGAGAGTTCCAAAGTATTGCTTTGTCATGTGCTGGAAACCTCTGTAACTATTCAGAGGGTGAAACACCCCATTTAAATCAATGGGTAGTTAGGGAGTGCATATTTGTCCCATATGGTGCAGTTAGTATGCTCCAGATTTGTACCTTTTTAGCTTATTGAATTGCACCTTAGGGCAATGGTCACATGAGCAACTTTATCACAGAGTTATTAATGATGTGCAAAAAAAAAAAAAAATAAAGATATGACTTTATCAAGGTCAGTCCATTCCATATCAACCCTGTTGATTTAGTGGAAGGCAACATCTCCACTGAAGCCATTTCCAATGAAAGCGTAACTTTAATTAATTAATTAATTAATATTGAGCCCCAAATCATAATTACAATAGCGATATGCCTAGACTTACTTATATTTTCAAGAATAATTGCTGTGTTAGTGAGCAATAGAAGTTTTTAGGCAGACAGGCACCGGCAGGAATCTTGCAGTAGGTACTCTCTGCTCATGTGCGGTCAGTCCCTTCCAGTGCCTTAAGGCACAAAGGCATTCAACTCACCAGTCGTGGTGCAGAAGGGGACGGACAGAGCAGACTTAGAGATGTCATCTCTGCAAGATGCCTGCGCTGTTCCCTGCTGCCTGTCTGCATAAAAAGTCCTATTTTTTCACGAATGCCGCAATTATACTTGAAAATACAAGTCTATACATATCGCTATTGCAATTATGATTTGGGGGCTCAATATTAACCCCTTAAGCACAGGCCGCGCACGCATGCGGCAGTCACTTAAGGACCATGGAGCTTTTTTTTTTTTTTGCAATTCGATTCTAGACTCCCCGAATGGCGTGCAGCTGCACGGGGAGCCCGGAATTCCATTCCGTCATGGGTCCTTAAGGGGTTTAATGTGATGAAAGTTCCGCTTCAAGCCCCAAGTGAGTAAAAAAATTCCTTCGATTCAATTGGCTCGTTTCAATTGGCCCTGTCGCTAAAAAAACACCCCGTGGCTTTTTTTTTCCAAGCACAGTAAGCCATTCAATTACCTATGCTATGAAAAAAATACAAGATGAAAAAAAAACGGACGTGAGGTACTTAACTTAGCTCCCATTGAAAGCAATGAAAACCATTCTTACTTTCCCATTGAATTCCATACATTAGGCATTAAGATGCGTTAAGGGACCCACACTAAAGCATACCTCCCAACATTTCAAATGGTCAAAATGGGACACTTTTGTTTTAGGTGGTGTTGCTTCTGGCGTGGCTGGTGGGTGGGGCATTACCGATAATTTTTAAATTATTTCATGGCTTGTTGACAGCTTTTTGTGTAACTGAATAAGGGCTTGATACTATTCCTGTTACAAATAAAAACTATTTATGGTGGTTTTGAAAGCAGAGTATATTATTTCAGGGGATGTTGGTAACTTTAGGGGGATGAACCCACTGAGTGCCAGTGGGCTATGCAACTCTCTACACTCATAGGGTTAATATTTTTTGTTTTTATTCACATTTTAAGTTACTTGGATGTATTGATATGGGGCTTAGGGCCCCATATCATTATATCCACGTGTGACTAGTGTAGGGATCACTATCAACACATGCATGTGTGTTGAAAACCACTTTTCTAATGCATGTCGGTGGTTTGCAATGCACGTTAGGGGCTCAGCTCCTACTTTTTATGGTGAAATGTTTTTGCAAAAAAAGTGAGCTCCACAGATCCAAAAGAAGGCTCTCTAGGACTGCTCCACCTCCTCCTTGTAAGTACCATTATGTGCTTTTAAAAGGTTCACTTTTGAAATGTCACACCTCAATTGGCGTAATTTAAAACATTGCATGTGAAATGTCGCCTGCGTCAATATCTCATTCTTATAATGTTGCACTGACCACATCTTCATAATGTCGCTTGTCAAATGAGCGCCGTTTATTATCTCGAGTGCATCAATGTCGTGCGTCAAATACCTCTGGAAATATGGATAGTAGATAACACATAAAATATATATTAAAAAATGAACATTTTCAAATAATGTACAAAAACTAATAAAGGTTTGAAGTTTGTAGCAATGTTTATTGGAAAAAACAACATTTCAAACAGTATAACAAATGAAAGGGGATATGGATATGTTTGTATAACAAATTAACCAGACATTTATTGTAGCAATCTTTATTGAAAAAAAAATGTCATACAGCATAACAAATGAAAGGGGATATGTATATCTATGTATGTATAATAAATGAATCAGACATTTATTGTATCAATCTTAATTGAAAAAATATATATATATAATACAGCTTACAAACAACAGCTTTGAGGTTTAGGAACAATTTGTTAGGAAGTCTATTTATTAAAATACTACAACAAGAAGAAGGGAAGGGAGAACAGGACACCACAAGCACCCCTGTGTAGGATAATAAGGCTATAACTAGCCACGACCAACACCATAAAGTGCGCACTCACAAAACTTGATGCTAGTGACTGGCATATGCCAACACTAGCTCAATCACGGCTGAGGTAATTAACTGCCCCCAGATACAGTATATCTGCTCCGTAGATGGGCTGCTCTCCTTATCCACGCTCTCCCAGAACAGTATAGACAATCCAAAGTGCATAAAAAAAAAGAAAACACACAAGAGCGCCCAATAGTGTAATACTATAAATACTTCAATAAATGAGAACAAAATAAGAATTGCACTCACTTGTATAGATGGTCAGATAACTGATACCAGCACATCTGACAAGCAGGCATGTGGAGATAATATCCCCGTCTCCACTCAGGGTTGGACCAATGTCCTCACGATATATAGGATCACCAACAAACACACAGCCGCAGATTCCTCATTAAAAATGTATTAACCAATGCTACAAAATACAAATATGTTAAAATGCAAGCTGCAACGCTAATGCGTTTCGCAGCAACAATGCTGCTTTTTAATTTAATTTTGTGACACAGCTCTAAGGTAGTCAGACACCAATGTGCTTGAATAGTTTGTAACAATTAATTTAAATCTTCTTGCATTTCCCCTATGCACATTTTTAGCTCATGGTGGTTCCTGTCCTGAAGCGTTTTGTTCCAATTTTAATTCCGTCAGACTTTGTTCCTTTTTAATCCATTAATAAAGTTCCAAATACTTGGGTTGCATGCCCCTAGAAGATGGATGAATCCTCTATGCCACCTTTCTACCGAGTTATTTGTTTTTTGGCAAGTCATGTAAAACTGGAAACAGTTCCAGAGGTCAACATCAAACAGTGCTGTGTTTCTATTATTTCTTCTTCCAGGTCTGCCGATCCAAGTGTTCTCAAAATAATTCAGTAGCATTTGTAGTTCATCTGCAATTTCAATAAAAAAAAGGTAGAGTCCATTAGGGTTTCAAAAGTATCTACCACATCCTGGGCTCGATACTATTACCCGCTCTAAAACCGGCATTACAAGTAAAAACAAGCAATGTGTATTTTGCAAATGTGTTTTACCGGGATTCTGCTGTTGTAAGTGTTCCACTTAACTTCTGGAGACCCAGCCGCTAAGGTACTCGGTGAGTGGCCAGGTTCCTGGGTACTGCCTCGCAGCGCGAGCCGCGTCTTGTTTCTTGTTTTAGCCGGACGCCCTGGTGCTCATTTGGGGCACCGTCTCCCTGTTTCTGCTTCCATGCGGTTCCTGCCATGTCTGCATGCTTCCCTTTCGGCAGGCAGAGTGTGGGCGCACGTCACGGGGATTCCCATAGTGACACAGCATCCCGGCTCTTAAAGGGACAGTACCTAATTTGCTCCACCTTCCAGGGGTGGAGCAATCAGTATTTAAACTGCCTGGACACCATAGCAGTTGCCCTTTCATGGTGTTCCAGTGCAGATGTAGTTTGTTTGAGCTCAGTGTATGATCCTTGGCTTGTCTTCCTAGATTTCCCAGTGTCCAGTGTTGGGACTTGTCTGACTACCCGCTTGGTATTGGACCTTCGGCTGTGGCTGATTACCTGCTCTGGTACTAACCCCTGGATTGTCTGACTACCTGCTTGGTTTTGACCATCGGCTCTGGCCGACTACCCTCTCTGTTACTGACCATTGGCTTGTCTGACTACCCGCTTGGTTCTGACCTTCGGCTCTGGCTGACTTCCTCTGGTTGTCTACCTTGGTTGCCTATATTTCCTGATACTGACTGTAGGCCACAGTCAGTTCATTTACCCTTGGTTGCCTCTTACTGCTTGATTCTGGCGGAAGGCATAGCATTCTATTTCTGGGTCCTAGCCCCAGTACCGGTGCTATTGCACCTTCTCCTATCTATAGACTTTCAGGTGCAGTCTACTGTTTCTGCTAGTAGTTATTGCTCCCTGCTTAGCTCTATATCCCCGCCTGTGTGCATATTGAGTTACGTACTATTTTACTTGTACAATAAAGGTGGTGTTTCTAATTTCTGTACTGTCTCCTGTCTCCTTCTTGGGTTACGTGACAGTACGAAAGGGCCACAATCAGTACTGATGGTACAGTAAACCCACCTAGTATGAGCATTTTGGCTAGGATGGACAGCCAGGATCAATGCATTGATCAACTAGCTTTGGCCATGCAGACTCTACTTAATCGTACGGCTCACTTGGACTGTCCCAGTAGGCAACTGATGGCCCCTGCTGATCCCGTTCTGGCACCAGTGGTTACGAATGCCAAAGAGGCCAATGTTGCCAGGACAATGTCCGCATCCGCACCTCTTCCACAAAGATATGAGGGTAACCCGGTACTGTGCCGTGGGATCCTCAATCAAGTGGGTATATACCTAGAGATGGTTCCACATGTGTTCCCTACAGTCCTCATTTAAACGGGTATTTGATGTGCCTGCCCGCACTGCCTCTGCTCCCAAACCTCTAATGTCTATCCGCCACCATACGTTGGCTAAGTATGCGATTGGCAGTGGAGGTGGGTTGGAATAATGAAGCACTAGTAGCCGCCTTCTCATAGGGGCTAAATGATGACATTAAGGATGAAATTGCAGCTAGAGAGTTGCCGAGTGAATTAGACAGTCTGGTATCATTTACCATCCTGATTGACACCAGCATCAAAGAGAGGCCTTCATTTAAGGAGCGTTTACGGAGGCCTCCGGCGCACTTAGCAAGGACTTTCAGTTGCCCACCCATTTCTCTCTCACCTCCCATGTCTCCTAGTCCAGACTTAGGAGGGTGGAGCCTATGAGTTAGGATTTACCCGTCTTTGGGCACAAGAAAGAGCATTCCGCAGATGGGAGGGGCTTTTCCTATACTGTGGCAAATCGGACACATGTTGCGCGCGTGTCCCGTACATCTGGGAAACGGGTGCACCTAGAGTCACGTAGGGCACAGACTTTAAGTGGTGTCTCTCAGTCCCCAGGAGATTTCCAGGATAAGCCTACCCTGGAGGTCATACTATCTTGGGCCAATTCTTCTGTGATTACACTGGCTTTAATCAACTCAGGGGTGGAGGGGTATTTCATTGACGACGGTTTTGCAGCGACACACGCTATCCCATTGCAGCCTCAGGCTTCTCTGCTGACGATTCAGGCAATTGATGGTAGGCCGCTACAACCGCCTCAGGTCACTCATGAGACCATTTCTGTGTCACTGTTGGTAGGAGCTCTCCATCATGAGACAATCCAATTCCAGGTCATTAACCCACCACATTATGCGGTCATTCTGGGGTTTCCGTGGCTCCAAAAGCATAATCCCAGGGTGGACTGGCGTAGTTGCGACATTCTGCCTTGGTTGCCTCATTGTACAGAGTCGTGTCTGACCTGTCCTACCAGAGTGCTGGGCATGGCCTCTTCTTCCTCCACCTCCTCCTCCTCCACCTTACCTGAGGAATATCGAGCCTTCCGTGATGTATTCAACAAGGTGCAGGCCACGACCTTACCTCCTCATAGGTTGTATGATTGCTCGACTGAATTGGTGCCAGGTGTACCCTCTTTCCGTGGCACAGAATCGGGCCATGGAGGAAAATGTTGCGGACGCTCTGTCCACAGGGATTATTTGGAAATCAACTTCCCCGGCAGGGGCGGGGTGCTTCTTTGTATAGGAGAAGGATGGCGAATTAAGGCAGTGTATTGATTTTCGAGGGCTCAATAAACTCACAATCAAGAATGCATACCTCTGATCACAAAACTATTTTGACCGGTTGTGGGGTTCAACGGTCTTTACTAAGCTCGACTTTCAGGCAACATATAATCTGGTGCGAATCACCATACAGATGTTGTGAAGGTGTTATTACTCTTAAGGGCCAACAATCTTTTCTGCAAGTTGGAAAAGTGTGAATTTCACCAGTCCCAGGTAACTTTCCTGGGCTATGTGATTTCCTCCTCTGGGCTGGCTATGGACCCTGGAAAGCTTTCGGAGGTACTCCAGTGGCCCCTTACTATGGGACTCAAGGCGATTCAGCGTTTCCTGGGCTTCGCGAATTATTATCGAAAATTCATAAAACAATTCTCTACCATTGTCAAACCTCTTACGGACATGACGCACAAGGGTGCTAATGTTTCCGACTGCTCTCCGAGTGCTCTTCAGGTTTTTGAACGCCTAAAAGCAGCCTTTGCCGTTGCACCCTTATTGAGACATCCGAATCCCGAATTGCCCTTTACTTTGGAGGTTGACGCATTGTCACGGTTTTCCAAGAACAAGCCAGGAGTCAGACCGGTATAGTAAAAATGACAATATTTTATTATACAATATAAACAGAGAATCACAATAAACAGAAGTAATCACAGGCAATAAACACTAGGAACAGTAGAGGTCCTAATAAAGTTCAGCTACTATCAGAAATAGGAGTCTGCCTGAACGAGGGAACCTCTACCAGAGACAGGCATGTCTCTGTATCCAGGAAGGTACACAGGAAGCACTGCTAGAGACAACATGACTCACGCCTGCAGTCAGAGAGAAGGTAAAGGGATCTTCCAAATGACAGTGGTAGGAAGATACACTGATGCACGCCTGCCGTCAGTTCAAGGAGAAATGAGTCAAACGTAGTCTTAACCAAAGCCACAGGTCCACACAAGATTGGGGGTCTACTATATACTTAGGAGGAGGCAGGAGAATAGTCAGACAGAGCCACAGGCACAGCACCCGGATGGATGGTCAGACAAGCCGGGTCATACACAGAGTAGTTAGTCAGCCAGAATCACAGGTATGCACCAGATTGGGTGTCTGCTATGTACAAGGGGTAGGCAGGAGAATAGTCAGACAGAGCCACAGGTCAGCACCAGGATGGATGGTCAGGCAAGCCGGGTCATACACAGAGTGGTTAGTCAGCCAGATCTACAGGTCTGCACCAGATTGGGTGTCCGCTATGTACAAGGGTTAGGCAGGAGAATAGTCAGACAGAGCCACAGGTCAGTAACCGGATGGATGGCCAGACAAGCCAGGTCATACACAGAGCCCAAGGAAACCCAACTGTGTAGAACAACAACGCAAGGGCAACTGAGAATTGGCTCAGTTATCTTTTAAAAGTCCAGCCCAGGAAGTGGATGGGAGGAGATTAGCAGCCAAGCAGTATAAAACAGGGGTCTGCATCATTCTGCCATTTAGCGCTCATAAATGACTCATCCCGCCATGATCCGTTAAACCAGCGGTTGCAACTGCGTCAAAACGAATGCCAAATCCAGCTAACAAGAGGACATGGGCGGCCAATGACACCGCCAGACGTGCTCAAACCAGGAACAGCCAGTGACATCTGGAAGGAAGCGACCGCGATATATAGACGCTTCCTGCGTTCACGTCGGCACCGTCGCTGGATCTAGGTAACTATAACACACGTCTGAGTCAGGAGTAGGATCCCTCCTGTCTCAGCGGTCTTCTCCCTTGCTGCCGTGTGGATTCATCTCCTGCAAACTTTCAGTTTGAGACTCTGTATGACATTGGGGACCGCAAACTGTTAGCCATAATTCTGGATTTACATGAATGGCGGCACTTGCTTGAAGGCACGTGTGTGCCTATTCTGATCCTCATGGATCATAAGAACCTGACCTACCTTTTGGAGGCCAAAAACCTGTCCCCACGGCAGGCGAGGTGGGCTCTGTTCTTATCCCGATTTAATTTTGTTGTGTCTTACATACCAGGTACTAAAAATATTAGGGCTGATGCCCTGTCTCGCCAGTTCTGTGCCTTGTGATCCCACGCCTGTGATCCCTGCGGATCGTATCTTTGCGACTATTCGCACCAGCATTACGTCTCCTTTGGGGACAGAGATATTGGCTGCTCAAGGGACGGCTCCAGCCGACAAAACGCATGGGAGTGTCACGGTTTGTTTTGACTCACAGACACAGAGTTAAGATAAAAACACAGTTTTATTGAAAAGTTAGTAAGAACCCTCACAGGTCCTGAACACACACATATGTTACAGACAAACGACAGGTTCAAGTAGCGTAGCATACAATGATACAATGTATAGGCTCTACCGGCCTTACCAAAATACCGGGTAAGGCAGCCTCGAGGATGGCACAACGGGATCTAGGAGGCTCTACCGGCCTTACCAATATACCGGGCAAGGCAGCCTAGAGCATGGCACAATAGGACCGATGAGGCTCTACCGGCCTTGCCAATATACCGGGCAAGGCAGCCTAGAGGATAGTACAATAGAACTGAGGAGGCTCTACCGGCCTTGCCAATATACCGGGCAGGGCAGCCTAGAGGATAGTACAATACAACTGAGGAGGCTCTACCGGCCTTGCCAATATACCGGGCAGGGCAGCCTAGAGGATAGTACAATAGAACTGAGGAGGCTCTACCGGCCTTGCCAATATACTGGGCAAGGCAGCCTATGGCAGAAGTGACACGGAGTAGAGGAGGCCCTACCGGTGCTATAGCAGAGGCAGCAAGCAACCGGTGTAGGAATGGAGCAAACCAGTACCACTGACTGGACAAACACAGAGGCCCTACCGGTGCTATAACGGAGGCAGCGCTAGCAACCGGAGTTAGAGTGGCGCAAACCAGTACCGTGTACTGGACAAACACGGAGGCCCTACCAGTGCTATAACGGGGGCAGCACTAGCAACCGGTGTCAGAGTGGAGTAAACCAGTGCCGCGTACTGGACAAACACGGAGGCCCTACCGGTGCTATAACGGAGGCAGCACTAGCAACCGGTGTTAGAGTGGAGCAAACCAGTACCGCGTACTGGACCAACATGGAGGCCCTACCGGTGCTATAATGAAGGCAGCACTAGCAACCGGTGTAGAGTGGAGCAAACCAGTACCTCGTACTGGACAAACACGGAGGCCCTACTGGTGCTATAATGGAGGCAGCACTAGCAACTGGTGTAGAGTGAAGCAAACCAGTACCTCATACTGGACAAACACGGAGGCCCTACCTGTGCTATAATGGAGGCAACACTAGCAACCGGTGTAGAGTGGAGCAAACCAGTACCTCATAATGGACAAACACGGAGGCCCTACCTGTGCTATAATGGAGGCAGCACTAGCAACCGGTGTAGAGTGGAGCAAACCAGTACCGCGTACTGGACAAACACGGAGGCCCTACTGGTGCTATAATGGAGGCAGCACTAGCAAATGGTGTAGAGTGGAGCAAACCAGTACCTCGTACTGGACAAACACGGAGGCCCTACCGGTGCTATAATGGAGGCAGCACTAGCAACCGGTGTAGAGTGGAGCAAACCAGTACCTCGTACTGGACAAACACGGAGGCCCTACTGGTTCTATAACGGAGGCAGCACTAGCAACTGGTGTAGAGTGGAGCAAACCAGTACCGATAGTACTGACTATCTGCTTGGTTTTGACCTTCGACTCTGGCTGACTTCCTCTGGTTCTCTACCTTGGTTGCCTATATTTCCTGATACTAACTGTAGGCCAAAGTCAGTCTATTTATCCTTGGTTGCCTCTTACCACTTGATTCTGGCAGAAGGCACAGCAATCTGTTTCTGTGTCCTAGCCCCAGTACCAGTGCTACTCCAATTTTTTTTCACATGCCCTTGTTGTATTTGTATTGCATGATTAACCCTATGAGCACCAGAGAGGTAGCAATGCATTGCAATGTGTTTGCAACCCCTCTGGTACTCAAAGGATTAATAGGTAAGGTATGCGGCTGCATACCTTGCCTGTATATGTGTAATAAATGTTATTTTTTATTATATTTGTAATTGTACGTTAAAAAAAAGTTCAGACCTCAAGGAGGGGCATCAGGACCCCTCCTGACACCCCCTAGCTGGATAGGTGATCAATGCAGGCAACAATTGCCGGCATTTTCTGAAACATATGTTATATGGGCTTTCTTGTTCTTTTTATTGTTATATTTATTTTTAATATATTATTCAGACCATGAGGGGGGAATCAGGACCCCTCCTGACACCCCCTGTAACGGTTTTCAGTACACTCAGAGACAGGCAATTTGGTAAAACACAGTTTTATTGAATAAGCAAACTGAATAAACCCTCGTGGGTCCAGTAATGAAACAACAGAACTGACACAGGACAGGTAAATCAATTACATTTGCCCACACGGGTCCAGTATACAAATAACACGTAGTAAATATACTGACACAGGTCGGGAACACTTCATGTGATTCTGTGAGACACAAATGGTTAATGCTATTAGGCCAGGAGACTGGGAAGCCCTAATAGCAAGGCCCAGGAAGCACTCAAATGCTGATAAGTGCAAAAATGGCAACTAGCCCAGGATGGTTGCTCGAGTCCCAGGAGGTAACACAGACTATAGTGATACTGCAACCAGAGGAATCACAGAACTCCCTGGATATACTCCAACTGCGACCCACAGTAACGGTACCAGGTATTATCGTGATATGCACGGCTTTTTGGCAACTGCCAGGTGACAGAGCCGATAGAGGCGCCCGGAGATCAACCTACTAATGGTGGAATGACAAGCCAGCGTAATAGTGCCACAATAAAGCTCCTACCCAGGTGTATAAACGGAAGGCCCTGAACGGATGCTTGGCTTGTGGAACGACAGAACAGGAGCGGAGACTAACTGAGGTGCCCGTGAGACCAAGCCCAGTGACAATGGGACAAGCCAAGTGTATATGGATCAACAAGCTGAGCAACAACCCGGGGTATGGAGTAAGGAGGCAGCAAGGCACTAGTGGGTCGCAGTACAAAATGGTAGTGCAGTATCTACAGCAACCGACTGGGCTAGTGCACCGGAGACAGAGCACTGAGGCAACTCTCTACCGGATCCGGTAGAACAGGAGTCAGGGAGAGCAACGGACTCCACAACAGATAACACGGAGCAGGAACGTCAGCAAATCCAAGTCGATATACGGAGCAGGAATGTCAGCCAGGCCGGGTTGGTACACAGAGCAGGAACGTCAGCCAATCCAAGTCGATACACGGAGCAGGAACGTCAGCCAGGCCGGGTCAGTACACGGAGCAGGAACAGAACCGATAGAGAGTAGTCAGGCGAACCGGGTCATACACAGGAAATCACACAAATCACGGCAGCAAGGCACTAGGCAACGGAACACCACGAAAAGGCCCTGTAACAGTGACAGATCACAGTACTTAAAGGCTACCACAGGATGGAGCCATAACACTTAGCCAATAGGAAAGCATCAGGCTACTAGTGTCAAAATGTTGCAATGTTCACGGGCACCGTGATACCCCCCTAGCATTGATCACCTATCCTACTGGATAGGTGATCCATGGGGCGAGATATGTGGCTTTTTTATTTAAGCACATATAACCTATGTTTAACATAGATTATATGCACTTTTTTTAAACTATACATTGCTTTAAGACCTCGAGGGGGGCATCAGGACCCCTCCTGATATCCTCCCTAGCATGGATCACCTATCCAGAAGGACAGGTGATCCCTGGGGCAACAAAGAAGGCATTTTCTGCCTTCCTTACTACTGGAGAGGCAGGATAGGTGATCCATGCTAGGGGGTTGTTAGGAGGGGTCCTGGTGCCCCCCTCACGGTCTGAACAATACATTAAAAATAAATATAACAATAAAAAGAAGAAGAAAGCCCATGTAACATATGTTATACATATGTTAAATGGGCTTTATCAGAAAATGCCAGCAATTGTTGCCTACATTGATCACCTATCCTGCTAGGGGGTGTCAGGAGGGGTCCTGATGTCCCCCTTGAGGTCTGAACTTTTTTAACATATAATTAAAATATAATAAAAAATAATATTACACATATACAGGCAAGGAATGCAGCTGCATACCTGGCCTATTAACCCTTTGAGTACCAGAGGGGTAGCAAACACATTGCAATGCGTTGCTACCTCTCTGGTGCTCATAGGGTTAATCATGCAATACAGATACAACAAGGGCATGTCAAAAAAAATTGGAGAAGAAACAATGTCGAATTTAAATGGTATTGCACATTGTTTTTAGTTGTTTCCTATGGGCTTTTTTTTAATTGGCAGTGCTTATAATTACCCATGATTTTGTTTTCACAACTCGGGTAATAGGATACTAAACCCTGACTTAAAAAAAAACACAACACCTGTTGTTGTTTTTTTTTAGTGCTGGTAATAGAATCAAGCCCTCTGTGTTGGTACAAAAGCCAATGCAAGCAGGTTCCTTACCTGCAGTGCATACTCAGCATTCTCCATGTATTTTTTGGCCACATCCGGTAACTGTTGCATCCTAGTGTACTGTGTATGTGTATATTGGGCTTGTGGGTGTATGTGTACTGCACATGTATATATTGGGTTTTTGAGTATATGTGTATTGCATATGTGTATATTGGGTTTATGAGTGTTTGTAACATTGTAACATAGTAGATAAGGCTGAAAAAAGACATGTGTCCATCAAGTCCAGCCCATGCCAAAAATACCCCTGTTGATCCAGAGGAAGGCAAAAAAAAGCCCTCTGGAGCCATTTCCATTCTAGTCCCAAGTGTGTGTGGGGGGGGGAATTATTCCTTCCTGACGCCAATTGGTAGTCAGATAGTTCCCCGGATCAATATCCTATTTGCTTTGAAGCCATCTGTCATAATTGTCAATATTGTTCTGTGCTTTTTTGAATGCAGTTGCATGATCTGCAAGCACAACATCCCGAGGCAAAGAATTCCATAGCCTTACTGCCCTTACTGTAAATAATCCCTGCCTTTGTTTTAGTTGAAAGCGCCTTCCTCTAGTCTTAATGGATGACCTCTTGTTCTTAGCTCAGCTCTTTGCATGTGTACTGTGTATGTTTATATTGACATTGATATTCAACTATTTCCAATTTGCATTTGAGATTTTCCTGAAAAAACAACAACCTCTTCCTGTCAACCTCCCCAGCATCCTCCCCAGGGAGCACTTCAGAGGGCCTTCTTAACACTGGAATCAAAGGTGCAGTCCCTAAGTAGGGAGCTGCACAAATTGCAAAAAGATTTGCGTGCTCTAAGGCACGTATTTTTTTCTAAATAAAATTAATATTTTTATATTGCTAACCATTATCTGTTAGTCATTATTTTATCAGTCCTGAAGGATTAAATTATATCATGCTGCAGAGACTGAAATTGAGCGCTTCCGTTATGATAAGAGTAAAGGAGAGAGAAGCAGAGAACATACAGAGTGTTGAACAAATAAAAGCCAGAGATGGGGGTATTAACCCCTTCACTGCTGGAGCTGGGGGCAGGATGGATGTAGGGAAAATAGGAAGTGAAAGAGGGACATGGGGATTTTTGCTCCCAGAGGGACAGTGCCCCTATAATACTGCACATTTTATAGATAAGAAAGTCCCATTTGTGCATGAAAAAAATGGTATATATTTTGTATGGGTGAAACAAATGAACAAGAGCAAAGTATGTTATTTACACACTAATTTATACATACATCTTCTGAATTTTAAACAAACATTAATGTAAGATTTACTGTTGTAGAGCAATGTAATATCTTATCTTTTGTACCAAAAAGTGGGTAAAAATATATCAACATTAGACAACGATAGCACTGGAATATCTTTCCTTTTTTTGTAATCCAGTAACAATGCAGAATAAAGATTAAAACAAGAAAGTGTCAAAGCCATGTCAAAATCTACATAACAATGTTGATTTTGCCAGGTGTCAAATGGGCGGCGTTTCATATCGCAGGCACGTCACTGTGTATAAATTCAACTGCTACTGAGTGACGCTCCATTGCTTATTTTGACTTCTACTTGGCTGCACTGCAAGCGTCAATCCTGCGACATCACAATGCCTTTGGAATTCATTAAAAGCAATAAGGCAGCCGAATTGCTGGTGGTGGATGAATGCACCTTCAGACAAGAGAGAATTATCAATGGAAAGAGTATATGGAAATGCACAGAGTACAGCATTGGACATTTCAGTTCAAGATGCCATACCAAAAATGGCATAATTTGCAAAGGACCAGGCGAACACAACCACATACCAGACATTGCCAAAGCTGAGGTAAAGAGATTAGTTGGAGATTTAAAAGAAAGGGCAGGTAATGCACAATATAGCATATGTGAACTGGTGGCTGTGACTTCACAAACAGCCACATCTGCTGTTGTTGCACAATTGCCTGCAAATACTAACTGAAAGCAGGTCATTAGAAGAGTGAGGAGAGGCGCCATGGCTTCACTTCCAAACCCAACCAATTCGGAAGAGCTGAGGATCAGTGGGGAATATGAAAAGACTGCAAAGGGTGAGAACTTTATGCTGCAGTGCATCTGGATTAATACGCTTTATAATTTTTTCAAACCTGGACAATTTAACTGTCTTATCAAACAGCCAGAAATGGTATGATGATGGAACTTTTAAAAGCTGTCCAATGCTATTTCAGCAAATATACCCCATATATGCTATACAATGTGGGACTGTTATCCCACTTGTGTTTCACCCCATGAGTGAGAGGACAACAAATGTGTACATGCATGTGCTAACTGAGTTGAAGAAGCCTTTTCCCTTTCTTGAAACCTTGTCCTGTGATGACAGACTTTGAAAGTGAAAGCATAGTCACATTTAAAAGGGTATTTCCCAATTGCACACATCAAGGATGTCTGCTCCACTTCAGCCAGTGTGTTTGGAGAAAAATGCAACAATTACCAGATTTGGCCAAAAAATACATGGAGAATGCTGAGTATGCACTGCATGTAAGGAACCTGCTTGCACTGGCTTTTGTACCAACACAGGATGTAGTAGATACTTTTTAAACCCTAATATACTCTAATTTTTTTTACTTGAAAATGTGGATGAACTATAAATGCTACTGAATTATTGTGAGGACACTTGGATCGTCAGACCTGGAAGAAGAAATAATAGAAACAAAGCAGTGTTTGATGTTGACCTCTGGAACTGTCTCCATTCAGTTTTGCATGACTTGCCAAAAACGAATAACTTGGTAGAAGGATGGCATAGAGGATTCAGCCATCTTCTAGGGGCATCTCAACCAAGTAGTTGGGTCTTTATTAATGGATTAAAAAAGGAACAAAGTCTGATATAATTAAAATTGGATCAAAATTGTTAGGTGAGTACTATAGGGGTACTCACTGTTTGGATGCAGGAATCCAGAAGCAGGATAGTCGCTCTTGCTGGAGCAGCACACAGGGAGAGGGTCTTGAGAGAGACCACAGACCCCTCCCTGGAGTGGACTGCAAGCACAGGCAACAGGAAGAGGAAGAAGGAGGGTCAGGTGAGCAAGGCCGGGGTCAGGATGGCAGAAGTCAGAAGAGTCCAGAAGTTACGCCAAGGGGTCAGGATGCCAGAAGTCAGAGGAGACCAGGAGTTAAGCCAAGGGGTCAGGGGTCAGGATGCCAGAAGTCAGCGGTGTCCAGGGGTCAAGCCAAGGGGTCAGAATGCCAGAAGTCTGAGGTGTCCAGGAGTCAAGCCAAAGGGTCAGGATGCCAGATCATGCATGACCACATGAACCAGGTGGCATCCTGTTGGCGTGTAGGCCACCAGAAATGTCTTTGGAGAAGGTCTAGGGTCTTTCTGATTCCCCTGTGGCCAGCTAAGAGGGAGTCATGACATCTTTGCAAAATGGGCAGTCGAACAGGCTCTGGCACAAATATCTTCCCTTTGTACATCAGGAAGTTGTTGGAGCGTTGAATAGGAGGAGTGGTGCTCGGGTATGGGGAGCTACTAGAGCAGGAGCAGATTTGATCCATGATGTCAGCTGCAGTGGTTAGGAAGAAGACTGAAGGAAGTACAGTGTCTGCGGTCATGGATTCGTTGCTACGGGTGACAGAAGCTGGGAGAGAGCATTGGCTTTGGTGTTTCGGGTGCCTGGTCTGTATGTAACGTGCAGGTTAAAGCAGGTGAAGAACAGCACCCACCTGGCTCGTCGGGGGCACAGACGACAAGCCGCACGGAGGTATTCAAGATTGAGGTGATCTGTGTAGACAGTAACCAGGTGAGAAGAGCCTTAAAGGAGGTGCCGCCATTCATCCAGAGCTTGTTTAATCGCCAGGAGTTCTTTGTCACCAATGCCATAGTTCTCCTCGGCTGGGGAAAACCTGCAGGAGTAGAAGGCAACGGGATGTAACTGGCCTGTCTCCGGGTGGTGCTGAGAGAGGATGGCCCCTAGGGCAAAGTCAGATGGATCCACCTCGACAAAGAAAGGAAGTGAGGTGTTGGGCTGGACTAGGACCGGTGCAGAGGTAAGTCTCAGGTCAAATGCGACTTGAACCTCGGGTGTCCATTGGAACAGCGGAGCTTGCCAGGTCAAAGCACTGATTGGAGCGATGATGCGGGAGGAGTTGCAGATGAATTTCCGGTAGTAATTGGCAAAACCGACGAATCGCTGGACTGATTTCTTGTCCGTGGCTGTGGACCATTCGAGCACGGCAGAGACTTTCTTGGGGTCCATGACGACTCGCCCAGGTGTTAGGATGAAGCCGAGGAAGGTGACGGCCGTGATTTCAAACAGGCACCTCTCCAATTTAGCATATAGCCGATGGTCACGGAGGTGCTGTAGGACCTTCTTTATGAGCTCACGGTGTTCGGTGATGGTGGGAAAGTATATCAGGATGTCATCCAAATATACCACCAAAAAAGAATCCAGGTAATCATGAAAAACATTGTTCAGGAAATGCTGGAACGTGGCTGGGGCGTTTCAGAGCCCAAACGGCATCACAAAGTACTCGAAATGGCTGTACCTGCTCCGGAACGCGGTCTTCCACTTGTCTCCCTCCCTGATGCGGACAAGATTGAAGGCCCTACGGAGGTCTAGTTTAGTGAAGACAGCAGTGTCTTTTACATGGTCAAGGAGTTCGGGGATCAAAGGGAGAGGATAGTGGTTCTTAGTTGTGATTCTGTTAAAGTCTCTGTAGTCCACAATGGACGAAGACCTCTGTCTTTCTTCCCCACAAAGAAGAGGCAACTGGTCTGCTTTCTTCTTGTCAAAGACATCTAGAAAGCCACAATACGGCTCAGGCATGGCGGTGGGTCCCGAAGTCTGGTCTTGCTAGAGGAGTAGGGGGGTTGCTCAGGCAGTGCTGCCGGCAATACCTCGACAGGAACAAAAGGGTGCCCTTGCCCCAGTCAATGGCAGGGTTATGTAACCATAACCAGGGCAGTCCCAGGATCATGGGAAACAGTGGGGACTGCCCAGGGTTGCCTGGAGAGGCAGTGTCTCATGTGTAATGGGTCCAGAAAGCAGAGAGGAGCCATCGACCACATGAATGTAGACAGGAGAAGGCTTGATTTGTGTGGGTACCTGGAGTTGACTGGCAAACTCCTGGTCCATGAAACAGCAGCTGGCACCAGAGTCAATAATGGAGGGAACAGAGACGCTGTCACTGGTCCACTGCAATGACAGAGAAACAGAAAGGTGAGGAGAGCCACCAGTGGGAGCAGAACTGAGACAGACATCAAAAGCAGGAACCTTACCCACAGGAGTGCGTGGTCTGCGGGGGCAAGTCCGTATCACATGACCGGGTTTACCACAGTATAGACATAGATCGTTCGCACACGTCTGTGCTCTTTCAGCATCAGAAAGTGCCCCACGGGCAAGACCAATCTGCATTGGTTCCTTGGGAGGAGTGGTGGATGTCGGAGCACTGAAGGTAGGTGCAGGAAGCACTGGACGTCTTAGGGGTGAAGCAAGTTGGGCAGACCACTCCAGTCTTTTCTCCCGCAGTCTGTGATCAATTCTGATGACCAGATGGCTGAGTTCCTCAAGAGAGGGAGGGACACCAACTCAAGCCAGTTCATCTTGAGTGCATCGGACAAACCGAGACGAAACTGATCCATGAAGGCGGGTTCGTTCTATGTGCTCTCGATGGCCAAGGTGCGTAACTCTGTAACATACTCCTCCGCTGGCCTCCGTCCCTGCTGTAAGGCCCTCATGGCGGTTTGTGCAGAGGAGGCCCAGAGAGGGTCGTCAAACAGCAGATCCATGGCATGGAGAAACGTATGGCAGGAGGTCAAGGCGGGATCATTGGTGTGCAGCAACTGATGAGCCCAGGTCTGGGGATCCCCGGAAAGTAGTGAGATCACACTCCGTACTTTGACTAAGTCAGAGGCATAAGTCCTTGGCTGCAGAGAGAACATGACCTGATACGCAGTGATGAATGATTTGTATTTCATATGGTCCCCAGAGTAGCGTTCCAGAAGAGGTATTCTGGGTTCAGGGGTTTACGCCCTGTCTGTGGGAGGCGCACATGCAGGAGGCATGGCAGGAGTGGATGCTACTGGAGGCGTGGAGGTGGTCTGTTGCTCGTGCAGTTGGTGCTGCAGATGAGTCTGCCCGGCCTGCAAGTCCTGCATGGTCTGAGTGAGGACAGCGATCTGCTGGTAGAGCGTGGTGATAGCTTCCGCGATGTCTGCGGGTTCCATGGGGGGGGATCAGTGTTTCTTTTAGGTGAGTAGTATAGGGGGTACTCACTGTTTGGATGCAGGAACCCAGAAGCAGGATAGCCGCTCTTGCTGGAGCAGCACACAGGGAGAGGGTCTTGAGAGAGACCACAGACCCCTCCCTGGGGTGGACTGCAAGCACAGGCAACAGGAAGAGGAAGAAGGAGGGTAAGGTGAGCAAAGCCGGAGTCAGGATAACAGAAGTCAGAAGAGTGCAGAAGTCGCACCAAGGGGTCAGGATGCCAGAAGTCAGAGGTGTTCAGGAGTCAAGCTAAGGGGTCAGGATGCCAGAAGTCAGCGGTGTCCAGGGGTCAAGCCAAGGGGTCAGGATGACAGCAATATATATATATATAAATATAGGAGCACCAGGAGACAACTGGGTGCAGGGGAAGCCACAATAACACTGAGGGCCATGTCCTGGGAGCTCAGTGCTTTTGTAGTGGTGGCTGTGGGCGTGCTAGAGCTGAAGAGGGGCGGAGCCAAGCACTGCATTGCCAAAGCAATGCCCGGGAAGTCCTGGTCCCTTGTATATGATGCACACACAAAGAAGGGCGGAAGTGTGCGCGTCGGATATGGCATGCTGCAGGTTCTGGGCGGGCATCGGCCCCCAGGGAATTGTGGAGGATTCGGGGAGGCGGTTGCCGCAGCGGGCGGCAAGAAGGTAGGGGCTGACGGCCCGTGAAGGTGCGTGCTTTGCGGGAGGAATGGCCGTGAATCTGACAGACAGCCTGACAAATATGCTTCAGGACAGGAACCACCACAAGCTAAAAAAGTGCATAGGGAAAATGCAAGAAAATTGAAATTAATTGTTACAAACTATTCAAGCACACAGTTACCTGACTACCTTAGAGCTGTAGCACAAAATTTGCATTTCAATAAAATGACTTGCTAACTTAAATTGTTCCTAAACCTCAAAGCTGTTTGTAAGTTGTTATGCTGTGTATTTTTTTTTTCAATAAAGATTGATACAATAAATGTCTGGTTAATTTGTTATACATACATAGATATACATATCCCCTTTCATTTGTTATGCTGTATGAAATTTTGTTTTTTCGCACATTTCAGTACAATTGATGGGGTGGAAATATTTTTAAAAATTAAATTTTTTTCTTTAGCGACACTTTCTGGAAACATCAGGGGTAGGAAGGCAAGTGACCCCTCACTTGATGTAGCAGGATATCTACTTTCCAGAAAATACATAATTTATAATGTAATAATATAATATAATATAGTTATAGTTATTTAGCTGTTTTAGGGTAATTTTACCATGCAACCAGTAGATTGTGCATATTAGTTCACAAAGTTGAAAATGCCATTTTGCGCTCCTGGTGATTAGGGCTCTGCACTAGCAATGGACATAGGCAAAACTATACAATTTGGTATTTTTGTACTTGTGGGGATCAGGGCTTTTTCAGATAATTGAAACTAACAATCAAGATAAACTTTTTTGATATATAATATGTGATTTTAGAAAAATAAGTAAATGTTAACTTTTTTTGTAATTATGACATAATAGCTTTTTGCATGATGCAAAATTCACTTCAAGCAAGGCATCATGCAAAAGCTCAATTTGTTCTGAAAAAAACAATATATAGTTTTCCATATGTAACTAGAAATTTACCAGCAGAAATCAAGCCCGAACAGATGGATAGCAAAAATGCTATCCAGGTACGTAGAGAGATCAGCTGCACCTCACTGACAAGGCCCAAGAAGGCCAACATGTACATTTGGGGTTGGCGACTTCCCTTGTTCAGAGAGGAATTGTCTGACATTTCATGGTTGGACTGTCATCTGGGCAGAGTCAATATGTTATGCTTCAATATATTTCTTCTCTGTGTATGGTACTTGTTTCATAAAAGAGAATGTACCCTTGGTAGGATACCAGTCTCTGACTATATATATATATATATATATAGAGAGAGAGAGAGAGAGAGAGAGAGAGAAGCCCAACACTTCCGCTACCATGTGCATACCTTACTAAGAAAGTAAAAAAGAGACTGGATAATATTAATGTGAATAAGGTGTACACTCAAGGGTACTTAAGTAGCTTCCTTCAGTAAATGCAAGGCCTTTAAACTTAATATTTATTGATTCACTTTCATCAGGCATAGTGCCCTGTTACTGGAGAAAAGCAGAAGTAGCCCCATTATTTAAAGAGAGGACAAAATCTAAACCTAGAAATTATGGACATGTAAATTTGACTTCCACAGTGTATAAGATACTAGACCGCATAATAAAGGATAGTATACAGGATTATGTGATGACCAACAAAATTATTAGTAGGTTAAATGATGGAATGTGGAGAGTTGTAAAAGGAACCTTTTCACTTCGGGCAGTAAGAATGTGAAATTCCTTGACTCCAGAATCTGTGATGGCAGATACTGTATACCATTTTAGCTCAAAACAATATAGAGAATTATTACTTATTTTTGTAACTGGAGAAAGCGGGTTAATAAAAAGCTTCTACACAGTTAAAAACAATATGACTAAGTTTATTTGTAATCCTTTTATTTTCAGCATAAAGCAATTCGAAGGGAGGGAAGTGTCAAATTTTAGCATTCGGCACACAGCTGTGCCAGTCAATACTGTCTAACTTGCATAATATGGGAAAGACAGAATCTGGTTCAGGATGCAGGTGACCCCACCATAATCAATTGTAGGATACATATTTCTCTTTGTTTTTTATGGAGGGGGTGTTAACAGGGCCGGATGTGCCATAAGGCAGAGTAGGCACCTGCTTACAGGCGCACCCCACAGAGGGGCGCCTGTCATTTAATTTTTTTTTTTTTTTTTAATTCACAGCACTGTGCACAGTAACCCGCCACACGGCCCAGCCCACCCCTCGCATGCTAAGGTCTGTGTCTTCTTCGGCACAGACCTGTAGCTGCTGTTGCTCCCCCTCGTCAGCTCTAATGCAGAGCGCTGGGAGATGACATCATCATCCAGCACTCTGCATTCCTAAAGAGAAGACCGCGCGGGGTGCAACAGCATCTGCAGGTCTGTGCAGAAGGCGGCACAGACATCTCCTGCCGCTGGACCACCAGGGAGGTAGGAAACGGATACGGGGGGCAATGTGAGGGCAAGTTGGAGCTGATGGGGGCAATGTGGAGCTTGGAGCTGATGGGGCAAAACAGTTGGAGCTGATGGGGGCAAGACAGTTGGAGCTGATGGGGCAAGTTGGAGCTTGGAGCTGATGGGGCAAGACAATTGGAGCTGATGGGGGCAAGTTGGAGCTGATGGGGGCAAGACAGTTGGAAATGATGGGGGCAAGACAGTTGGAAATGATGGGCCAAGTTGGAGCTTGGAGCTGATGGGGGCAAGTTGCAGCTTGGAGCTGATGGGGGCATGTTGCAGCTTGGAGCTGATGGGGCAATTTGGAGCTGATGGGGGCAAGTTGGAGATGATGGGGGCAAGTTGGAGCTGATGGGGACAATGTGAGGGCAATTTGGATATGGGGGGGTAATGTGTAGATTTGGAGCATTGTGGAGCTGGCCAACTGGGGGGGGCACTTGAGATTTCTGTGCCTACAGGCTCCTGAGATGTAAATCCGGCCCTGGGTGTTAATACAAAGTAAAAATGTTTCTTTGTTAGTGTGAGAGTAAGACTGTAGTTGTGTGTCTGTAAGTACAAGATCACTGCTCTGGCCCTCCACACAAATTCTAAAATTAAATGTATTATAACACGATATGGGAAAAGTGTATATTGTAAGGTTTATTCTGTTGAGTAAAACAAGGGTACTACTACTGCTGAGATATATTTTATTCAAATTATTGAAGCTCAAACATGCATGTTTTTGGGTGCAGTACTTCCATGGCCTGATGTTTGGTGCTGGTGCTACAGCAGCCTATTGACATATATGGTCAGTTGACAATAATCCTCCATAGGATGTTGTATCAACAGCATCACTGTAGAATTTCAGACGATGTACCAAAAAATGCAAGTTTTAGTTGCAATAACTTTTACCAGTGGTATGGTTAATGACAACTATGAGATGTATTAGACTTGTGCATGGCAAACATTTTTGGTAAAATTCGATTTCGGACAATTTTTTTTTTTTGTCGTTCGGAGGATCTGCATTTCGGACCACACCTGTTCGACGAAATTCGGAGACATTCCAAATTATTCGGCCGAATTTAACATACTTTAAAAAATGGCTCTCCTTTGCGGTGGCAATAAGGTACTAGGTCTGCCTGCCGACACAACTGTGAGACTGGCTGGATCACTCTGAAAACTATTAAAACAAATTCCTAATATTTTTTTTATATTTTGCAAAGGAACAAAGATGACTCTCCCTTGCAGTGGCAGAAAGGTACTAATGCTGGCTGCCTGCCTACACAACACCTGGACAATCTCTATCTCCTTCTGCTCTCTCTGAGCTCCAACAATGGACTAACAGGAAATGCAAGCTGTCTGGGTGTCTGACGTGTCATTAGGCCAAATCCCATCATGAAACGAAGAAGCTAATTGGACTAGAGAGGGAGGGAAAGTTTTGCGTGATTTGTCGCAGAATTTCAAAAATTTTTGATTACATTTTGGACCAGGGCTGTTCAGATTTGTTTTTTAAAAAAACAAATGACTTTTTCCTTTCAGACGGCCTGAATGACGCCGAATGACCCCAGTAGCATTGTACACGGAGTTTGCTGTAACGCTACAGCACAGAAACCGAGCTTCGAAAGGGAGCCTGAACACGCTCCCTGGGGCAGCTGGGAAGTGAAGCGGGACATTCAGTCCCGCAGAACGTGGAAGTGCCCAATTTTGATGGGCTAATATCTGGACTCATAAGCAATTTTTTTTAAAAAAATACACGCAGCTCTAATCTAAAACACTCATCATCTCCAGTCAGACAACAGCTGGATGAGAATAATGGGAACTGTATTCCAACAACATATTGGGGCCGCAAGCTAGTTGCACATGCCTGGAATATTGGCTCAGAATGGGTTATAAAGTTAGCTGGATCATGACCTTGCTGGCCTACCCATTCCTTTTGGCTGTGATTACTATTTCACCGTTACTTTTCAGTATACTTGCCCTACTGTGTTATCTTTTTTCCACTTCCTCTGTAAACTTCCCCTGTAGAAATGATTCTTATCTTGTTATAGAACAACCTGATATTATGGAAAATGTGTCTATATGATACTCCCCACCCCCACACTCCAAATGCAAAATACAGAATTTGTTGTCTAGAGAAGTTGCCTTGTAAACAATTACATATGTCCCATCAGACTGAGCAGACAATTGTGGCCACACCTATATTCTCAGTTGTGTATGTGCATGTGTGTGTGTGTGTAAAGCAGAAATGCCCAGGTTTTGTCCTTAAGTGCTTCCTACAGTCCAGGACTTAAAGAGATAGTAATGTTTCATAATAAAAGCAGCTCCAATGAATCTTCATAGTATTTGGGCCATGGAGAGTGTTATTTCAGTACTGTCTGAGTTGTAGTTCAAGAGTAATTGAAGGATAAATATCCCACTCCCACCCCTTTTACTGATGTAACACTGCTCACCTCAGAACAGCAAGGTGGTGTCCAAGTGGATTACAGAGAGGGACAATCTTCAATTAACATAAGGGAAAAACCTGTCAATAGGGTCAGGGCTTTTATTGTCCTCCCAGTAAGAAGATTGTCCCTTGCTGTGAGCTGTCTGATCTGTGGACCAGATTCCACATCTGAGGGGAGGTGGCTTACACTACATAAAAGGGGCGGAAGGGGGAAACTTTATAATTCAATTACTCTTGAACTACAACTCTGACAGAATTGAAATAATACCTCTATGGCTCAAATACTATGAAGATTAATTGGAGCTGCTGTTTTTTGTGTAACATTACTATCCCTTTAAGGATTTCTGTGCCTGAAATGTGTCAGATAATTTGAACGTGGCATGCCTGTGCCGAATAAGGGAAATCATTAAATTCTGTTCTGTTTGTAGCCCTTGAGGACCGATCTTGGCCACCCCTATGCTAGAGAACAGTGGGTGGTTCTGCAGTAGGGTGACCAGACCTCACCTTTAACCGGGGACACATATGAAAAATGCATAATGCAGGGCTGCTATGACCTTGATGCACTCCTGATATATACCTATTTCTTATGTGTCCCCGGTTAAAGGTGAGGTCTGATCAGCCTATTCTGCAGAGTAGGGACTACTGAAGAGAGGGGTTTGGCAATGGGGGTAGCTAGGCTGCATTAAGATGACCACATATCCCTTTAAATCAGGAGCACTTATAAAAAAAACACACACTGCAGGGTTGCACTGATTCTTGTGCAGTCCTGTAGAATGAAGAATGAAAAACAGTCCTTGACTGAAAGGGATATGTGGTCACTTTAGGCCAGGGGCACCTGAGATGTAAATGCAACCCAGCTTGTAAATTGACCACAGAAATCCAGTATGTTAGTAATCTGCTGTAAGTACTGAAATGAAAAACATAACAACAATACATTAATAAATTAACTTACTTCCATCCCTGTAACCCAGATGTATTGTTTGAAACAAATATGCAAATTATGAGTGCATTTCCAGAAAATGAACTCAAATCAGACTACACACAATCAGATTAAATGAAATAACAACAGCTTTGCTTTGCAGTGATTTATAGCTCCCATCAAACGCCAGATGGGTTAACAGGATGCACCTGACAGGAGTACAGAAATCATTATATAAAAAACATTGCATTGTTACACGCTTCAGTTAATGAATTTCAAATATACATCTGCCTTACCCTAGAGAGCAATTATGGAAGTCCAGATCAGGTGTGAGGCCGCACCCTTATGGGTGATCTGCTGTTTAACAAATGGCGATGAGTGATATGTATTTATTTTATTTTTTTGTCTTCCTTCCAAAGGGATGGGCAATATTACACATCTATGTTAACTCCTTAGGTGCTTAGAAATGTATCGGAGATTGTTCTAGTACTTAAGAGGTTACTGCTACGTTTATCAGGTTTAAAATAAAACAGCAAAACTGCTTGTTAATCCAAATGATTGTAGCAGACCGGCGGTGCTTAACACATTGAGTGCCAGAGGGGTATGCAACGCATTGCAGATCAATGCGTTGTATACCCCTCTGGCACACAAAATATTAAAAGATGTAGTTATCACAGGATTAGGGGGTTTGTAACGTTTACAATTTCACTATTATTTCCATACACCCTTTGTTCAGCATAAAGCAGCTCTAAGCTCCTATAAGGAACATTATGACTGTAGCACAGAATGGAGGATCTGTATAATAGCATTGTAAACATATAGCGGTTGCTATTTTCACGTAAAATGTGACAGCATGTATGTATAAAGGTGTCTGCACATTAAAAATCCTTTCTCTGCACCAAATGCATCAAATATATTTTAGGACATAATTTGCGGACATGGATACAGTAAGAATTTTCTCATAGACTATGTATAATATTTTTTGCATTTGCTAGTTTCATGATCATTTTTTTCCCATAATTTGTCCACCATCACCTCCTTGTACTTTCAATCTATGTAAAATATATGTAGAAAACTGGAAAAAAAGTGGTTTCAATATAACCTCTATGTTATGATAGCCATTATTTATTTAAAATAACATTTTATGAGCTGTAGCTTTATTTATTTGTCAGTTTTTGCAAGATAGACAGTGCTGGCACATTCCATGTTTTTCTCCTGCTCTTCCTTCCTCACTCCCACCTATTTTAGTAACTGGACAAAGGGTGTTCATTGGACACCACCTTGCAGTAAAAAAAAAAAATCAACTACTTTTTTTTAGCTATTTCAGTGCCAAGGCTTGGACATCCCTGTGGCCCTCAAAGGATTATAGCTAATAGGAATGATATATAAACATTTCTCCTCTTTTTGTGTAGGTAAGGGGCATCGTCATCTGGGCCCTTGGGGAAACATTTCTCCTTAGAAATCAATGAAGCAACAGTTCCCCATAAACTAACTATACATTATTAGATTAGCTGTGACCCTTTGAGTGACAGAGGGATGTCCAGTCCTTTAGCACCCAGACAGGTTTTCCAGAGCATCCTTTTAAAATTGTACACAAATGTAAAATGCCTCTAGATACATGGGAACCACTGTAGCCCATTAATAACTATTGCAGCATATATGTTCAGTTTTAATAGGATGATCTGGCAATAGCAATTCTACACAGAAAACATTAAAACATAAAGTTAGTCGTATTCTTCTTAGACTGTAGAAAGGTGCCATTTACTTCCTCTCCTTTCTTCAGTAAAATGGTAGTATTTAGCCCAGAGCTATCCAAGTCCAGTCCTCAAGGGTCACCAACAGTACACTATTTAACCCCTTAAGGACCGGCCACGCACGCATGCGGCGGTCACTTAAGGACCACAGAGATTTTTTTGTTTGTTTGTTTCCGGTTCCAGGTTCCACAAACGGTGTGCAGCCGTGGGGGGAGCCCGGAATTCCATGACGGTCATAGTACGTCATGGGTCGTTAAGTCAGATCTACCCATGACGTACTATGACCATCAAGGGTCATTAAGGGGTTAAGGATTTCCCTGTTAAACACAAGTGAGTCAGTCACAATGAATGAACCACTGATAACTCACCTGTGTATAATCAGGGAAATCCTTACATCCTGGCCTGTTGGTGGCCCTTGAGGACTGAACTTGGACAATCCTGATTTAGTCAACCGCTGTGCCAGCTAATACTGGTAAACTTGCATGAATTAACAAATAAATTAAGCTAAAATATAATTTTAGATAAAACCACATACTAACTAACTTATAGGTGATTTTATAAACACTTGTAAATTAACCTAGGTTGGAATACGGGTGTAATTCAACATTCTGTTATTTTGAGACCCTTATTCCTATAGATAAGTTTCCTTTAACTTACTCCGCTTGATTACAGAGAGGAGAGAGCAATACTAAAGTTTTAACCCCTTGAGTGCCAGAGATGCATTGGATACCTATCTGGCACACAAAGAGTTAACCACCTGCTAGGCAACACAATGGCTCTTTCAACCTCTGCTTGGCTGCAGCAGCTGTATCTGCTACTAATACTACTACTCTCCAAACTAATAAAATAAATAGTGTAACCAATGGAAAATTAAGTGGAAAAACATAGAGTTGTGGACATACACTATTTATTAGATTCTAATTTTAAATGTTAATTCTTTAACGATCAGGGAATTTGCAAAGCATTTATTTGCAGTTTTAACACTTTGTGCCAGAGGGGTACGCATTGCATTGCAGAACACTCAAAGGGTTAATAAATGTGCAGTACTGCCTTTACTTTTTATTTAAAAATGTTACTGTAATGTATCTGCAAATAAAATTCATTGTGAAGCCTTTATAGACCTGTAGGACATTTGTCTTATGCTAGATTATTGCCAGCTCATGTCAGGTGGAATATATCATTTACTTTCCATGGCTGAGTGTCAGTAATCATTGAGGCTGATAACAGGCTAGGCCTCCGGGCTTTTTAAACTCACACCTGCACTAGCCTATCCTTGCATACACTCACTTCCTGTCATGTCACCACATGTGAAGCTTAAATTCATTATACCAAACACAGGATACATGTACATGGAAGCCAGGATATATGAGGTACAGTTTTCCAGGGAAACATAAACATCTATATAGTTAACAAACGACCAGCTGGCAGTAGAACATCAAACAGAAGGACAGTCAGCCTTCATTTCACAGCTTCTAATATCACTGAGATTCCTAAAGGAGAAATGTGTTTAGATTAAACATGAGGAAAAACATCTTCTTGCAAGGCAGTTAAAGGGACAATAACACCATAAATGTGATCTATTACCTCTATGGAAGAAAATATCTGCCCTGAAACCTGCTAATGATTTATGAGGATCCCGGAGCACCAGATGGGTACCCCTTCTGGAACCACAGAGCTACCATTTCTCTAGGAGAGGCCACATCTCTCCTTTCTGAAAAAAGTTAAAGAACCATGTCCATAGAGCAGTATAGGTCTTGTAGAAGCCCACCACGCATTGTCAGGAGGAAGGTAAGCCTGACAGCCAATCAAATAAGGGAGATAATTGCTACTTTGATTTTTAGTGGGGGAGTACATCTGGAGCACACAGCCCCCCAGAAAACTTGATCAGCCTCCAGGTTGCTTATTTCAAGGCAATAAGGACACTCTTATCTTTTGGTTTTGGGGTTTGTAGAGCACTGGGCTGCTTGGGGGCAATCTTTATTGTATAAATGACTGCACCTTAGCTGAAGGGAGACTACTTTGCTATGGGATTGGATAGTAGACAACTGAAGAAGACTTTAAAGTAGGAAATAAGGGGCGGATGAAACAACAGAGGATGGGGTAGACAGCCTAGAGGAGAAACTGTGATAGCGGGTTGGAGAGCTTCTTCCTCTATTAGAAAGATGCCTAAGTTACAGCCTGATAAAAAGTGAATAAATCACATTTCAAAGAATGGCAGCCACATAAAATGTATACTTGCAAATGCTTGGAGTTGGGCTGGTAAGATGGTGAATAGGAATGGATTGCAATGAACGAGAGTGTGATCTAGGTATTACTGAAACCTGGGTTGGTTGACACAGATGATAAAGGTCAACCTACAGGGATATTTACTTCTTATAGTAGAGTGGTAAGTTTGTATGTAAATTAATTAATCAAAAGAAATCCTGCAACTCCACTAACTGAATATTGGAATCAATCCCTCCTTGTAATATCACATTCAACAGGGCCAGGGGTGCTATGAATCATATAAAAAAATGAAAACAGTGGTATCATATAGGCACTCAGATTCACTATGGTAGATCTATTCTACAATAGAGAATAAAACATAACCTTTATTAGATATTTAAACAAATTATGGCAAAATAATAAAAAAAGCAACAATTAAAAAAATCTCATGTGATATATTGGAGGATCGTTCCACATTAATCTCAAGAAGTGTCAATAGCCCTCCATTTTATAAGTATTTTTATTGATGGTTCAAAGATCACTCGATGTGGGGGGTCAGTAACCAATTCCACGGTTTCAGTCACTCCAATATCACTGTGTGTAAGTGTTATTCATATAGATTGGTAAATAGTGACACATTTTACTGTGCATTAATCTCTGGTAACAAAGTAACCTTAAGTATTAGCGTTCTCCTTTGTTTATGCTAGCTTTGGCTAGTTAATGTACCATGTGTATTTGTTATTCATATAGATTAATACATAGTAACACATTATACTGCACTGGTAATAAGGTAACCTTAAGCATTAGGGTTACCCCTCATTTATACTGGCTCAGGATAGTTGCCACAGTCACCAATCTGAATATGACATTAGAGGCTCGATTCAGTAGTCACAGTGAAAAAAAAACTGCCAACGACAGTTTTACAAGCACAGTAAGCCATCCAATAACCTGTGCTGTCAACTGCTAATGGCTCCCCAAAAAACGAGAACGTCCGCTAATATATCATCCATTGAGATCAATGTAACACCGCTACCCTTGAGCAATTCAATTCTGTGCAATCAGTGGCAACACACAATAAAGTGATATATTTATTTTCTTGGAGTACAGCACACAACTAAGCTAAAAAAAACAGTCGAACAAACCCAAGCAGGGAAGCAACAGCTCACGCAACACTTAGCACAATGACAGAAATATTAACCCCTGCCATGCCAAAGAACTACCCTGCAAGTATGCATGCCCTATAAAGAGGTCCTGGACAAACAACAGAAACCCATCAATCCTAGACAAGGGGTTCACAAATCAACCCCAAACAATCCGCTACAACATACCCTGGCACATTAACACATACCAACATATATCTCCATACAACACAATATGCGCAACTGGCAATGGCTAAGTAACGCAAGCGTGCCTGAGCAACATCAGTAGCCAATGGACACCCATGCACCAGTACATATCACACACGCACCTGACAGGTAAACAGAAATTACTACAAACAACAAGAGCCACACCGGCATACACTCACCTGGACAACACACCCCTTCCCACTGGTCCCTCCGTACCTGATGACCACGTCTGGACAACACCCCACCATTGTCTTAAAGGGACTGTCACAGTACCTTGTAGCGCTGCCGCTTCTGGAGATGCTCAGAATGACGCTCCAGCATAATTTCCACGAGCAGTTGGACGCATCATGCTAGTTGCATCATCTGCAGGCGCGATGCTTCAGCATGCTGCATGCCTCTGTTTTATGTGTTTGAGGCCTGTAGTCTCCTCCTACCTACTTCCTCCCTCTGAGCTGCTCCTCCTACCTACGTCCTGAGGAGGGGTTTAAAGGGCAGACTGAATCCTGACTCAGTTACCCTTACGTTGTTGTTCTGAGCAGTTCTTTTATTTGGTATTCCTGATTCCTGTGTATGACCCGGCTTGTCTGTCCATCCATTCTGGTGTTGACCTGTGGCTCTGTCTGTCCATTCTCCTTGTGCGTTCCGATTTGGCTTAGACATCCTTTCTGGTGCAAACTTGTAGCTCTAGCTGACTACCCGCTCCATGTATGATCTGGCTTGTCTGACTACCCACTCTGGTGTTGACCTGGGGCTCTGTCCACTGCGCATCCAGCATACCAACGTTTCAGTGTATATCCTATCTGGTGCAAACCTGTGGCTCTGGCTGACTACCCACTCCATGTATGACCTGGCTTGTCTGATTATCCTATCTGGTGCTTACTAGAGGGCTCTGTCTGTTCGCTCCGTGTGTTGGTTCCGTTCCACAGACATCCTTCCTAGTACTGACCTGGGGCTCTATCAGACTCCTAGCTATTGACTGCAGGCGTGAGTCAGTAGTCTCCGTGGTTGCATACGATATTGAGACTCCTCTCCTAGACTGACTGCAGGCTGAGTCAGTGTTACCTCTGGGCGTTACCTTTTACCACGAGACTCCAGTGGGCTGAGGCCTAGTCTCGGACAGCGTGGTGGATCTATTGGAAGACTGCTTTTTTCTGATACAGTGCTTGCCTCTTTGATCACCCTCTGTGTGTTATTTGTTATTTGCATTACTGTTTATATATTTCTAATAAAGGTCATCTTAACTATATCGTCTGACTCCTTGTCTTGCTTGCCTACCAAAACAGTACGTAAGGGTCATGACTACAGACAGTGATAGTGATATTCCTTTACAGAAAATGTTTGACAGAATGCAGGATCAGGATCAAAGTATTGATCACTTGACATGTGCCTTGCAAACATTGCTTGGCACAACTGCTCACTTGGAACGCTATAACCCGCAACCGGTGACCACCCCCATTGTTACCTTGGCACCGACAGTGACAACCGTCTCTGATGCAGGATTGGTCAGAGGGTTAACTGGTTCTGCTCCACTTGCACAACGCTATAGTGGGGAACCTGAGCTTTGTCGTGGATTCCTAACCCAGTTGGGCATTTATCTTGAGATGCTTCCTCAAGCTTTCCCTACGGAGCGCAGCAGGGTTGGGCTGATGATTTCTTTCTGGCAAAGCACTGGCTTGGGTGAATCCATTATGGGAGACGGAGAAACCCATAATATACGATTTCAGTGAATTTGTGGCCTCCCTTAAACGCATATTTGATGTGCCAGGTCACGGGATCTTGGCTTCAAAACACCTGATAAGTATCCTCGAGGGTAACCGCACAGTGGCGGAATACACTGTTGAGTTCTGAACCCTAGCAGCCGAAGTAGGGTGGAACAATGAGGCCCTGATAGCTGCGTTTTCCCAAGGGCTTTGCGATTATATGAAAGATGAGATTGTTGCTCGTGACCTACCGAAAGGTCTAGATGAGGTGATATCCTTTATCATCATCATAAGTACACGGGTCCGGGAGAGACCTTTGTTTAAGGAGCGCCTGCAGAGGCATCCTACCAGCACTAGGACCATGCACTGCCTTTGGCCAAACTCAGCACTTGTAATCTCAGCAGTTAACACCCTCTTACCCCATTGTATGTCTCCCTTTATCCATTTAGACTGTAAGCTCCTTGGGGCAGGGAATTCTCTCCCATTGTTTCTATGAATGTCGCACTTATTTCATCCCCGCTTATTTATTGTAACATATGTCTATTGTAAGGCGCTGCGTACACTGTGTGGCGCCATATAAATAAAGATACATACATACATACATACATCCTTACTCATTCTCCTATGGTGGAGACTCACTACTCGGATGTATCCAAGGTCCTTACGCTTTTGAAAAAAAACAACTTGTACTGCAAGTTGGAAAAATGTGAGTTTCATAAAACCCAAGTTACCCTTCTAGGGTATGTTATATCCGCATCCGGGTTAGCCATGGACCCCAAAAAACTATCCACAGTATTTCAGTGGTCTTGTCTGGAGGGACTGAAGGCAATTCAAAGATTTTTAGGCTTCGCTAACTATTACTGAAAATTTATAAAATAATTTTCGACCATTGTCAAAGTGGACAAAGTGTTGGAATGGTCTTCCAGTGCGCTGTTAGCCTTTGAGAACCTCAAAGCAGCATTTACTGTGGCCCCAGTTCTGGTGCATCCAAATCCCACCCTGCCCTTTACCCTGGACGTTGATGTGTCAGAGATTGGAGTAGGCACCCTCCTTTCTCAACGGTCAGCCCCAGGAGAGGCCTTACGCCCTTGTGGCTACTTCTCTAAAAAACTGTCCGTGGCGGAGATGGTCTATCAGATTGGTGACAGAGAGTTATTGACCATCATTTTGGCATTGAAAGAGTGGCGTCATCTCTTGGAGGGTACCAGTTTCTGACCACAAGAATCGCACATACTTGTCTGAGCCAAACGGCTGTCTTCCAGTCAAGCCAGATGGGCATTGTTCCTATCCAGGCTCAATTTTGTGGTTTCGTACCTCCAGGGCTCTAAGAATGTAAAAGCTGATGCCCTGTCACTCCAATTTTGTAAAATGTCCAAGAAGGAAGTTCCTCCTGCTCTGATCATTCCAGCTGATCGCATCCTTGCTACCATACGTACCTGTATTACTTCTCCTCCTGGAGAAGAGATACTGGCTGCCCAAGCATCTGCGCCAGCAGAGATCCCTAGTAGGAGATGTTTTGTGCCGGCTCAGTTTCATTTAAAAATTCTCAAGACATACCATTCCTCCAAAATTGCTGGTCATATTGGGTGTGACCAATTGATTTGGAATTTGTCTAGAATATTCTGGTGGCCGAGCCTTCGTTCAGATTGTGTCGCTTTTACCGCAGCCTGCACCACGTGCTCCCAAAACAAGTCACCTCGACACATACCAGTAGGCTTGCTCCAGCCAGTGGCCAACGGGGCAAAGTCCCTGGTCACACTTGTCCATCAATTTTATGGTTGACCTTCCTAGGTCCATGGTCTGCACAGTCATATTAATGATTGTGGACAAATTTTCTAAAATGGCTCACTTTGTGCCTCTCAAGGGCTTACCATCCACGCAGAAATTGGTGGTGGTATTCGCCAGGGAGGTGTTCCGATTCCATGGCATACCTAAAGTGGTCGAGTCTGATAGTGGTAGCCAGTTTGTGTCCCGATTCTGGAGGTGCTTCTGTGCTCAAATGGGAATTCAATTAGCGTTCGCCTTTGCATACCACCCTCAATCCAACTGTGCAGCAGAAAGGTTGAATCAAGCCTTAGAACAATTCCTCCACTGCTATTTCTCTGACCACCATGAGAATTGGTCTACCCTGTTAGCTTGGGCGGAGTTTGCCAGAAATTGTGCTGTTAACTCTTCTACTCAGAGTTCCCCGTTCCTGGTCAACTATGGGTTCCAACCCTTGGTCCTTCCTGAGACCTTCCAAGCACAAGCAATTCCGGCTCTTGATGAGCATTTGCAGGCACTCGGTTCCTCTTGGGTTCTTGTACAGCTTACCCTATGTGGTTCTGTGCAGCGACAAAATAAAAAAAAATTCCAGGTCGAAGACAGAGTGTGGTTGTCTTCCCATAACTTGCACCTCCAGGTCCCATGTAATAAATTGGCTCCTCGATACGTTGGCCCCTTCCAGGTGTTGCGCAAAATTAACTCGATGGCTTTTGCATTCGACCTATCAGCCAACATGCGCATACACAATGTTTTCCATGTTTCCCTGTTAAAGCCCTTTGTCTGCAACCAGTATACCTTCACTCCTGTCTGTCCAGCTCCCATGATAGTTGCAGATCACAAGGAATATGAGGTACAAAGTATTCTGGACTCCCGTATGGTTAGAGGGCGCTTACAGTATTTTATCCATTGGAAGGCATATTGTCCGGAGGAGCGCTCCTGGATCCTCGCTGCTGATGTTCACGCTCCTCTCCTGGTGAGCAGATTCCATGAAAGTTTCCCTGACAAACCTGGTCCAGTCCCTCGTAGGAGGGGTCTTTGAAGGGTGGGTACTGTCACAGTACCTTGTAGCGCCACCACTTCTGAAGATGCTCACAATAACACTCCAGCATCATTTCCACAAGTGGCTGGAAGCATCAATACTAGATGTGTCATCTGCAGGCGCAAGGCTTCAGCATGCTGCATGCCTCTGTTTTATGTGTTTGAGGCCTGTAGTCTCCTCCTACCTACTTCCTCCCTCTGAGCTCGTCCTCCTATCTACTTCCTGAGGAGGGATTAAAAGGGCAGACTGAGTCCTGACTCAGTTACCCTTACGTTGTTGTTCTGAGCAATTCATTTATTTGGTATTCCTGATTCCTGTGTATGACCCGGCTAGTCTGTCGATCCGTTCTGGTGTTGACCTGTGACCTGTCTGACCATTCTCCTTGTGCGTTCCGATTTGGCTTAGACATCCTTTCTGGTGCAAACCTGTGGCTCTGGCTGACTACCCGCTCCATGTATGACCTGGCTTGTCTGACTATCCTGTCTAGTGCTTACTAGAGGGCTCTGTCTGTTTGTTCCATGTGTTGGTCCCGTTCCACAGACATCCTTCCTAGTACTGACCTGGGGCTCTATCAGACTCCTAGCTATTGACTGCAGACATGAGTCAGTAGTCTCCATGGTTGCGTATGATATTGAGACTCCTCTCCTAGACTAAGTCAGTGCTACCTCTGGGCGGTCCCTTTTACCACAAGACTCCAATGGGCTGAGGCCTAATCTCAGACAGTGTGATGGATCTGTTGGAAGACTGCTATTTCTGATACAGTGCTTGCCTCTTTGATCACCCTCTGTGTGTTATTTGCTATATGCATTACTGTTTATATATTTCTAATAAAGGTGATCTTAACTATACCGTCTGATTCCTTGTCTTGCTTGCCTACCATAACAGGGGCATCTCACCATCCGCAATCATGGCTTGTTTACAGTGAAACCACTCAGAGAGAGGTTATGAGCATTATGTTTCCATTGCAATCTCCGTGAAGACATCAGAGAAGAAGGCGTGCTAGGGCTAAGGAGCCCCAGGATCCCCCAAGCATACCTGAACAACTTCCACCCATTGCAACTGCTGATGCTCTGGCTGTCAAGAAGCCCATCTCCACCTGGACAACCAGGGCAGGCAGCAGCACCACAGCTCCCGTAACCAGATCTCCCACAGCTCCCAAAGCGGAGCAGCACAGGGATGACAGATGACTGCAAAGAACCAGGATTTTCCGCACAAGGTTCACTCTCCTCAGAATGACGGACGATGAAGAGAGAGACTACTACAGGTTGATGTCGCACAGAATCATCGACCTATACGAGGTGATCAAAGATGAAATTGACCCCATATACAGCACCAACCGTGTCCTGTCTGGTTTGAAGAAGCTGCTGTGTGCCATACATTTCATGGCAGATGGAATCTTCCAGTCCACAGAGGGATATGCATCTGGGATGTCATAGGCCACATGTTCCAGGGTGTTGACTAAGGTGTTGGCAGCCCTGAAGAGGAAGGCCAGGAGGTATATCCACTTTCCTGCCACCCAGATGGAGTGGACATGTGTCAAGCAGGAGTTCTACATTATCCTAGCGTTTGCCATACTCCACAATATCGCTGTGAACACATGTGTAGTAGAGGATCTGGAGCCACAACCCATTGTGGTGGTGCCTGTTCCACAGCCAGAGGATGAAAAGACCCTGGCAGAAGTGGAGATATAACACAGGCTCATCAGGGACTTCTTCACTTGTGAGTATAATACATGAATCAAACACAATGCATATATGACCATGATTATGCATGGGGAATGTGTGCAAACATACTCACACAATGCAGGATCACTAAGATGCACATGAGTCTCCAACCTTAAAATTGCCTGCTTCAACAGTACAACCACATAGCTGACATGCCACGTTTGGGTATAATGGTGGCTGTGAATTCAACTGACATCTGGAATTGCTCCTGGGCCATCACTACATTGCCACTTAAAGGACATCAATCATCCCCAGTGAACACTGATACACCCAATTGCCTATGTCCACCATTGTCCTGAGGTTAACTAATAGCAACAAATAAATGTTGAGTTGAACAGAACCATATCAACCATAGAACTCTTGGGGTTATAGGGAGGTATCCAAAGCAATGACATGCAATGCACTGTATACCCCTCTGTCATTCCAGGTGTTAAAGGGTTATTATAGGTACCATGAGAGCAACAGATGTGCAGTACCTAATGGAGCAACATAGAGATGGATTTACTGTGTTAATGTTGGCTACAGCATTGGAGTAAGTAATTTGGAGGGAGGTTAGCAGGGCCAACATGCTGACTTGTGTTTGTGTGTGCGCAACACAATGACATTGACACGGCAACACCTTCTGTTTCTACAATGTCACGTTCACATATACATATGGCTGGTTAGCATCCCCTTGTTCCTAACCCTATGGTTCCAAAGGAGTAGATAACCCATTGCGAAGCAATGGATTGTCTGCTCCTCTGGAACACAAAAGCATAATGGGATAATGACGGTTCATCCTTTGCATAACAGACAGTTATACAGTGAAGTTTCAACTCCTGTCATCCCTTACCAGAGGCATTCATGACATGACCCATCATAGAAAAAAGGAATGTTCAAGTGACATGTCCAAGTAGCTCCCCAGTGCTGCTGTTTATTTAATAGAAAAACTCAAAGTATCAACCTCTGCCAAACCTTTCATATATTCAGAAACTGCTCAAGTATATATGGATGAATTGCCTCAGGTCTTAAAGGAAAAAACCTGTAAAGCAATCCTGCTGTTCTCCAGAGTTCAAAGACCTCTTGGAAAATGTATGAACAGGTCAACTTCGTGTTTCCAGTAGGCTGGGGGTGTGAATTCATAGAAAGGTTAGAAGCACTGTGGCTCAACTATAATGCCCATCGGTTCATAGTCCAGTGGCCATGGTTCATACCATGGCCATGGTTGTGTCAATGGTACATTTGTGCGTGTTTGTTGTACATGCAATCAGTTTTTTCTTAGTAGAACTGTGATGTGTGAACTGACCCCTGTGGACCTGTGCAATGTAACCCTGTTGTATTTTGTTAACCCTTTGAGTGCCTGATGGGTATCCAATGTGTTGTCGAACAACATATTGCTTATCCCTCTAGCAACCAAAGGGTTAGGTGTTGACCTACCTGTGGTTCCATGTATAGCACTGTGCAGGAGCACAACAGATATTTGTATAACAATGTGATGGCAAACATTGTTTGTGTGCAGTGGTTATACTTGATCAACACAGCAGCAAGGGGGGGGGTTTAAACCTGGACTTGAACAGGATTTGGCCTGCTTAACCTTCCACATTGTACAGTATTATCTCTTTGTTTGAACCCTATCAGCACTGTGTTGGTGAACTTGTGAAAATCAATGATGGCCATGTGTTCAGCTGTTACTATGTTGTGCCATACTAGCTATGAGGGGTGTGGTGGACAGTTATGGAATGATGCGCTTACAGGGAGTCTGGAAGGCAGTGTCGTTGCCAGTGTCACATCCACCAGGGACTCCCCTGAACAGCAGTTGTGGACAGCTTCTAGCACAGCACCTCCTTCCGGGCACTGAAGTGATGTTAGAAGGGGGACCACCTCTGATGCCTCTGGTGTGCATGGCAAGTCTCCCATTTTGTTCTTTAAACTCCTTTTACAGTCGCCCGAGCTCTTCTCGGTGGACTCAATGGTCCACTTATATCTGGACACTGCTTGTTTACTGACTGAAATGAACACACATTGAGGTAAAAAAGGTGCAGTGAAAATTTTGAAGTTACATGGATTTTTTGGCCTATGTTCGTTAGACATTCTGATAGACTGCTTATTTCATATCTGTGCTATTCACAGATCAGTAATGCTTTTTGCCTCAACATTAGTTTTACCATGTTTTACTGGATCGAGCCCTAGATCTCAAGTAGCGCTTATGATTAAAAAGCGCTTCATGACTACCAATACATGAACTGGGACAAATTACATGTGTCTTCTCACATTTTGCTTTCAAATCACTTGATATATACATCACTTTGCAAAGGTTTGAATATACATAGAAAACATATTATCATAATCAATCAGTGCTTAAAGAGGAACTACCACCCGCCTAAAGTTGCCCCCAAAGAATTACCCTTCTGGCGACTAGCTGCTCAATAGTACTAGTCGCCAGAATTATTACCTCGTTATACAGAATTCCTACTGCATCCAGGACAGACAGCCAGGAAACTGAGCAGACATTTTTGCATAGTGACATCTGTGCGCCTGCGCTGTCAGTCCCTTCTAGTACCATATGGCTCCTAGCAATGCCTCCTAGAGCAGAATGGGACTGACAGCGCAGGAGCGCAGACGTCACTTTGCATAGATGTCTGCGCTGTTTCCTGTCTGTCAGTCCTGGGAGCAGTAGGAATTCTCTATAACGAGGTAATAATTCTGGTGTCTAGCACTACTGAGCAGCAAGGCACCAGATGGGTAATTCTTTGGGGGCAACTTTAGGTGGGGTGGTAGTTCCTCTTTAAGGACAATGCGTGAAGGCTAAATAAATTTAGAGTGATTTCTGAATACATTACTCCTTTAACTCTTAAATCTTAATCACACTTTGAGCATCATCCTTGTTATCAAAAATAATGGGGTGCAACAGCCTGCACTGATGGATTACCATGGATTATGATAATATGTTTTCTATGTACATTCACACATATGTGAATTGCTATGTATATGAAGCGATTTGAAAGCAAAACATCTAATTTGTCCCAATTCATGTACTGGAATTTATTAAGTACTTTTTGATCTTAAGCGCTACATAAAATCTAATCTAACTAGCCTGAGCCAGTAAAATGAGAGAGAACACTAATACTTAAGGTTACTTTGTTACCAGAGATTAATGCGCAGTAAAATGTGTCACTATTTACAAATCTATACCAGCATATGAATAGCACACACACGCAGTGATACTGGATGTTTTAAACTGAGGAACTGGTTATGGACCATACACATCGAGTGATCTTTGAACCATCTGTATCAAACCACTTCCACTGAGTGATTGCTGAAATACTCAAGAAAATACTTATATAATGGAGGGCTATTGACACATCGTGGGACGATCCTCCAGTATGTCATTGTCACGGTTTGTTAAGACTCTCAGACGCAAAGTTAGGTAAAAACACAACTTTATTGAAAAGTTAAGACAACCCCATAGGGTAACATACACTTTCATACGTATATATTTCAATGACAGGAAACAAGCAATAATAATAGCGATACAGGCTCTACCGGCCCTGCCAAATACCGGGCAAGGCAGCCAGGAAGTTGGTACAAGGAATAGATAGGCTCTACCGGCCTTGCCAATATACCGGGCAAGGCAGCCTGGAGACTGGTACTCGGAGGATTAGTAGGGGCTACCGGCCCTGCCAATATACAGGGCAAGGCAGCCTAATACGGAATGGGTGGCAACCACTAAAGCCTCAGTGACTGGCTAGGTGGAAACAACAGTCACAAGGATGACATGCAGAGGATAAAGGAGTTAAAGTGGCAAGCCAAGGAAATTACAGGAGACCACCAGTACTCGCATACTGGAGAACCAACGGAGTTGCCTAGGACTTGACAGCAATAGATAGCAAAGAGAGAACCAGTACCCGTGTACTGGGGACACAATATCTCTAAATTGGTACAATAGTACTCAGATGTGGTGGAGCGAACCAGTACCCGCGTACTGGGGAGACCAATCTCTCATCCAGTGCAACGGCAGCCGGTGAATAGTAGCAAGCTAGTACCCACGTACTGTAGTCATAACTGTACCAGTGCAACGGCAGCCGGTAGTTGGTGGAGCAAACCAGTACACGCGTACTGGGGAAATCGTCTCTCTTCCCGTGCACAGCAACTGGTTGAATGTAAGCAGACCAGTACCCGCGTACTGGGGGCACAAATCTCTATAGGTGCAACAGCAGCCTGGTGGCTATGGAGCGAACCAGTACCCGCGTACTGGAGACACAAATTACAATGTGCAACAGCAGCCAGGTGGCTGTGGAGCTAACCAGTACCCACGTACTGCAACACAAATCTCTATTGGAGCAATAGCAACCGGGAGGCTGTGGAGCGAACCAGTACCCGCTACTGGAACACAAATCTCTATCGGTGCAATAGCAGTCAGGTGGTTGTGGAGCAAACCAGTACACGCATACTGGGAACACAAATCACTATCGTGCAACAGCAGCCAGGTGGCTGTGGAGTGAACCAGTACCCTCATACTGGGAACACAAATCACTATCGGTGCAACAGCAGCCGAATGGCTGTGGAGCGAACCAGTACCCGCGTACTGGAGTAACCAGCAAGGAGTAGAAATGTTGCCAAGGTGACTATGGAGGACTAGCTGACTACAGGCAATACGGGATCAGCAGCACAATAGGAGGAAACAGGAACCAGCACTCCAGATGAACAACCGGATCAGGAACGGCAGTGGGGACTGGCAGCAGGAAGCAGCGACACAACGGTAACCTCAACCGGAACCAGGAACGGAAACAGGAACCAATGAACTGGTAACTCAGGAACAGACAATCTCAGGTTAGCAGGAACATAACCAGGGGCCCAGGAAGCTCAGGAACACACTGGAGATGCGAGCAGAATAGAGACAACACGAAAGGGCAACCAAAGGGTGCCCAAGCTCAGTTTAAATAGGCAATACAGGGCGGGCTGAACACAGACAGCCAATGGAGTGCCCCCTACAGGTAACTGACACAAAAAGGCAGCAATCACGGGCACTGTGATAGTCATATTAGATTTTTTAATAGTTTTTTTTTATTATTTTGCCCTAATTCTTTTAAGTACCTAATAAAAATTATGTTTTAATCTCTGTTGTAGTACTAGATTTACCATATAGAATTTGAATGCCTGTATGATACTACTGTTTTCCTTTTTTTGATATAAGTCTGTATGTGAAGCAAGCCTTAACATCTTAGCATAGAAGCACATCTCTGTTCCCAGAGCTTCTCCACCAACACTGATGTTCTAAGTCTCACTCCCACTCAACCACTCTAGCACTCTATGCATTTCAATGTCCTTGTCTGTCAAGGTTTGGCTGAGCTGCTCTTACTCTGCTGCTTGATTCTGCTGTCTGAGCTAATTTAGTGCTCTGCTATCCATTACTACTGTCTTCCCTTTCCTGGATCAGGCTGAATCCGCTGACCTCTCCATGTTTGCTCACCTGACTGCTATCAGCCAACCCTCCCAGGGTATTTAAAGCAACTAGGCTCACTTCCTGATTGCCCTCGTGTCTGATTCTTGCTGCAAGCGTGTTATCCTGAGTTGCTGATTATTTGTGCATGTCCTGGCTTCCTCTGTCGTCCCTTCTGGCTCCTGACTCCTGGATTGTTCCTGACATGGCTGATCTCCGTTTTCCTGACCTCGGCTTGGCTGAGTACCTGTCTTGGTTCCTGACTCCAGCTTGTCTTTTGGTTTACGCTTCTGAATCATGATTTTGCTTTGTTTGCTTTTCTTATTTTAATAAAGGTGTTTTGCACTTTACATTTTTGTGTCTGTCTGGTTCCTGGTCCCTAACGTTGTTTTTGTATGGGGAATAATCATATTCTGAACTTGACCTACTATATACTTGTTTGGGTCAATTACTTATTAGTGGGCTGGGTTTTAGTGCTTGATTGACTATCGAGTACCTTAAACACTCCATTCTATTGAATCATACACTAACTTAGGTGCAATAGTGCATAATAATGATACGAACAAAATACAATCACTGACACAGGAATCAAAAAATTGTTCTAAAATAAAACACAGGGAAATGCAACTACAAGGAAATCCTTTGTATAAGCCCATAATAGATAGTGAATACCTTAATTGCTTGTTTTCTCAACAATATAGAAAATACAGTGTTGCACTATTAGGCGCTCTCTTTTTTTGTTTCTACATATGTGCCACTCAGGAGAGAGAGGCTGCAGACAGCGGCCAAAGATTGATTACCAGAGAGATTGGAATACTGCTACTGGGGGCAGATAATTACCCAGATGCATGTGTGTTGGTACTAGCTTAAGTTATTGACTAACCCTTCCCTCTGTGAGTATACATCTGAAGGGTGTTCAGTTACGGTCGAAAGCATCTTTATTATTGATACACACAGGGGCGCCTTCTGTGTCTTCTCCCATTTTCTTCTTTTACAAGGAAATTCTGTACACCTGCCATGGTTAATGACATTGGATCTTATGAAAACAGACTCTAAGTACAATAAGATGACCTTGATCTGAATTATATAGTAAGGAAACGTTGATATTACTTTTATCAAAAGGACTATTAATATATCCAATGTCCTAACCTAACATGAAACAAATACAACTCCCCCATGGAATCTACATATATAGACCAAAAATATGAAAGTAAAGTAACTATCTCCAGGTTAATTATCAAGGATACTCTATTAGGTTCCACCCAAAGAGGCAGTGAAGGTGAGCAGAGCAGCAGAGAAAAGATGGAAATACTGCTAATCAAAAAATACAATTATTTAGGGCTGTCAAAGACAAGTAGCAAGCCCAGAAAATCATAGGCTATATGGCAACCTCTTCTCCCCATTCATTGCTCTTCAATACAATGTCCAACACACTATCTCATGGAGCAGTTGTATGTAGCTTCTCCCTCTCCTTCGCCTGGGGAGGATTATCTGTCCACAACTCATAGAGAAGAGCTACAGATCCCAAATAAGAGACCCGGTGTGTCGGTCACTGGAATGAATGTTGAGAATCGGATACCACATATTCTAAGACTTTTTTGATGGGGCTTCTTGTCTCTGACCCCCCTAAAGAATGTTATTGTTCAATTAGCAGTAGAAGTGGGGCATTTCCCATACAATGAGGGGGTGGGTGTGAGGCAGTTTTAGAGAACTGGGCTTGATTTTAGTGAAAATTACATGCAAAATCACCTAGTGCCTATTGATATATGATGGTGCCAGTTTTATGTTGAAGATAAGTATTTGTGTAGTGAATTCACTGAAAAGCAGATTTCTGAATGTTGTTACATGGCATTGCAGATTAAAACACATTACATTTTTAAGTCTTTTTAATAAAATAGCACTTAATATTAAGCATAAAAGATGATTTACACTACAGTCATGAACCTTTGGCACTAGTACTTAAAATAAATTATATTTACTAATGTGGCACTGAAGGGGTTAAGATTTATGTTGCAAGTGGGGATGGGAGAAGGTGTTTATAGGGGGGACATACCATGAGTGCCTTGAATGTTGTGTTTATTTGTATCAGCTGATTGGCAGGTAGACAGCACAGCTAGTTCAGTGAGTAGAGAAGGGCAGAGAAACTGTGATATACAGCTTCTCTGCCATTCTCTCATTTTGGAGAACTTTCAGCGCCATAAGGTTGTGCAATTCACATCCTTATAGCACTAAAAGGGTGGTAGTTCTGAAGTAGGAGCAAATCTTTTGCATTCATTTGTGGGGAAGCAGAGAATATGCGTTAAGGCTTCAGGGTTGTTGAGCTGCTGGTGACAACCCTTCATGCTAATGAGGAGATTCTCCCCACCTTTCCTTGCATACATACTTTTTAGTGCATATGATGTGTGTCTCCATCAACAAGGCAATGTGCTCACTTCACCAGACACACATCACCATGTCATCTACCCTTGTCGTCGCCATAGCACCTCCATCCTGTTTCTTCAGGAAATCCTGGGAAACACCATGTTTCACACATCCTTTAATGATGTTTCCTCAATGCTCTAAAAAAACACTCCTTCAATAGCCTAATCATCCTCCCTAAATATTGGAGGTTACAGGGATATTCCAACATATATATTACATAAATAATTTTAGCAGCTGCTTCAGCAATTATCTTAAACTGTTCCCCAGTGTATGATGATCTAAACTCTTGATATCTGTGCTTCATATGTTAACATGTTAAGCACGGACTGTGGCCACCTTTGTAGTTTCTATATAAAAAAGATCCATCCACCCCATCCTGAAGTTCCCCTTATTATGCCTTCTTTGACAGATTATACCAGGGGCAAAATAGCCTTAAGGTCCTTTGATTCTTTTAATAGGATCTTGTGCCTCTTTGGAATAATTCTCCTTAAATATCTGTCTCCTTCCAAAATCCCCCTAGTTCTGGCCTAAAGCAGAGAAGTGGGTCACAAAAGGTGCTACAGGAGCATCATTTTAGCTTTCTCATCCTTTCCTTAAAGGGATAGTAATACTTTGTTTTATCTTTATTTTATTTTGTAGGTATTAAAAAAACATGAAGAATGATATAAGTCTTATCTCTCAAACCTTTATGGTTTGAGATATATTCACAAGCAAAGTTTCTCCTCCCGTCCATTTTACCTAGTGTAAGCCATCTCTTCTCAGATGTGGAATCTGGTTGTAAGACCAGACAGATAACAGAAGAGGACAATCTTCTTTCTATGAGAACAATGAAAGCCCTTCCCCCCTTGACAAGTTTTTCAGGTTTTTCCCTTATCTTAATTGAAGATTATCCCTCTCTGCAGTCTACCTGGGCACCTCCCTTCTGCTCTGGCTGAGCAGTGTTACATCAGTAAAAGGGGCGGGAGGGGGATACTTTATCATTGAATTACTCTTGAACTACAACTCTGACAGAATTGAAATAACACTCTCCAAAGTCCAAATACTACGATGCTTAATTAGAGCTGCTTTTATTATGAAACATTACTAGCCCTTTAAAGCTCCTCACAGGACACTGCTCGTCCTTTCCTTTATGTTCCTCACAGGACATTGTTATTGCTTTTCTTAGAGCTTCCTCGAGCTTCTTGGTCTCATATCTATTTTCTTCAAATTGTTTCTTCTTCTCCAAGTCCTCCTCATTTGTACTTTTGAGCCTTTGAAACTGATTAGCGTTTACCATTCAGCCATTTTTCTTATGTCCCCTGGTGGCTTGAATATAGCTGTTTGCATCCACTGCTTTCCTATATGTCTTGGCACTGACCTTTTCTTCTTCATTAATCCCAATCTCTAGATGAAGTAACACCACTGACTTACAACTGTGCTCATATGTAAATCTAAGTTCCAAAGCACTGTAATTCACACTGTGTAGACAATCACAAAATTTACCTGTTTTCCTTCCCATACCCTTAATCTATATATCTTGTATAGAACACCAGGTTTGCTCTGAATTTAGGATAGAATATAGTCTCCTCCCAAAAACCCATAAATACGTTTGCATAACTCTAAGCAAACCTGGTTCCCATAGTGGTAACACATTTTTAAGCACCTGAAGTTTGTACCCATTAAGGGGCAGGATAAATCTGAGCTCTTTGTAGATTTGTACTATTGTTTATACATTTCATCCATTCTGTTGGGTTCAACATGTTGGAATGGGACTGGTTTATATGTGATTGTGTACCCACATTTATATTGTTCCATATTACCCAGAAATTAACTGGAAAAATGAAACACCAGCACAACAAAAACAAATCATTTTATAAATGTATTTAAGCATGCTATCACGGTGCCCGTGTTCCTGCTCTGATGGCGACATTGTTATTTTGCCTAATTTCAATGCCGTCCTCTTATTGGCCTGATATTCTTGCTCCACCCAGGGCTTGCCTTTATATACCCTGTCATGTATATACCAAGGCGCCCTTTCGTGGTGTATCCGTTCCTGACGTTCGTTACTAAGTTGCTTTTATCGTGTAGGACTATCACGGTGCCAGTGATTGCTGCATTCATGTGTCTATTACCTGTAGGGGGCTCCCATTGGCTGTCTGCCTTCAGCCCTCCTCACATTGTCTTTTTAAACCACCCTTTGGTTGCCCTTTTGTGTTGTCTCTGACAGCAGCCTCTTTCACCTTGCTACTGTTGCTATTTGGGCCTGTTGCTGTGTTCCTGAGTTGCTGAGTCGTCCTGTTCCTGAGTTCCTGCCTGCTGTGTCAGTTCCAGTCCAGTTCCGGTTGTCATCGTGAGAGGTTGCTGTTCCTGCTGCCAGTCTTCTCTTGCCGTTCCCGATCCGGTTGTCCATCTCTGCTGGTTCCTGTTCGTTTCCTGCTTCCAGTTCCTGCACCCGTGGCGACATTGTCATCAGTTGCCTCGGCGACAGTCTCTATCCTGCTGGTTCCCAGCGTGCGGACGCTGGTTTGCTCCATTAGCCTTGCAGCTACTCTCACTGCCTGAAGGTTCCCAGCGTACGGACGCTGGCTTGCTCCATTAGCCTTGCGGCTACGCTCACAGCCTGTTGGTTCCACTGGTTGGATGCTGGTTTGCTCCATTGGCCTTGCGGCCTATACACAATACTGTTGGTTCCCAGCGTGCGGACGCTGGTTCGCTCCATTAGCCTTGCGGCTACATTTACAGCTTGTTGGTCCCAGCGTGCGGACGCTGGTTCGCTCCATTAGCCTTGCGGCTACATTTACAGCTTGTTGGTCCCAGCGTGCGGACGCTGGTTCGCTCCATTAGCCTTGAGGCTACATTTACAGCTTGTTGGTCTCAGCGTGCGGGCGCTGGTTCGCTCCTTGGCCTTTGCGGCCTATCCGCTATCTGTTGGTTCCCAGCGTGCGGACGCTAGTTCACTCCATTAGCCTTGGGGCTACATTTGACAGCCTGTTGGTCCCAGTGTGCAGACGCTGGTTCGCTCCTTGGCCTTGCGGCCTATACTTGATATTGTTGTTCCCAGCGTGCGGACGCTGGTTCGCTCCATTAGTCTTGCGGCTATACTTATCAGCCTGTTGGTACCAGTGTGCGGACACTGGTTTGTTCCTTGACCTGACGGCTTTGCTATTACTAGCCTGCTCCCTCCAGCGTGCGGTCGCTGGTTTGCTCCACTACCTAGCGCTACATTATTGTCTGTTGGTTACCAAGGCGCGGGCGTTGGTTTGCTCCATGACCTGTGGGTTTACTCAATATTATGCTTGATGTTTCCCAACGTAAGGGCACTGGTTTATTCCTTGCCTCTTGCGCTACCATTCTGATGTACACGGACACTGAGTGTCAGACTCTAGTGAAACCACTGACCTGGTAGCCTTTATATTTGTCACTACTGTCTATTGACCATCTGAGGTCATTGTGGTTGTCACCTTCCTTTTGGGCTGCCTTGCCCGGTATATTGGTAAGGCCGGTAGAACCTTTTATTATTCCATCTCAAGGTTGCCTTACCCGGTATTGGCAAGGCCGGTAGAGGCCACTACCTTGGTATTCCGTCTGGCTGCCTTGCCCGGTATATTGGTAAGGCCGGTAGAACCTCCTATTATTCCATCACAAGGTTGACTTACCCGGTATTGGCAAGGCCGGTAGAGCCCACTACATCTATTCTATCAGGCTGCCTTGCCCGGTATATTGGCAAGGCCGGTAGAGCCTATTCTTTGGTTTCCGTTAGGCTGCCTTGCCCGGTATTTGCCAGGGCCAGTAGAGCCACCTATTGGTATTCATCCAGGTTGCCTTGCCCGGTATATTGGCAAGGCCGGTAGAACTTGTATTGCTACTGTTTTGGACATTTGCCTATTCTATGTATTGTCTGTATGTGTATAAAACCCTATGGGATTGTCTTAAACTTTTCAATAAAGTTGTGTTTTTACCTAACCTTACGTCTGAGAGTCTTAACAAACCGTGACAATGACCCGGCCTGCCTGACGACGTTCCTGTGCTTCCCGTGTTACTGCTCCGTTACCGACTGATCTGGCTGAGAACCCGCTCCGTTGCTGAACTGATCTGGTTGAGAACCCGCTCCGTTACCGACTGATCTGGCTGAGAACTTGCTCCGTTACTGACTGATCTGGCTGAGAACCTGCTCCGTTGCTGAACTGATCTGGCTGAGAACCCGTTCCGTTACTGACTGATCTGGCTGAGAACCTGCTCCGTTGCTGAACTGTTCTGGCTGAGAACCCACTCCGCTGCTGACCTGTCTGGCTATTGAGCCTGTTCCGTTGCTTCTGACTAGGCTGTGCTTCCGTTACGCTTGTAATCATCCCTGGCTGAGTATTCGTTCCGTTGCCATCCGTGCACGACTGTATTCCTCCGTTGTCCTAGTCTGGCCAGCGTTACAAGCAGCGGATTTCTAGTTGCCTTGTTTGTTGTGCGCCACGTGGTGCTATTCTTATCTTGTCGACCGTAGGCTTGGCATTCGTGCTATAGCTACTTACTCTAACCGCCCTTGGCGGTGTGCACACGCGAAGTACCGGTACAGTGCTATCAAGTGCTGACTGAGTTACTCAGATCTCTCTGTGTCTTCCTCTGCACTATTGCTGGGCTCACTTCCTGTGGGAGTTTCTGTATACCTCTGGGCATCTCCAGTTAACCCGTTCAGTGCCTAGACTGTCTAGGCATAGCCTGTGCTCCTTCGCTGTTGCAGTGCTTGGGCTAGGGCCAGCACTTGCGTTACATCACACTCGGTAGCGTGTGGAGACACTGAGCTTCATTCCTTGTCACAGTAGCCTTTGGGCTTAGAGCCAGCAATTGCGTTAAGTCACAAGCATGTGTGAGGGGACACTTGTAGCCTTCCAGTTGTCTGCCTTTGATCCACCCCTAGTGTTCCAGGGTTTACCATCTGTAAGTGGTGGCCTCGGTCACCCTGGGACCCCTGTCCCTTGGTCAGTGTTGCCTCGTTGCCTATCGGGTTCTGTGCCACCCAGGCGTCTGGATTTCGTGCCATTTACCACCTCCAGGATTACCTGTCACCTTCAGTCCTGCTGTCAGTCCCAGGTCGAGTAACCTGATTTACCCTAGTCCACTAGGGGGAGGTTGCCTGCCTTAGGTACCTCAATTTCTCAGCATCCTATCTCAGTCATTCGGATTCCAGTCATTGCCTCATTGACTTGCTATATATTTGTTGTTTCGTATTGTGGGCCTGCGGCCTTATTCCTTGTGTGTACTTTACACAGTAAAGTCATTTTTAACCTTACCGGTCTGGAGTGTTCATCAAAAACCGTGACACATAACGTAATGTCCCAACTAGTAGAAAAGCCAACTAGAAGTCAGGCCTTGTTGGACCTAGTGATCTCCAACAATTCTGAAATGTATACAATATGCAGGTAAGGGGTCATTTGGGCAGTAGTGGTATCCTTTTAAATTTGTTGTGAGAATCCTGTTACTAACTTCTGCTTTAACATTCTGCCTTAAGAAGGCTAATTTTCCAGTGTAAAAGCAGTATCAGAAGACATACAATGTGATGTAATCTTCAAAGGTAAATATGAAGAAAGAAAGAGAATTTGTTCAAAATGCTTTTGGATAAATATACACTTCAATATATATCACTGGAAAATAACTACAACAGGACCAAAATAAGACCAATGTGGCTTAACAAAGACGTTCTCAAGGAACTAATTGAATGCAAACTTTCAAATTATTTAAATCAGACATGTCAGAATTAAATAGAATCTGCAAACAAGCAATTATGTTCGCTAAAATATGTGAAAAGAATTGCAACTGAAAGTATATAAATGGCATAAAGATTAAGGTTGTATCACGGTCCCCGTGATTCCCTGTCAATCTCTGACTGTGTACATTTGCATTGGAGGAGTCTGATTGACCCGCCCAGGATGTGCCTTTATATGCTGGGGTTTGGGCACTTGTCAGTTGCCCTTTCGTGGTGTTCCTGTTGCTGCGCCTAGTTGCTGATTTCCAGTGTCTCCTGTGTACCGACCCGGCTAGTCTGACTCTTCTCCTGTTCCTGCTCCGTGATTTGACCCGGTTCTGGCTGACGACCTTGCTCCATGATTTGACCCAGCTCTGGCTGACGACCCTGCACCGTGATCTGACCCGGCTCTGGCTGAAGACCCTGCTCCGTGATCTGACCTGGCTCTGGCTGACGACCCTGCTCCGTGATTCGACCCGGTTCTGGCTCCTGATCCTGCTCCGTGATTGATCCGCTCTCCGGTGGTGTTCCTGCGACCCTGTCATCCGGTTCCGGCTATCGCTCCTGTCCGGTTGCTGCTCCAGTGTCCTCCGGTTGCGCTGGCGACATTCTGAACTGTTCTCTGTTTCCTCTCTCGCTCATTTAGCTGTAGCCGAGGTTGCCTGCCTTGTACTCGCTGAGCATTGCTCTTTTAAATGTACCAGATTAACCCTTGCAGTGCCTGTAGTCTCCGATTACCGGTTGGCCCCGGCAGTCTGTTCGCTCTTGCTATAGGATTCTGTGCGACACCGGAAGGGTGTCTGGGCCCGTATCTCATTCTCGTAAAGTGTACAGTTCCATCTGCACTGCTCTGTGCATCGGCTCTTCATAGCTTGGGCAACTACTATCTACTGTGGCATCCCAAGGGCTTGTATACGATCCTTGGCACACGCAGGGTTACTCACTACTCATTCTGGGCGATTCCTATTCTGGTTACATCAGATTTGGCAGTAGCATTCCTCCTAGCCCACGGTGGTGGTACTGGCTCAGCTCAGAGCAACAGGGGCTCATCCTGCTTATGCTTAGAGAGTGATACAGCGCTGATCCTGTGTTCCTGTTCTACATCTAGAGACTGTTCTCCAGAGACTGATATATCTCCTGGGCTTTGGCCAATCTAGCCTGAGCCTCACCAGTTGCTCCTGTTAACCCCTTGAGTAGCTACAGTATGTAGCTATATTAATCCTCTGTTTGTATTGCCTATTCTTTGTCTGTATTTGTCAGTATTGTGCTTACCTATACTGGCCCCTAGGGGCACTGTTTATCATTCTGTTTCAATAAACTGTGTTTTTACTTTACAACCTGGTCTGAGTGTCAGAAAAACCGTAACAGGTTGATATTGGGGATAAGTCAATTGATGACGTCTTAAATTATTTTCTTCTATATGTACAAAGGAAGCATCAATGACAGGCTTTGGGAAAATGAGGAATCACATAATTTCCTCGACCATGTACATGACTTACATGTACAAACTGGAAAAGGTTATGGTGAATAAAGCACTTGCTTGATGGCATACACTCAAATACACTTAATCACCACACTTATTGTACCCCTGTTATATTAAATGTAATCTGTAAAGTGCCAAGTACACCGGTTGGCGCTATATAAATAAAAATATACAATACAATACAATACAAAGGTTCTTAAGGAGCTTAGTTCAGTTATATCAAGGCAATTATCCTTAATATTTATTGATTCATTCTAATTATGCATACCCTGTGACTGGAGGAAAAGCAAATCAGATGTGGTACCATTATTCAGGAAGGGGGCAAGATCTAAATCTGGAAATTATAGACCTGTGAGTTTGGCCACCAAACTGGTTAAGATATAGCAATCAAGAATATGCGATGACAACAACATTATCAGGAATACTCAGCATGGTTTTATGAAGTTTAGATCTTGTCAAACTATTTTACTTACATTCTATGAAATGGTAAATGTTAAGCTGGACAAGGGTACTGCTGTTGATGTAGAATATGTGGATATTATCAATGGAGCCATTTTAAGTCAGTGTTCAGTATTACACCCAATTCTTTTTAATTTGTTTATTAATGATCTCATGAAAAGTGGGTTTTGAAAGCTGTGTTTCATACCTGCTAATTTATCACAGTTCCCAGAGAAGTTCAGGAGTCAGTACAGTATAGTTAAATGCAATTTATTAATAGTAGTGGTAGGCAAATATATACAATAGGAAGTAGGCAAATATATACAAAGAAACAAGCAGAGGGTTACACGACAGCGAGCACAGTTATCAGAAATATTAGGCTGCCAAGCTTGACCACGATGCTAGAGAATAGAGACTAGACTTCAGACACTGGCAGTCTCTACCGGACTACACAGGATCTTGATCCGAAATAGGAGATGTACCGATGCACGCCTGCCATCAGTAAGGAGAGAACTCTGACTTAGCCTGCAGTCAGAGAGAGAGTAGATAACTGACTCAAGCCTGCAGTCAGTATCAGAGCTGGTCTACCAGTGCCCCAGGTCCGCACTAGGTTGGGTGTCTGCTAGGTAAAGGGTGCAAACGTAAGAGTAGTCAGGTCTTCATCTGGTTGGATGTCCACTAATAGGGATACGCAAAAGAATAGTCAGACAGAGCCACAAGTCAGCACCAGAGGGGGTAGTCAGACAAGCCAGGTCATACACAGTTCAGGTAGTCAGCCAGAGCCATAGGTCTGCATCAGGTTGGATGTCCAATAATAGGGATACGCAAAATAATAGTCAGGCAGAACCACAGGTCAGCACCAGGTTGGATGGAAGACTAGCCAGGTCATACACAGAGCCCAAGGTAAGAGAACTGCTAAGCACAACAATGCAAGGGCAACTGAGTCAGGACTCAGTCTGCCTTTTAAACTCCTCCACAGGAAGTAGGAAGGAGGAGCAGCTCAGAGGGAAGAAGTAGGTAGGAGGAGACTACAGGAAGCAAACACATAAAACAGAGGCCTGCTGCATGCTTGAAGCCTCGCGCCTGTAGATGATGCTGAAACTAAGGTAAGCTGTAACATAATAACGCTAAGATGCGTAAGGAAATATTATCATGGTACTCGTGATTGCTGCATTTTCTTGTCTATCACCAGTAGGGGGCTTCCATTGGCTGTCTGCCTTTAGCCCGCCTCATATTGCCTATTTAAACCTGGATTGGGCACCCTTTCGTGTTGTTTTTGACCTCATTCGCTATCACTATGTCCAGTGTTAGTTGGGCCTTTTGTCCAGTGTTCCTGAGTTCCTGATCGCAGCTGTTCCAGTACCTTCTGTATGCAGAGTTGTTCCAGTCCTGGTTCCGGCCTAGTCCTCTGGGGTTGCAGTTCCTGCTGACCGTCTTCACTGCTGTTTCCTGACCTGACTGATCGTTCTGCTGGTTCCTGTCATCTCCTGGCCTGTCTCCTGTGATCCTGGCAACCTTCTGCTCGGTCGCGTCGGCGACATTCCTTGTCAGTCCCAGCGTGCGGACGCTGGTTTGCTCCAAAGCATTGCGGCTATACGATTCAATTGTTGGTCCCAGTGTGCAGACGCTGGTTTGCTCCAAAGCCTTGCGGCTATACGATTCACTTGTTGGTCCAGTGTGCGGACACTGGTTTGCTCCGAAGCCTTGCGGCTATACGATTCACTTGTTGGTCCAGCGTGCGGACGCTGGTTTGCTCCAAAAGCCTTGCGGCTGTACGATACATATTGTTAGTCCCAGCGTGTGGACGTTGGGTTACTCAGAGCCTTGTGGCTATACGATTCACTTGTTGGTTCCAGCGTGCGGACGCTGGTTTGCTCCAAAAGCCTTGCGGCTGTACGATACATATTGTTAGTCCCAGCGTGCGGACGTTGGGTTACTCAAAGCCTTGCGGTTACACGATTCCCTTGTCGGTCCCAGTGTGTGGACGCTGGTTTACTCCTAAGGTCCTGAGGCTAATCTCTCAGTTACTACTGTCATTGTCACCTGACAGCATTTGGTACCTGTCTGACTTCAGGTACCTCTGGGCTGCCTTGCCCGGTAGTGGTAAGGCCGGTAGAACCTTGCACCGCATTCCACCTGAGGTTGCCTTACCCGGTATTAGCAAGGCCGGTAGAGCCTACATCGTGTGTTACTGGGGCTGCCTTGTCCGGTATTGGTAAGGCCGGTAGAACCTTGCACTGCATTCCATCTGAGGTTGCCTTACCCGGTATTGGCAAGGCCGGTAGAGCCTACACAGTGTGTTAACTGGGGCTGCCTTGCCCGGTATTTAGGTAAGGCCGGTAGAACCTGGACACTATTCCATCTGTAGGTTGCCTTACCTGGTATTGGCAAGGCCGGTAGAGCCTATTATTCCCATTATTCCAGACTGTCCTGTCCAGTATATTGACAGGACCGGTAGAGTCTGTAGTATTGTAATTACCATTCACTCTTTGTGTATATTTATATGTTTGCCATCTAAGGGATAATCTTAATCATTTCAATAAAGTTGTGTTTTTACCTAAACCTTGTGTCTGAGAGTCGTAACAAACCGTGACAGTACGAAAGGGCCATGACCTCAGACAGCAAATGTGATGGTAATACACAGAATATCCATTGGAGGATGGATATGCACGAGCAACGTTTGGATCAGTTGGCGATTGCAATCCAAACTATCCTTGAACGCACTGTACTTGCTGACAAATCTGGCTCTAGCCCAGTGGTCTCGCCAAGTCAGACACCTGAGAGTGATACTAGGCCCCTAGGGGGCACAGTTAAAGGGTTAACGGCTTCTGCCCCCTTGCCGCTAAGGTATGATGGTGACCCTAGTCTCTGCAGAGGGTTCATCAACCAACTTGAAATATTTATGGAATTGACAGCACACGCATTTCCCAATGATCGTAGTAAAGTTGGGTTCATGATATCTCTGCTGACTGGCAGAGCATTGGCTTGGGCTAACCCATTGTGGGAAAATGCTAAACCTTGCACTAAGAGTTTTAGAGAATTTGTGCAATCCTTTCCGAGTGTGTTTGAACCTCCTGGTAGAACCACCTCTGCTGCCAAACGTCTTAGGGAGATACAACAGGGCAGGCGCACAGTGGGCGACTATGCCATCGAACTCCACACCTTGGCAGCAGAGGTAGGGTGGAATAACGAGGCATTATTGGCAGCCTTTGCTCAGGGCCTGAGTGACCATATTAAAGACGAAATCGCAGCAAAAGACTTACCTACTGACTTAGATGATTACATTGAGTATGTTATTCTAATTGACTCCAAATACGTGAGAGATCAACTGCCAGAGATCGTAGGATACGGTCCAAAAATAATGAGTCTAGTAGCATATTTTGCCCACCCATCCCTCCCCTGGTATCTAAGTCTAGTGAACCAGTACGGGAACCAGGTGAACCTATGCAAGTAGGTTTCACTAGGCTAACCAAGGAGGAAAGACTATATCGCAGGAAGCAAGGGTTGTGTTTATACTGCGGTAAAAATGGGCATTTATTAAGATCCTGTCCGGTACGTCCGGGAAACGAACACACCTAGGGTACCTTGGGGGACAGGCCCTAGGTGGTGTACAATCGTCCCCAGTGTTGGGCATAATGAAACCCACCATACAGGTGGTATTGTCATGGGCACAATGCTCAGTGGAGGTTTTGGCCCTGGTTGATTCTGGTGCAGCAGGGTATTTTATGGATAATACCTTTGCCGAATTGCACGGAGTTCCACGTATTGAAAGGGAAAACCCCTTGGCTATTGAAGCAATTGATGGCAGACTCTTGGAACCTGCTCATGTTACTTTTGAAACTATGCCTTTATCTATGACTATTGGGGCACTTCACAGAGAAGAGCAGCAGTTCCAACTTATCAATTCTCCTCACCATGCTGTAATATTGGAATTTCCTTGGTTACAGTTACATAACCCACAATTTGATTGGAAAATGTGAAATCGCTGCTTGGTCTCCGTTTTGTATGGACAAGTGCGTCACCCAGCCTATTAAGGTCCTGTGCACCTCCTCTGCTATACCAGATGTATACCAACAGTTTGGCGATGTTTTTAGCAAAGGGGAGGCTGGTACGCTACCTCAGCACAGACCTTATGATTGTTGCATTGAATTGCCTCCTGGAGCAGTACCTCCGAGGGGACGGACTTATCCATTATCTTGTGAGGAGAATAAAGCTATGGAAGACTACATTTCTGATGCCCTTGCTAGAGGGATCATAAGAAAATCTACCTCTCCGGCTGGGACCGGGTTCTTTTTCGTAAAAAAGAAAAATGGCGAATTAAGACCATGCATTGACTACCGTGGCTTGAATAAATTAATGGCAAAAAACGCGTACCCAATACCACTCATCACCGAGCTTTTTGACAGGCTTAAGGGCGCTTCGATTTTTACCAAATTGGACCTACGGGCCGCTCACAATCTGGTTCGCATTCGAGCGGGTGATGAGTGGAAAACTGCCTTTAACACTCGTTCTGGGCATTACGAATATCTAGTTATGCCATTTGGGCTGTGTAATGCACCCGCAGTTTTTCAGGAACTGATAAACGATGTTCTGAGAGATATGTTACAGTCATGTGTCGTGGTGTACCTTGATGATATACTGATTTACTCCCAAAACATGTCACAACACATCAAAGATGTATCCGCAGTATTGCTACGACTTTGTGAGAATAAATTATATTGTAAATTGGAGAAATGTGAGTTTCACAGAACCAGCGTGCCATTCTTGGGGTTCATAATTGGCAATGATGGCATTGCTATGGACAAGGAAAAGTTGTCAGCTGTCCTACAATGGCCACGACCCAAGAGTCTTAAAGCCATACAGCGTTTCCTGGGCTTCGCTAATTATTATAGGAGGTTTATTAAGAACTTTTCTTCCAATTTCAAACCTTTGTCCGATCTTATGCACAAGGGTGCTAATCCATCTTGTTGGCCGGCATCTGCTGAGGAGGCCTTTGAGAGATTGAAGTTGGCATTTGCTGCGGCTCCTGTGTTATCCCACCCAAATCCTTTACTTCCATTTACGTTAGAGGTTGATGCCTCAGATATCGGGGTTGGGGCAGTACTTTCGCAACGACACAATAAAGGTGGAACACTCAGACCTTGTGGTTTTTTTCGAAAAAGTTGACTGGCACTCAAAGCCACTATGAGATAGGGGACAGAGAATTATTGGCCATTATCCTCGCTCTTAAGGAATGGCGTAATTTACTTGAAGGTACTAAGAATCCTGTCTTAATCCTAACAGATCACAAAAATCTGACTTATCTCTCGGAGGCCAAGAGATTGTCCTCTCGGCAGGCCAGATGGGCACTGTTTCTGTCCCAATTCAATTTCATTGTATCATATTTACCAGGATCTAAGAATGTTAGGGCTGATGCACTGTCAAGACAATTTGAGGCCGACAGTGACAGAGTGGAAGCACCAGCACCTATCATTCAACCCGATCGAATATTGGCTACTATACATACTAGTATCACTTCTCCTCTAGGGGAAGAGATCCTGGCTTCTCAGGCTTCTGCTCCCCATGAAACCCCAGTGGGCAAATGTTTTGTCGCAGAACCATTTCATACTCGGTTGCTCGAAACGTAGCATTCCTCTAAGGCTGCTGTTGGAAGACACCAACTGTTATGGTCTCTTTCTCAGTTATTTTGGTGGCCTTCCATGAGAAACGATTGTGCGGAGTTTACTAATGCCTGTGCCACCTGCGCCCATGCTAAGACCCCTAGACCTCTCCCAGTGGGCTTGCTTCAACCTGTGCCTAATGGCAAACGCCCCTGGTCTCATGTTTCCATTGATTTTATGGGAGAATTGCCTATGTCTAAAGGGTATTCCTTTATACTTATGGTGGTGGACAGGTTTTCTAAAATGGCTCATTTCGTGCCCCTCCGTGGCCTTCCTTCAGCTAAGGAATTGGCAATTGTGTTTGCCAGAGAAGTATTCCGGTTGCATGGAGTGCCCAGGGTACTGGTGTCCGACAGGGGGAGCCAGTTTGTGTCTAGGTTTTGGAGGGCATTTTGCCAACAGATGGGCATACAGCTGTCCTTTTCCTCTGCCTACCATCCCCAGACCAATGGAGCCGCTGAACAAGCTAATCAGGGTTTGGAACAATTTCTGCGTTGTTTCGTTACTGACCACCATGATAATTGGGCCGACTTGTTGCCTTGGGCAGAGTTCGCCAGGAACTGTGCGGTCAATTCGTCATCCGGGAGCTCCCCGTTTCTGATTAATTACGGGTTTCAGCCCTGTTTGCTCCCAGATTCATTTCAGACGCAACAGATTCCAGCTCTGGATGAGCATATCGAGCAACTCAGTTCCACATGGGCACAAGTTCAGAGGGTACTTGGTCAGTCATTTCAGCGTCATCAGCGCTATGCAAATCGCAGAAGGCTTCCAGCGGTTTCCTTTCAGGTTGGGGACAGAGTATGGCTTTCCTCCAGAAATCTCAAGCTGCAGGTTCCGTCCAATAAGTTGGCTCCCCGGTTCATTGGCCCATACAGAGTCATTCGCAAAATTAACCCTGTCTCCTATGCACTAGACATACCTGCATCCATGCGTATTCGTAATGTGTTCCATGTGTCTCTTCTTAAGCCTCTGGTATGCAACCGATATACTACCACACCTGTGGTGCCAGGGCCTGTTGAGGTCGAGGGTCAGGAGGAGTACGAGGTTCAGAGCATTATTGATTCCCGAAGGCTTAGAGGAAGGGTACAGTACCTGGTACATTGGAAAGGATATGGTCCTGAAGATCGATCATGGGTGGATAGTAAGGACCTTCATGCACCCAGGCTAGCTAGGGCCTTTCATGCTAAATACCCACAGAAACCTAGACCCTACTCTAGGCGAGGGGGTCTTTGAAAGGGGGGTACTATCATGGTACCCGTGATTGCTGCATTTTCTTGTCTATCACCAGTAGGGGACTTCCATTGGCTGTCTGCCTTTAGCCCGCCTCATATTGCCTATTTAAACCTGGATTGGGCACCCACCTTTCGTGTTGTTTTTGACCTCATTCGCTATCACTATGTCCAGTGTTAGTTGGGCCTTTTGTCCAGTGTTCCTGAGTTCCTGATCGCAGCTGTTCCAGTACCTTCTGTATGCAGAGTTGTTCCAGTCCTGGTTCCGGCCTAGTCCTCTGGGGTTGCAGTTCCTGCTGACCGTCTTCACTGCTGTTTCCTGACCTGACTGATCGTCCTGCTGGTTCCTGTCATCTCCTGGCCTGTCTCCTGTGATCCTGGCGACCTTCTGCTCGGTCGCGTCGGCGACATTCCTTGTCAGTCCCAGCGTGCGGACGCTGGTTTTCTCCAAAGCCTTGCGGCTATACGATTCAATTGTTGGTCCCAGTGTGCAGTCGCTGGTTTGCTCCAAAGCCTTGCGGCTATACAATTCACTTGTTGGTCCAGTGTGCGGACATTGGTTTGCTCCGAAGCCTTGCGGCAATACGATTCACTTGTTGGTCCAGTGTGCGGACACTGGTTTGCTCCGAAGCCTTGCGGCTATACGATACATATTGTTAGTCCCAGCGTGTGGACGTTGGGTTACTCAGAGCCTTGTGGCTATACGATTCACTTGTTGGTTCCAGCGTGCGGACGCTGGTTTGCTCCAAAAGCCTTGCGGCTGTACGATACATATTGTTAGTCCCAGCGTGCGGACATTGGGTTACTCAAAGCCTTGCGGCTAAACGATTCCCTTGTTGGTCCCAGTGTGCGGACACTGGTTTGCTCCGAAGCCTTGTGGCTATACGAATCACTAATTGGTCCCAGCGTGCGGACGCTGGTTTGCTCCAAGAGCCTTGCGGCTGTATGATACTTATTGTTAGTCCCAGCGTGCGGACGCTGGGTTACTCCAAAGCCTTGCAGTTACACGATTCCCTTGTCGGTCCCAGTGTGCGGACACTGGTTTGCTCCTAAGCCTAGCGGCCATGCGATTCCTTTGTTGGTCCCAGTGTGCGGACGCTGGTTTACTCCTAAGGTCCTGAGGCTAATCTCTCAGTTACTACTGTCATTGTCACCTGACAGCATTTGGTACCTGTCTGACTTCAGGTACCTCTGGGCTGCCTTGCCCGGTAGTGGTAAGGCCGGTAGAACCTTGCACCGCATTCCACCTGAGGTTGCCTTACCCGGTATTGGCAAGGCCGGTACAGCCTACACCGTGTGTTACTGGGGCTGCCTTGCCTGGTATTGGTAAGGCCAGTAGAACCTTGCACTGCATTCCATCTGAGGTTGCCTTACCCGGTATTGGCAAGGCCGGTAGAGCCTACACCGTGTGTTAACTGGGGCTGCCTTGCCCGGTATTTAGGTAAGGCCGGTAGAACCTGGACACTGTTCCATCTGTAGGTTGCCTTACCCGGTATTGGCAAGGCCGGTAGAGTCTATTCCCATTATTCCAGACTGTCCTGTCCGGTATATTGACAGGACCGGTAGAGCCTGTAGTATTGTAATTACCATTCACTCTTTGTGTATATGTATGTGTTTGCCATCCTAAGGGATAATCTTAATAATTTCAATAAAGTTGTGTTTTTACCTAAACCTTGTGTCTGAGAGTCGTAACAAACTGTGACAAATACAAAGAGTGAGATGTTTTACTCTACAAAAAGCTTTGGATAAAATGAGTGTGGGTGGAGAAGTGGCAGGTGAGGCTTAATATAGATGAATGTAAAGTTATGCATTTGTATTACAGAAAAAAGCATGTTACATATAGACTAAATGGGAAACTACCGTCACGGTTTGGCTGAACTGCTTATACAGTCTGCTGATGATGATAACAAGCTGCCTTTTCCTTCCCTGTGTCTGGCTGACTCAGCTAAGAAGTAAAGAACTGCCTTTACCTCTCTGTTACCATGGTTGCTTACCTGGCTGTTATGCATCTAGGCTCATTTCCTCCTTGCCCCTGTGTTGTTTATGGCTGAAAGTGCTTTCTCCTGTGTTCCTGATTATCCGTGCATGACCTGGCTTCCTCTGACATCCCTTCTGGCTTGACTCCTGGCTTGTTCCTGACATTTCTGACCTCCGTATTCCTGACCCTGGCTTGTCTGAGAACCCATCTTGGTTCCTGACGCAGGCTTGTCTATTGGTTTACGCTCCTGAATCACAATTTTGCTTTGTTTGCTTTGGTTATTTTAATAAAGGTGTTTTGCATTTCACATTTTGTGTCTGTCAGGTTCCTGGTCCCTAACAACTACTTGGGGAAGAACCATAGGTTACTATCCCATAAAAAGGAGTATAGATGCATGGGATGGGAATTTATTTCTACCTCTATATAAATCCTTGGTAAGGCGTTATCTAGTTTTGAGAGCTAGTTCTTAAAAAATACTTTATATATCTTTAAAAAGTACAGTGACAAGCAATGAAACTACCAAGAGGATTGGATGATCTGAGTTATAAAGAGAGAGATTAGCAAAATTGGGTTTGTTTACATTAGGCAAGAGATGTCTAAGATGGATATTCTTTTTTACAAATATATTCAAGGATAATACAAAGATCTCTCTGGGGGACTTTTTAATGAAAGAGATGAGCAAAAAGAGGTTATCCAATAATGTTGATCCAGGGAGACACAGACTGCGGAAGGAATCTTTTTGCCTACTTCGTGCTTAATTGGAAATGGCTTTAATAGGGTTTCTTTGTTTGGTTTTTTGCCTTCCTCTCGATCAACAAGGGAGCCATAGCAAAGGCTGGCCTTGATGGATGCATGCATGTCTTTTTTTGCTTCCTCATCAACTATTTTACTGTATTGCTATGTTATGTAGCCTTCCTTTATGCAAGTGCAGAAAATATAAAGTCAACATGCTTATACTTACCTATACTTTTTTCTTCATCTCTGTATACTAACTCCATTTCCTCAGATTCTTGTTTAGCACATTGGTCTAAGCAAAGTATATAGAGAAGGACCACCCAGAAACTCCACAAGACTTCCCCTTTAGCCACTCCTTTGTGCAAGTGGTGTTAAGGAGAGGATTTTGTGCATAGGTAGCTTAGTAAATTAATGTTAGGCAGGAATAAGGACAAAATAACAAATCCAGTGCATTATCGAGCAGAATCAGCGTGATACATTTGCCCCACTGTCTTTTTTTACATAATTTTTTTTCCACATTGTTGTGTTCTCTCTTTCTCTGCATTCAAAGTTCCACTTAAAAAAGCTGTCTGGAAGCAAATTCAGATACCTCCATGTCAAAGACCACTTATAAAATAATATCATCCCTTGCTGAATATGTAAAGTCAAAAAACCTAACTGAGAAAATGTATTATAATATTTTATTAATTACTAATTTACTATTTATCAAGTGTTTTTAGTGTTAGTCATATAACTTTTTATTGGGTCAGTGTCATTCACATGAGAATGCATATTTCTTCTGTATTGGTGCAAGTCACAATTTATGTTTGGATAATGACCATGATAGCAAATGATTTCACATACACATTACTTAGCCATCTCAAACTGGGATGGGTGCTGAAAATTATATACAGAATATATGGAGGTCTATACGTTTGCCAGTAATTTAGATGGCATAATTTAAAGGCAATTGTAATTCCTTTTTCTGTATATTCCCAAATTATTTTTGGATGACTGGTTTGTCTTAAAGGGATAGTAAACAATTATAAAACTGAAAACTAAAAATGTCCTAGGACATTTACAACAAAGTGATGCTTCTTAAAAAAGCTTTTAAAAATCAAACATGCATTTTAAAACCTATAATATGCAGGTTCATGGGGAGCTCAAAATAGCATTTTTACTAGTATTGAAATTGATAAATATGTGTGTAGCCAGGAGACCATCAAAACCTGACCTTTACCAATAAATAACCTGTCACTTACTATAGCATAGTATTATACTGTATGCCTCACAAAAGTCTCTTCATGCCCCTTCACTTTCCATTCATAAGGACGTCTGAACGCCTCATTCACACATATGCCCTGGGACTACTGTAAACCTCATACATAATAATTATGTCTCAAAATACTATACACATTTCTTTATTTGTTTACAAATCGACTTACATGCCCTGTGCACTTTCCACCAGACACTGAGCTCTGTCGTTCTAGGTACACACCTGAGCACATGCTTCAAGTTCTGCAAAAAATGCAGGGCCTACGGGAGGAGGATAGAAAGGTGAAGGAGGGGAAGGCAAAGGCCAGGGTGCAGTTGGATACCTCCGTCAGTCAGGAGGAGGCTGGGGAGCATTAGTGGTAGATGAGAAGGAGAAGTGGTATGGAAAGGCCAGGGTGCAGTTGGTTGACCTACCTGCTGTCCTAGCATATGCACAATGGTGAAATGGTTGAAGCATTCAGGGACCAGTTTGTGTTGGAAACTGCCTATATTAATAATCTAGAATCTCCATCCAGCCTCCACTTTCCTACTGACTGGTCAATAGAACTGCAATAAATAAATTAGTCTTTTCACTGCCAGTTGCACAGTGACACCTGCAATAAAGGCGAATGCCACAAACATTGCTTTGCAATGCATTCCATATCCCTCTGGCACTCAGATTATAGTGAGACTCTTTATGGTTAAGAAACACACTGGGGCATCCTATATAATAATTCGCTAGGATGTTTGTCAGAAGCCGTCATGTGCAGTAAAGACTGCCCGAACGCACAGAATGCTGGGAGGTAGGAATGCTGGGAGAAATCTGTGCTTTTGGGCAGTCTCTACAGTGCATGACTTCGGCGGTGACAGGACGCAGAGCAGGACTGGCCTCTTAACATCACCCAGACCTTGGCCAGTGTACACAGGCTTTTACACTAGTACATAATAAAACATGCTGATACAAGCCATCTAATACTGGGGCGATTGAAGAAGTCCAACTGTTACCGCAAATGAAATAATTTAGGAAACATAATCATAATGAAATATTTTAACCCTTTGAGTGCCAGAGGGGTTCGCAAAGCATTGCTTTGCAATGCAATGAGTACCCCTCTGGCACTCAAAGTGTTAAATACACTGAAATTCACTGGAGAAATTAGACTTCTAGTACAACAAAGGAAAATAATTTTATAATTATACTTAAAAGAGCAGCACTTTTTAAATGAAAAAACATATATCGGTTAGCGCTGTTGCTTTAGCAGGCTATGGATGGCTGTGGTCACTGGTCAGTCGACCATAAACCTCCACAGGATGCTGAAGTGACAAGACAACTGTAAAAATTCAGGCCATGGAGGTACTGCACCCAAAATATGCATGTTTGAGCAGAATAACTTTGAATAAAACATATATCAACACTGGAAGTTTTATACAGCAATTGCAACAAATATATTTTCAATATTAAGTATTACTAATTTAGATGGAGGTGAAATATTTGCATGAATAGAGAACTGGTTAAATCAGTGATACTTGGCTCCTGTCCTTGGAGAACACCAACAGGTCATGTTCTTGAAATACCCTTAGTTAATCACAGGTGGATCAGTCACAATAACTGAGCCACTAATTACTCCCCGGCTGTGATTTACCCCTTAAGGACCCATGACGTGCCAGGACCATCATGGATAAACTTGCCATAAGGACCCATCATGGTCTTGGCAAGTCATGGAATTCAGGGCTCCCCGTGTGGATGCACATCATTCGGGGAGCAATGAATCGGATGCTATAAAAAAAAAAAAAAATGCTCCATGGTCCTTAAGTGCCGGCCGCAAGCGCATGTGACCGGTCCTTAAGGGGTTAAGAAGGCATAATCAGAAAACCTTCTCTGTTGGTTGGACCCAAGCAATAACATTAAGAAACACTAGGCAAAATGATAGAATACAGAGAGCTGGAATCTTTTAAAATTGGTCTAAATTTGGAAGTGGAGTGTCTCAGGGTTCAGTTCTAGGCCTAATGATTTATAATGGCTTTATTAATGATCTTGAAATGGGTATTGAAGTAGTGTCTAAGTGCTTGTTGATGGCACTAATCTGTATAAGAAAATACATACAGGGAAGGATGTTGTTTCTCTGCAGAAAGATTTGGATAAATTGAGTGAATGAGCAGAAAAGTGGCAGATGAGGTCTAATATAGATAAATGTAAGGGTAGCAAAAACAAGCTTTCTACATAAAAACAAAATGGGAAACTACTTGGGGAATCCTTTTAGAGAAAGATTTAGGAGAACTGATAGACAACAGACATCACAACAGTGTGCAGTGTCACTCAGTTAGGGGAACTATCAACTATGGAAAAGGGTATAGATCACAGGATGGGCTTATAATTACATCTTGACAAATCCTTGGTAAGGCCTCATCTAGATTATGGAGTACAGTGTTGGGTGCCATAAAGATATTATTGAACTGGAAAAAGTATAGAGACATGCAACAAAACTCAAAAGAATTGGTACATTTTAATTCTAAAGATATACTAACCAAACTGGGTGTCGTTTACATTAGAAAAGAGTTGTCTAGGGCAGTGGTTCTCGACCAGGGTGCAATGGCACTTTGGTGTGCCACGGACATCAGCTTAGGGTGCCCCATGTTTTCTATGAAAATTTTCACAAAAATGTGAATTTTGAGTTTAAAATGTTTACTTGTGGAAATTGTTCTACACAAAATGTTTAGTTTTGGTAGCATGATTATGAGACCTAATAATAACTATATTTATGTATTGTACCCTTCATTATGCCCTTAATAAATTACATTACATGTGCTAGGGGTGCCCCTGGAGTTCCAGATTGCGTGTTAGGGGTGCCTTGATCAAAAAAAGATTGAGAACCACTGGTCTAGGGGGTATATTATTAACATTTACAAATATATTCAAGGTCAGTACAAAGATCTATTTACTAAAAGAGCTGAGCAATAAAACAATAGGTCAACCATTAGAGAAAAGGCCATTTCAATTAAATCAAAGGTAGGATGTTTTTGCATATACATACAAAATATGAGTGGCTTCTGAGAACAGACAAATAGCACTATGGACTGTTCTATGGCTAGTTACTGCTCAGAAGCATCATGTTTTAGCTCTCTAGTGCCACTACAGAGGTGAGACTGCCTTGTAAATATTAGACTGTCCCACCCCAAAAGGACAATCCAATTCCAAAATGACAGGCAAGTCCCCTCTGCACATAAACTCCATCTAACCCCAGACGTACATTTTTGCCTTGTTGGGCCTCGTCAGTGTGGTACAGCTGGATTCCCTAGACACTGGGTGCAAGGGGTCCACATCTGGATTACCCTTCACTCTTAGAGAGACCACCTAAGAGTATTCAAAATACACAATAAAAACGTGAGAGGTTTCTGAGAACAAACAAACAGCAGCACAATGGCCTGTTCTACAGCTAGTTACTGCTTAGAAGCATCACGTTTTAGCTCTCTAATGCCATAACAGAGGAGAAATTTCCACATACATATTAGTCTAAACCTGTCCTCAGAGCCTCTCACATTTTGTATGTCTATAGGGATTTTTTTCAGTAATGACAGTAAGGTTGTGCAATACTTTGCATCAGTAAGCCGTGTTTGTAGATTTTGTAGATACCTTAAAAAAAAGAAGTGGATACCCTTCTATATACCTGGGAACTTTTTATTGTTGTCTCCCTGGAGGGGAGTCCTGTGCTGCCATGGGTGGTGTGAAGAATGACGCATATCGTGTCAAAAAGGGGTGGGTCTTAACGCAAGTGCCAGGGTAGGGCTTAAAAGAAAGCTTGGGGGAAGGAGCTACACCGGGGAAAAAAGTGGAAGTGGGTAGAGTTTTAATAGAAACTCCCCACATCTGAAGGACTCGGCCTCTGCCCCAGAGACCCAGTAAAGCAGTGCCAAAACCGGAGTCTCCGGAGCAAATCCGGAGAGTTCCCAAGTATGCCCTTCTACTCAGAACAGTATTAAGCATTCTGACAGTTTGCTTCAATGCAGATAAGACGTTGATCCAGGGAAATATTCAACAGTCTTTTGGAGTCTGTAAGGAATTTTTTTTTACTTCCTCTGCATCAACAAGGGTGATATGGCAAAGGCTGCTGCATGTCTTTCTTTTCAGCCTCATCAACTATGAATTACTATGTAAGTCCCCAGGAGCCTTGCAACATAGAATCATTATTTTCTGCATGGACATGATATCCTGTACCAATTAAATATATATATATATTTTCGGGAACGAATCCATGCACAACTGATTCAGAGAGGCCATTAACCCATTGAGTGACAGAGAGGTATGCAACGCATTGCCCTGCAATGTGCTGTGCACTCCTCTGGCACTCAAGTGTGTAAGACTTTCTACCCAGATTAAGGTAAATGGAGGTTTATTGTAAGGAGGTGTTAGTATATTTTTAACTTGATTCAAAGAGTTTGAGTTTGTATAAAAGTAAGCAACAGTCAATGAACAAAGGTTACCTAAACAATTTTATTTTGTACCTCAACAATATTCTCATTCTAATAGCTGAGAGATGGGAATTATATGTTGGATTGTTGAGAAACAGATTGCACGCACAAACTGGCCTTATCTAACTTGAACTTGAACTTTGGTAAACAAATATTCTCAATTTTACTGGAATGGTTACTAGATTTTATTGGTTATTTGATTTTACGGTATATGCATGAGTTGTCTGTAATATTTTTTAGCGGGAGCAACACTGAGTCTCAAGGCCATTTAGCTTGCCATTACATAAAAGTTTACTTGGTAAGTAGGATATTAAGTTTTTAAAGGCTTTATATTTGATGTTTGTCTTTGTTTTGAAAACTTTGTCTCAGGCTGGGAGAAAATAAGAAAGACCCTCTATAGAATATAAAGGCAATGAATGCTACATTTTCAAGTGCATTCCGCATATAATGAATCTCTCAACACAAATAATTTGACTTATGCACTTCAGTCTATTGTGTTCCTCTGTCAGTGGCACGGAATTTTCACTGGATGGGATATTTGTTGTCAGGCAAAAAATAGTTGTTTTTTTCCAGCAAACTATGATTAATACAAGCATGCTTTCAGATGTGCATTATATTGTATGTATTAGTTTTCAGAAGGCTGGGGGAAGCTACAAATTAATCTGCTTAGCTACAGCATAGCTGTAGTATTTTATATCGGCCTGTTGGAAAAATGTCTGCCCACCACATGTCTAGCACCCAGATTCAATTTTGAAGAGCAATATGTCATGGAAAGCATAAACATAATTTTGCTTCTTGATGCTTGTCACATGAGCGAGGAATCATGAATCTGTTTTGAGACTGCAATACGTAATTCATATTTGTACATGAATGAAAGTATTAGCCACCAGCAAGATGAAGAGATCACTCTGCAACATATTATACTTTAAAGGACAACTAAACTTTTGAAAGAAAAAAAAAACATTTATTGTATGGCTTTTCCTGCTGATTAAAACAAAAATATTAACACTGTTGGGGAATGTTGTATTCCAAAGCTATTACAGTTTCAACTTTTATTTTTTATTTAAAGGGATAGTAACACTTCGTTTTAACTTTATTTTATTTTGTAGGCATTAAAAAAACATGAAGAATGATATAAGTCTTATCTCTCAAACCTTTATGGTTTATGAGATATTCACAAGCAAAGTTCCCCTCCCCGCCCCTTTTACCTAGTGTAAGCAATCTCTTCTCAGATGTGAGTCTGGTTGTATGACAGTACAGATAACAGAAGGGGACAATTTTCTTTGTATGAAAACAATGAAAGCCCTTCCCCCCTTGACAAGTTTTTCAGCTTTTTCCATTATCTTAATTGAAGATTGTCCCTCTCTGCAGTCTACCTGGGCATCTCCCTTCTGATCTGGTTGAACAGGGGGGGGATACTTTGTTTGTGAATATCTCTTAAACCATAAAGGTTTCAGAGATAAGACTTATATCATTCTTCATGTTTTTTTAATGCCTACAAAATAAAATAAAGTTAAAATGAAGTATTACTATCCCTTTAACAGCTCAAACTGCATTCCAGAAAGTTCACCCAAGCTTTTTTTTTGTTTTGTTTTTTTTTTTGTTTTTTTGTTTAAGGTGCCCCAAATATTTTTAGGGTACTCTTATACCAATTAATAGGCCATTTAACAATTTAACAAAAGGTGAAATACAAGGCACAAAAATATAAATATGGAAATATACTTTATATCTCAGAATCAGAATAACAAAAATAATCATATCAAGCAGAACAAATTCCTTAAATATATTTTTTGACATTTTAAAATCATGTTTTGTTGTGTAAATCTTCATATTAAAAAGTGGGCACCCCTAACCTAGTGTTCAGAGAGCATACAAAAGTGCTAAGGAAACCTGATTGAGAACCACTGTTCCATTGTTTTCATTGGGACAGGTGAGTCACTGACTGTAGTTCTTCATGGAATGTGACACTAACAGCTCCATCACTTTGTGAAATTTCGAAAGGTTATAACATTAGTGGGAGTACGGTTGTTTTTACTCAGTAGCAAAAGTTCTAAAACATAGGTTTTTATACAAAACATTAACTGTCCTTTTATATCATCTGCATCTCCTTCTGTTCTCCATAGTACTTGGTACACAATATAAATACATATGCATGTTTATTTTGTACTAGTGTAAAAGCCCATGTACACAGGCCAAGGTCCGGGTGATGTTAAGAGGCCGGTCTTGCACTGTAGAGACTGGCCGAAAGTACAGATTGCTCCCAGCACAGAACTCTCAGCATTCTGTGCATTTGGGCAGTCTCTACAGTGCATGATGGCTTCTGACAAACATTCTAGCGAATTATTATATAGGATGTGCTATGGGCAAATGGAATATCTCTGAGTGCCGATTATCTATTAAACATATATATGCACATCATCAACCTGAGAAAAATCATATTTTTAACCTCTCCATAACTCTGTGGCTTCCCAGACAGCAGAAGGTTTAAAAAACAACATTGAGCAGAACAGGAGAAGCACTGATGAAGATGGCTGCTCACCTCTATGGTACCTAGAGAACTGCGTGATAATCCTTCCCAATCTGCTTCCTGAAATCTCATAATAGAGAAAATCTGCATTATCTCTGCAGAAAAAGGTCTGTACCCTCCTTCGATTTTCAGATTTTATAGAGGACACAGTAGGATATCACAGAAAGCCCAGTGTTATAGCTTCTTATGTCTGTCATAAAGGTGCTGGGTGAGGAGGAGCTGTCACTGTTTGCAAAGGTTAGACTATATGAATGCATGTCTCATTTCAGCCTCACCAATGCCTGGATTCTATTGCAGGTCATAACTTTATTGAGGGTTTTACCTACAAAATTCTGAATAGATCAAGGCCTGAATTCCATTGCAGTTGGTAACCAAAGGAAATTTGTTAGATAAAAACAGTTGATAACACTTAACAACTGAAACGTAATCTAGGCCCAACTGTCTTACTAAGTATGTTATTATGTTATTGTTAATTACTTCATTGAAGAGCATGTACTAAAACATAGTGAAGAAAATCTGGAGCAAAACAACTGCACCACTATGAACATATAAAAAATTCCTTAATTTCCCCTTGATTTAAAGAGGCAGTAAAAGGTCTGAGGAAGAGGCTTTAAAAGTATAGGATGTTACCTCAAAGATATGGTAATTAACTTACCATAACATAAAACTCTGCAACAGTCTCCCCACCTCTTCTGAACATCACTGTAATCTACAGGGCTGGGGAATGTTAGATCTTCACTGAGTTCTTCAGGGAGGTTGCAGTCCTCTCCACTGAAGTTTGTTGTTGGTGAATGCACTGACATAAAGCATCAATGGAGAAGACAGCGATCTTGTTTCATCTTTCAAATGAACTCAATGAAGTGTTCATGTCACCCAGCCCTGCAGATCACAGAGATCTGCAAGAGGGATGGGAAATATTTCAGGTAACTTCCTACACTTTGAAAAGGGGAGAAAACTTTTTTATGAAAAAAAAATATGTTACAGGTCTTTTTCTACTAAGTGAAAGTTGCAACCACTGGGGGAAGATTTTTCATTAAAAAGTTACATGTTATTTTTTAACATGAAATTGTTAGTAACAGCACCAACTAGTGTCTGAAGGCAATCCTTATAAAATTAAAGGCTAGATGTATGTTTGTCCGATGCAGTCATGTGCAGTAAAGACTGCGCGAACGCACAGAATGCTGGGAGGTGTACTTCCAGCACATCCCTCTGCAGTGTGCCCTCCCAGGCATGCGAGTGGTGCGGACAAAAGGGACGACAGTCCAGAGAGATGTCATTGAGGAAGAAGAGGAAGGCCTGTCTGTGTCGGGAGTTACTGCCCCATTTCCTCCAGTGGTTTTTGGGCAGCTAGGGGAAGTCCTCTGATGCCACTGCGGGGCCTGTCACACTGAGAGAGCCGCAGGCTGCCGTGGCCATTCTCTAACTGAAGCCCCGGACTGCTCAACTAGTGCCCCTTGTACACGGGCTTATACACTAGTTGTTTTATAAAGCACTTAGTGACAGAAATTGAGTCACAGCTCTCCATAATAAAGATAGGAACAGAACCACTTGTAGAGCACAATAGGAAATTACTGTCTAATGTAAGAGGAAAGCACGAACAGTACATATATCTTTAGCATAAAAAGTACTGCTCCATTAAAAACCCCTTCCCAAACTAGTTTCTTCTAACTCTTTGAGTGCCAATGGCATGCGCAAAGCAATGTTTTATGCACCTCACTGCCACTCAAAAGGTTAAATTTCCCATTTCAATCAATTATTTTGTCCAAAAGGAGCAATTTATTTGTCCCAGAAATACTCCACTTTTTCTTAGTATAAGGCACTTGAATCTGTCGTCAGCCCTGCTCCCCAGCAATGACTGCCTTTGGGATCTCCTCACATGAACGCAGGAAGGGTTACCAGCTCATCCCTTTAAAAGAAAACACATATGAAAAATGCCCACTGGAGGACTCCATTGCAGTGTTTCCCATGTATCATTGCAGCAGGCATTGTAGATTGCAGTGGTTCCCATTTATCAACGCGGCAGGATTTTTTCATGTGTCCTTGTTTAACCCTTTGAACACCAGATTGCCTTCTCTGGCACTCAGAGGGTAAAGGAATTATCTGGCAACCCTAACGCAGTTGAATAAATCAGTGGTTCAATCACTGGAATGATCTGCCTTTCCTTGTATGTAACTGAGATCCAGAAAACATGCAAGGGGGGTCTTAAACTCTTAAAGACCATTGACATGGCAGGACCATCACGCTGGTCCAGCACTTAAGGACCAGTGACGGTCCTGGCACGTCACGTACTTTTACTCACCGCGCTCCTGCAGGAGCGCGGTGAGTAATACCGGGTACTGAAGTTGATCGCTCCAAGACTGGAGCGATCTCTTTCAGTCCCTCCGTTCGGCGTGCCGCCCCACGTGATCAGTCACGTGGGACGTCACGTCAAAGTTTTCTATGTGGTCCTTAAGGGACAGCACACCCCGGGACCACTGGTCCTTAAGGGTTAAGGACCAGCGGTCCAGGGAAGTTACCTTCCCTGAAGGACTGCTTTGATCTTTGCCATTGCGCTGGTACACATGACCTCTTACGTGTTCTGGTGCACCGTGCAGGGGTCTAAGAGAGACCGCGCCAGTCTTGAAGAGGTCAGTTTCAGACCCCATTTTAACTTACAGCGCTCCCATTGGTCCTTAAAGTGATAGTAATGTTTCATAAAAACAGCAGCTCCAATTAATCTTTATAGTATTTGGGCCACGGAGTGTGTTACATAGTAACATAGTAACATAGTAAATTAGGTTGAAAAAAGACACAAATCCATCAAGTTCAACCTTCGCCTCATACCTCAGTAACTGAGAATTTTATAGCTTTCCTGCTACCAATTAAATTAGTCTTTATCAGACCTTCCTGATCAGCCTCCTGATAAACAGTATAACTCTGTATGTTCCCTTTTGAAAGAAATGTATCTAACATTGTATCTGCCATAACTACCTCCCTGGGCAATGAATTCCACAATTTGACAGACCTTACCGTAAAAAAAACCCTTCCTCTGCTGAAGTTTAAACCTCCTTTCCTCTAATCTCAAGGGGTGTCCCCTGGTCACCTGATCAGGCCTTGGAATAAATAGCTCACCGCAGAGATCCTTGTATTGACCTCTCATATACTTGTACAATGTGATAAGGTCTCCTCTTAGTCGTCTTTTCTCTAGAGTAAATAAACCAAGTTTGTTTAGTCGTTCCGCATATGTCAAGTCCTCCATTCCCTTAATTAATTTTGTTGCTCTCCGCTGTACCCTCTCTAGTTCTAGTATATCCTTTTTCAGAATACTGTTTTTTTTCAGAATAATATCAATACTGTCAGAATTGTAGTTCAAGAGTAATTGAATGATAACGTTTCCCCCTTCCGCCCCTTTTACCTAGTGTAAGCCACCTCCTCTCAGATGTGGAATCTGGTATTGAGACCTGACAGCTCACAGCAAAGGACAATCTTTTTACTGTGAGAACAATGAAAACCCTGCCCCCCTTGACAGGTTTTTGAGTTTTTTCCTTATGCTCAATGAAAATTGCCCCTCTCTGCGATCCATCTGGACAGTCTTGTTGCTCTGAGCTGAACAGTGTTACATCAGTAAATGGGGTGGGAGGGGGATACTTTATCATTTAATTAATCTTGAACTACAAATCTGATAGTATTGAAATAATACTCTCCATGGCCCAAGGAGCTGTTTTTTGTGAAACATTGCTATCCCTTTAAGGGGAAAAAATGGTGATGGTCCTGGTATGTCACATGGTCCTTAAGGAGTTAAGGTCAGGTGTGAGTGCCCCTACCACAGTACATTAATTTTGGCTGTTAGGGCTCACCCATCACCATAGCCTTACAACAGCACACTTTTATTTATATTCTAAAACCTGTCTTGTTTTTTATTCCCAAATCTGAGCACAGCTACAAAATTAACAAACATAAATGTAGATTATGCATTATTTTTGTATTGTAGTTATTTCCAGGTGATAATTTCCCTTTAAAAATATACCCCTAAAGCAGTTTACAGCATTCTTTCCGCATGTGTACTAGATTGTAATTTGGGAGTGTAAACAGAAGTAATTGCTTTGTCTACAAATTATAGGGAAATGTCTGTTCTTTTGGTTAAACTACTTTTTTAACCTTTTATTTGTTTCCAGATGTTAATGTTTCTACTGAAATACTTGAACTAGGCAGTAACTAAAGAGACGCAATACATCTGCATCTGTACTAGAGCACAATGGGTCCTATGTGTAAAAGCACCGTGGAGCAATTCTGGGGCAAACCAACTGCACCCATATAATTTCCTTATGATTTTAATGGGGCTTTTTTTTAACCCTTTGAATGCTAGTAATGTCTCTAACACATTCCTTCCCTATGCACTGGCAACATCTGCAGAATTCAAGGGGTTAAAATTCCCATTTAAATATATGTGAATATTTTTGTTTTTCCCTGTGGAGGAGTTGGTATGGTCCAGAATTTTTCCACGTTGCTTTTGCACGTACAGCCTATTATTTATTAATGCAGCACAAACACAACTGCCATCTCTATATCTAGAGATGATTTATGCATTCTCACCATTGCCCTTGTCAAAGATGGTGCATCTGGCTTTGGAACATACATCAAGGTAGGCTCAGTTGAAAACTGCATACCTTCTACAATCAAAGATTATTTAATCTGGTTCCAGCCTTTAAACAGCCTTAGTTCCCTGCAGTCCTTGCCCAAGCAAAGTGTATTATCTTATGGTTGCTGAGAATCTCCTATGTATTATTCTGCTTTGGGCTTTGACTTTTAACTCTATCAACCCCCACCTTGGCTGTAAATTATTTCCCAGCAATAAGCAGTCAGTAAGATTGACGTATTATTTTAGTTGTTTTTGATCTCTCTCCGTTGATGCTTGTTTATATTTATAATATGATAACTTGTGTCCCTTATGATCCTTTAAGGAGCTGTGCCCCACAGGCAGGCTTCAATAGGGATCACTACATACAAAACACAGTAGATACAATGCAAAAACAACAAAAAATACATATGCATGCCTGATGAAACAAGAGCAACCACCTATGTATGTTTGTTGAAGCCCAATATAGCTCTATGTGAAGCAATGCAAGCTTCATGCAAACACCAGCTGGCTGTACAGCAGCTGGTGGGGACACTGATTTGGCAGTGGTACAAACAGTGTTGGGTGCAGGGCCAGTGCGTGGTCCAGTAGGTCCTGCAGTTGACTGATCTGAAGCATCTGGGCTAGCTGAACCACTGCCTCCAGATGTTCCTGGGATATCTCTAGTGCCAATTGCTACATGTAGTCCATGCTCCCTTGCACCCCTTACTGGGGTCTGCATTGGTGTTATGAAGCGATCTCTAGAGAACCAGCTGGTGTGCAATCTCCAGGGTTGACACTGCCTCCATCACATACTGACTGAAGTACTTATATTCAGATGTCAGCCCTGAGACTGCCAACTGCAGCTGATCATGGATGTGCCAACTCTCCATTTTTATCTGCCAGATGTTCCTGTTCAGCAGGTGGGGTGGGTTGAACCAATGGACCTCATTTTCTAGTTTTGGAGCTCTTTTCTTACCAACTGCCTCTGAGTGTGTAATGTGATTGAGCCCACTTGCCCACTTACACGCAATGAGTCCCCCCATCCTTTTCCTCACTCCTCCCCACACTTAGCTTGGCAGCTTTCTCTCCCACCAGAGTCCAGGTGGGAGCTGGTAGGTCCTAGCATGGTGTTGTCCATCATAGGACCTGGACCAGAGTCTGTTCTTGACTTTGTGGTGCCAGAGGTGGGAAAGATCCTCAGGTTACTATGTTGGTGGTGGTGGTAGGGTTGCAGCTGGTGGTGCAGCAGAGGTGGTTTCTGCAACCCCTGCCACCATTAGAGATGAGGCATATGAAAAATACAGAAGAGGAGAGTCTGTGGAAGAGGCTGACATTTGTTCCAGTAGAGAGGAAAGTGTGCCTAACTCTTTGGACCCACCTGATGCTCCTGCTGGCCTTTCTACTCACCCTGACTCTGCTCCCCTCCATCTCCCTTTTGCTGCTTGCCCATAGAGCCCACAATCCTCTTAGTAACATGTCTCTCATCTCCCTCTGGCCTCCCTCCCCATCTTTGGAGGGATGGTGGTTGACACCACTATCTCCATAGATAGAAAGAAGCATTATCCCACTCACATCCAAACACACACTCACTATCGCTTGTCAAAAAAATACAAACAGAAAATAACCCAAATATAGTTGTGAAATGTACATCAAATGAAAATATAACAGGAAAGCATAATTGCAATACACATAAAATCAGATAAAAAAAACGCAAGAAATGTAATTAGGGAACGTGCTGATGAAAGGGAAACTGTAGGGGAAATGAAAATGTAGATGTCAGTGTGTACTTATGTATGTGAGTAATGCTATATGTGGTATATTAGTGTAGTGTTGTATGAATGGATGTATAAATGCTCTTCATAATCTCCAATGAATCTATGACCATAAGAGAATCACCCAAGATGCTAAAAATGACCAGCGATTAGCCATGCTTCCCCAGGGATTACTCAGGAAATGCAGGAGAAGGTTAGTATGCAATGTGGGCAATATAAATGTGGCAAGAATACTGCCACATTTCAGTCATCAGTGTGGAAAAGCCCTCACAGACAACACAGTAAAGGTATGCATATCAGCCCAGCTGCTGGGGAATGAAGAGAAATGCAGTCCAAGACAGCTGGAGGGACATTCCTGCCCTATGTGAACAGACATCTGTACTGACGTATTTTTTACTTTTCACTTTACTCTTCTACTAATATTATTCATTTATCATGATTATTCTGCAGCCATGGTATACATAATGCATCTTCTGCTTCTTAAGTGTACCTCTAAATTTGTTGTACAAATATTTTTTGGGGGGCCCGTCTACATGTTACCTGTGATAGGCTGCAACTTTACTGACAAGGAGATAAGTGTAACTGGAAAATGGGAGATGTTGCCTGGTATGGGTATGCTCTAGTAATTGTGTGAAGTGTAATGAAACAATCTTCCAAAACAGTAACACTTTAAGGACAAACGCGACAGTGAGGCTGATGTGCTAAGCAGAACTGAAGTAATACTTGAGTAAACCAATTGCAAAGGGACAAATAAAAATTCCCAAAGATTTAAATGTGTTAGAGGCCACTCTTGCACTCAAGGGTTAAAAATTGCATATACATCAATGGGAACATTTTATTTGTCTCCTATGGAGCACTTGGTTTACTGCAGTATTACACTTCATAGTACATCAGTGAAATACTGATTCTAGAAAATCAGAAAAGACAACGCTAATAAAGGAAGGTGAGGTTTTTTCTTACAGAATGTCTTATCAGTAGGTGTCTGGAATGTGATTGATTGTTCTGGTATCCTGTAATTCAGGGATTCTCAACCAGGGTGCCGTGGCACTTTGGTGTGCCATTGACATCAACTTATGGTGCCTCATGTTTTCTATGAAGACTAACAAAAATGGACTTTTAAATAAAGATTTATACAAATTGTTATGCACATTATGTTTCCTTTTGTTATTATGATTGTAAGACCTAATAATAACTGTATATGTATGCATTGTGCCTTCATTATGCCCTTGATAAAGTACATTAAATATGTTAGGGGTGCCCCAAATGTTCTATATTACATGTTAGGGGTGCCCCGAATGTTCTATATTACATGTTAGGGGTGCCCCGAACAAAAAAAGATTGAGAACCACTGCTGTAATTGGTGAAGGTACAATCAGGTTGAGATGATCTTCAAAGGGCAGTAAAACCTAATTATGAATATATATATATATATATATATATATATATATATATATATATATATATAGTAAAGTTTTTCCTGTTTAGTAAAAGAAAGGTAAAGTCTCAGAGATGCATTTTTCAAAAGTTATTACAAACATAATGTGCATTTTTTCTGAAAGCTTGAATTCAAGATGCTTTGCCGTTGGTTGGTGATGTTGTTACCACCATCTATGGAAAGCCTGTGTTTGCAACAACTGGCTATTTAGAGGCAGAAATTGCAACACTGTCACATGGCTACAAAAACTCTTTAACTCAAATACTAAAATAATGCAGATTTGTTCTGTAATAACTTTAGACCAAAGCATCTGCCAGCAATGGGAGTGTTCTGTTTTACTAAGAATCCACTAAAATATATGCATAAGGGTTTACTTTCCCTTATGAACAGTTTTAGTTATCATTAGAAATGTAGGCCGCAATCGATCAAAGTACGGGGAGAAGCGAATATCTTATATGAGTCATGCTTATGTAAACACCATACGCCTAGATACCAGGTCCAATAGAAATTGATAGTATATTCCAGCCAGGACCAGCCAGATGACATTTTCATACATAGCTACCTATGGATGGATTACATTTGCACTTGCTCATTGATAAATGAGTGACCCATCTATATATCTAGGGTTGCCACCCAGCCGGTATTTTACCAGCAGGCCGGTAAAAAATTGGCTTCTGTCCAATGTTAAGTCTATGGAGGGAATGCCATGGCCGGTATTTTTTTGAAGAAAAGGTGGCAACCCTATATATATATCTGCAAATTAAAATGCAGTATTATATCTAGAGATTCAGAATATGGAAAGAGCAAAAAAGTACATGTGAGGTCCTTACAAAAGACCTGTGACTGCAGTATAGAGTAAAAAGATAAACAATACAGAAAGTATTGCCATAGTACTTACAGAGGCCTCAGGATTGCAGTACAGAATCAAATGCAGCGACAGACAACCAGATTCACCTCAAGGGCTATACACTTGGCCTTCAAAGGCTATATGTTGTGGTTAAAATTTTTGAAGTAGTGAGTTTAAAAAGCTAACCCTTTGGATGCTAGAGAGGACTCCAACCTCCCTAGCACAGAAGAGGTTAAGGTAGAACAGGTTAAAGGGAAATTATTACCTTGAAACAAATCACTCTTACTCCTTTGAGTGCCATAGACATATCCAACTCATAGTGCTGTATATCTCTATGGCACTCAAAGGGTTAATTTAACAGATATATCTATTTTTTCACAGTTTACTGTATATAGTGATGTCTGTTGAAGTCTTCCTCTAGGACATACCTCCTCACAGCACACAATAGGCTTCTATAGACCTTAGTGTCTCATAAGGGACCCTAGTTGTTATCAGAATGAAAGGCAAAAGAAAGATGATGTGTGCATTTTGGATGAAAATAAGGTGTATGTGCTGTAACAGAGAAAAGATAAAAAAGGGAGACTCTACTATTGTTAATATGCTCTTGAACACATAAAAATGGCAACTTCCAGATTAGTAGTGGCTGTAAAGGCAAGTGGTGGATATTATACTGCCCACCACACAGATATACTTTTTGGTCAGATGCTCCCCAGATTAAAACTTTCAAAAAAGAAGGAAAAAGATGCAGAAAATGAGAAAGAGAAAGGGGGGGGGGCTTTCAATAATTCATTTACATATGAATGTACATAACGTTCTTTCCTTTGGTGAGATTCAACAACATAGTATATAATGGATAAAGTACTCACATTTAGTTGCAAACCGGTTGGTTGAGACACATTCAACTCTTGAACATATATAACAAATCTGTAAGAAGGATATGAAGTCTATTACTAGATCTCTTACCACATCACATGCAATAAGTCTCCTTGCCATGATGAGAGTAAGGAAGGTGTTATGTGGGGTGGAGGTAGGCTTCTTTGTAGAGATTCATCTTTAGTGAACTTTAGAGAATGCTGGAAATTGAAGAAGCTAGGTGGGTCATTGAGAGTAGGGTGGCACTTTCCATAAATATGGTGCAGCTCTTGAAAAGTCATGGAGACATGAGTGAGAGGAGGTTTTGTTGTACAAGGACTGTAGGAAATATTGGAAGACCATAAAGGGCAATTTGTCAACTATTTGAAAATTAACTTGGACACATAGTGGGGAGAAGATTTGTGAAAAGCTATGTAAGTCAGTATTAGTATTTTATGTTTTATCCTGTAGGCTATAGGGAGCAAATGTAGGGTTTGCCAGAGTGGTGCAGCAGAAGGCTGTTGAAGGCTGTAGTGGCTTGAGAACATGAGCTAAAGGGATCATATCATTTGAGTGTTAAACATACAGTAAAACATGCAGATATTTGCTGTTGGACAAAAAACAGTGTGTGTGTGTGTGTGGGGGGGGGGGGGTATGAATGTGCCCATGCAGCTCATTTTCTTTGTCTACATATTATCTTTAAAACCATGGACTTGAACCTATGCTTACGTACAAATGCTTCAGTGCATACTGGCACTCACGACTCAGCTTTAATGTAAGCAAGTCCCAACAACACACCAATAGCATGAGTAGAAAAATGGAAGAAATGTATTAAACAGGAGCAGAACCCCTCAATGGCTTTCCCCTTGGCACCAGGGGAATAAAAAGTAAAAATGTCCACTTCCTGTAAACTATGTAGTTAATTTTATATTTAAATCATTATTATTCAAAATCCACCACAAATTGGTCAAGATCGCCCTTAGACCCATCCCATATCATAAAGATATCATCAATGTAGCATATCCATAGGGCAAAGTGCTCCTGAATCCACGCATGCCAACCACCGCATGCTGTTCCCTCCAGCCCAAGTGGAGGCATGCATGGGTTGGGGTACACATTGCCACCATAGCCATGCCCAGACACTGTCTATAAAATTTTCACCCAAAAAAAAAATAGTTATTGTTTAAAGCAAAGTCCAGTAATTCCAAAACAAATTCATTCAGATGTGAAAAATCTTTCTCTTATGTCCGGCATGCTCGAATACCCAAGCTATGAGGAATCAACTTGTAAAGAGACTCCACCTTTAGTGTAACCAAACAGGAGACCCCACCTACGTCCAGATCCACAAGGTGCCATATTACTTCTCCTTTGTCTTCCACATAAGAAGGCAACACTTTCAAAAAAGGTTTTAAACACCAAATGACTAACATATTCAGTTAAACCACCAATCCTGGATACCACAGGGTGGCCCAGGGGATTAAACATAGATTTGTGAACTTTAGGTAAAATATATAAGTTTGGATCCATAGGGTTCTCAACGCGTTTCTTCATGTTACGTTTTCTTCCAAGGCTGAATTAAGGTTAGTTCTTCACTTAGACTGTATCTCAAAAGTAGGGTCATGTTCTAAAAGTTCATAACATTATCATCTTCATTTCTTAATTTTGTGACTGTTCAGTTGGCTCTCCTTGTTCAGTTTATTTTTGTTATGTATAACATAGTGTCACTTTTTTTGGATGTTTAACTTTTGATAGAAGACATTACTTTTCATTCCATTCATCATCACCATTTATGCATGAGTGTCATTTTTATAGAGACTTTAATTTGGCTGGCACCAGCTTCAGGTGTTCTATGTAGTCCACACTGTTTTATTTGTTTTGGGCTATTTTTATTGTTTATTTATGGGTGGGCATATTTATTATGTGGTATTAGGATGGGCCTTGGGATCACTCTATTGTGTTTCGATTTTGTCTCGATTTCATAACAAAATATATTTTGTCATATATCTTTCTATGGAATCACTGCTTTACATTAGCATACTGGCCTGAGTGCCACCTAAGGATCTTTTTTTATTGCTATTCATTGCATGTGGATCTATGGCACCCCATATATGATATATATGGTTTGGCCCTTCATGTTTGTATGAGTCAGTGCTCCTAAATGTATTTAATATTCGCACATTCCCCTGAATGCGTTTCAAACAATTCTCATTTTTTATAGATAGATGGAAACTGAATACAAAAAGTACTGTATTCTAGAAGTCTTTTATTTAGCACAGGAAATGATGCAGGTGTCATACACTGAAAAGATTAAGACTTGTTTTGCAGCTGACAACTGCCACAACAGCCAATCATACTGTAGAGTGGGAAAATAACTTACCTTGATCTCTTCCCATTATCCCTGTGGCACTTACTATTAAAACTGAATGAGCGAAAAGGGTGGCTCCTTCCAACTTCATGGAAGCTCTTCTTTATGCAATCTGATCTCTTTCACGATAGCTGAATGTGGCACACTCCCCCCCTTAAAATAATCCCATCAAAAACGTATCCATTGCATTACCATATGGTGGTAAGTCACCGCATTTATTAATATTTCACACATAACTGAATCTAGATATATATAACAACTGAACCAGTCTTCTCTGCCTTACCAGCCTGAGAGGCCAACCATAATACTAACATATAGCTCTGACCTACCAGCCAGGAGCTGTCACCGAAGATATCATTTATTGATCAATTATTTACGTAAACAATCCACAGCCAACCCTAGTTGATCCTTCAGAAAGTGTTAGCCTCACCACAGAACAGGGCACCAACGCTAAAGCTGATTGTAGCGCAACATTAAAAATATCTAATCTGACTTCTGGACAATATAACCAATCCATTCTGTAGGACAATATCACCATTCCCTAAGTCAACATGCCTATATAATACCTCAGCAAACTCAGTTAAAAATATCTTAAGCTTCTTCCTCACTTGATCTAAATGCCTCAGATTTCTATCATTCAACCAAGGCAGCCAAGTAACTATATCCAAAAAAAAAACAATACAGCATTGGGAAAACTATTTAAAACCATTTTAATAGCCTATCTGATCTGAAAGAGATGCTCATCAATTTTAACAAACCCAGTATTCTTGCCTGCCAAATGAAAAGCAAACAATCAAGTCTAGGTATAAGACATTCACAAAACAATGCCCTAGCTTTGTCATAACCTGGTTCTACCTGATGCCACTTTTCCTATGCCACCAAATCCTGCAGGCAGTGTGGCTGAAACCTAGATTTTCTATGTATGTACTCAAGTCCTTCTTGCAAACAAACAATAAAATGTGCCATCCAAACATCTATAGGCTCTCTACCTGAAAGATAAGGTTCATGACAAAAACAACAACAAAAACCTCTGCTAAACTGAAATTTGGTCACTGGAAAACCATCCTCAAGTATGAGCAAAGTACCTGCTGAGGCCTATTGTATAGAATCAACCCGGGTATTCCCGACAGTGAACATGTCTCTTCACCCTTCAGCGTTTTAAGATGAACCCCTTCCCCTTTCACTTCCTAATCTCTTTTAGATCTGGAAATAAAAATTGATATTAAATTCTTTCTAAGCTTAATGTGTTAAATGTTCAGTACACTCTCCGCCCATTTACATCTTGAAACTTTTCCCCCCTAACAATAAAGGTCCAAAGAAAGTGAACAATATCATTTTAAATAAAAACAATTTTGTCCCAGAACAACAAAACTCCTGTCAAACTTTTTTTTTTTTTTTTTTTTAACGATCCCCTGAAATTGGGTGCCTATATCCATTGGATGCAGTCATTCCAGGTAGACACATAACATGTCCATACTGTAGGTTCTAGTAAATTACTCATGTATGGGCTCATCCTGACTAAATCAAATCCCACAGGCGTTGAAGTAGACGGGACAGTTCTCGGGCAGTCTCTGATCCAAGCACTGTCTCCACATTCCAGCACCCTTCCTCTTGAGCTGCTCCAGCAGCTTTTCATTTTTTTCTGCCATTCTCTGTCACAGCCCTCCAAGATCTTTTGCCAGGCAGCAGAATAAGAAACCAGAGATGCTCTTCAGTTGAGATAAAGACTTGAGTACCAATGGAGGTATTATTTATACCCCATTTTCTCACCATAGTCACCTACATGGCCTGAAGTAACTGCCTCAGCAGCTAATCAAACTGCATGGTGGGAAAGTACCTTATTTGGATATTTTCCCCATTATCTCATGGCACTTTTAACCTCTAACTCTACTTTACTATTAAAAGTGAATGGGAGATGAAACATTATAACATAGTGAGCTTGCTTAAAGGGATAGTAATGTTTCAAAATAAAAGCAGCTCCAATTAATCTTCATTGTATTTCAGCCATGGAGTGTTATTTCAATACTGTCAGAGTTGTAGTTCAAGAGTAATTGAATGATAAATTATTCCCCTCCCGCCCGTTTTACTGATGTAACACTGCTCAGCTCCGAGCAGCAGGGTGTGTCCAAATAGATTGCAGAGAGGGACAATCTTCAATTAGCATAAGGGAAAAACCTGTCAAGGGGGGCAGGGTTTTCATTTTTCTCGGAGTAAGAAGATTGTCCCTTGCTGTGAGCTGTCTGGTCTTAAGAACAGATTCCACATGTGAGAGGAGGTGGCTTACACTAGATAAAAGGGGCGGGAGGGGGAAACTTTATCATTCAATTACTCTTGAACTACAACTCTGATAGTATTGAAATAACACTCTCTATGGCTCAAATACTATGAAGATTAATTGGAGCGGCTTTTACTTTGAAACATTACTATCCCTTTAAATACTTGGATTAATCACACGTTTACTTAGACAGACTGGGAGAGGTATCAATGTTTCATAACTAATATTGATCTTCGATATTACTCCATACTATTCCATCCACTATCTCCTCCTACTGCTTTACAAACCCACTGCTCTATAACAGCATTACAGTATGGCAACTTGCTCAATATTCGGTCTTTCTCCTAATACTTTGTAATCCCCAATTCCAAAGGGAAGAAGTAGACACCAGAGTTCATATTTGGGTAAAAAGCTCCATTGATATGATAGTACACCTAATAAATCCAATTACCATACATTTCATACTTTCCCTATATTATGTTCTAAATATGATACTCCTAACAAATATATTTCCTCCTACTTTCAAAAGAAACATTATCCCCAACAACTCTTGCCTCACCTTGATAACCAATTAGTAGCAGCCCTCTAGATAGATGTATCAAGAATACCTCAAGAATCAACTTTAGCACTTCATCTCTTTACAAGATACTTTCCACACATACAGATTTCACAGCTATGATGAGTGGTATCCATAAATGGTTAGCAGACATGCCAGATATTTCAGTAGGTATATTTTCTAATTTCTTCAGTAGGAGATTGAAAATCTCCCCTTTCACCTATTTTCACAAAATCTCTTACAGACTCCTACACAGAGCATATGTTACACCTAATATAGTTTGTGCAATCTGACATACAGTTAAAGCTGTCTGTCCTAAATGCAATACTGAATAGGCAGATTTTCTTCAAGCTCTTTGGCTTTGTTCAACTATCCAGGCCTTCTGAAATAAATACTAAAGTTTATCAACACTATCTGTCTGGTAAATGTATCAATTGACACCCCTCAATTCCAAGTAAGTGCTATCCTATAACTGCTCATGTTTCAAAATATAACAAGTATGTTAATGATAATTTGATTATTAATTATTAGCAGTTAAGACCATCCTTATAAATTGGATCAGCTCTTCAACCCCATCATTTGGAATGTGGAAAGAGAAGACGGATCATTTTGTTAAATTGTATTGAGTACTCTCCCTTTGGAATAGGGATCTATTAAGAAAGATAGTGTAAAATTTGTAGGACCGTTTATTAAAGGAGAACTTTCTCATCATAAAAACTTTTGTGCATGGGCTTTAACTAATAAAACTATATTAGCGTTGGCTTTTTTACAAAATTTAGACACCTACTATTGGAGATATTAAAACTGAAAAGGCACTTCAGCGTTTGCGGCACCCTGTATGTACGGTACAACACAGCACGACTTCCCACCTTCCTCCCAGCTGCCCCAGGGAGCGTGTTCACGCTTCCCTTTGTGATGGAATTTATGTGGGCTATCGTTACAACAAGCTCCATTTACCATTCTACTAAGCTTGTAGACTCATTAGCATGGTAAACACTGCTTGTTGTAATGATAGCCCACATAAATGCCACCACGAAGGGAAGCGTGAACGTGCTCCCTGGGGCAGCTGGGAGGGAGTTGGGAAGTCCTGCAACTCCATGGGGTCCCTATTTATGCATTCTGGTCCTCTTCAGAATTTAAGTTAAAAAAAATGGAATTAAATTAAGTACATATGCTCAAGCCATTAACCTGTGTAAAATGGGCAACCCCGGGGATCAGTAAAAAAGACATTGTGACAGCAATAAAAAGTAGTATTGAATTTTCGACCCTGCAAATTTAAGAACAGGGAACAATCTATCATTTACAAAGCCAAGATGCAATTTTGGAGAGAGTGGGAGTTTTACACAAACTGGAATGGCGTAACCAACCCTGGTGCTCAAGATGAACCAACAGTGCATGTTTTTTGGGTATCTCTGCTTCTGCACAGGTGGAGCTCAAGCAGAGATATCCTTAAAAATGCACTGTTGGTAGCTTTGAGGAGAAGAGATGATTACCTCTAGACTACAGAGAGTTGACAACCTTTTTCTGGAGTGGACTGGATTTTTCCTTCTTAGACCAACATTCACGGGGCCTAATTTTTCAAAATTATGTAATTAATAAATGTTTTGGAGGTTTCAGGCCAGCTATTGGTCACCAAATGTCTCTAGGCTTCCAGCTGAACAACTTGAGTTTGATCATTATCACCAGATAAGTATTCCCCAAACATGTTCTCATGCACTAGTAATAGGCCATGATTTAAAATGTTCCCTGTTTCTGCACATGTGAGTTAATTAAAATAACAGCCTCTGATTGGCTTAGTTATGTTCAAGAAATGAAATCCTAACAACACGGTCTGCTAGTAGGACTTTAGGACAAGTCTGATAACCCCTTCACTAGATAATTAATTAAATATCCTCTAACTGTACCTTTTTAATAGGTACTTTACCTTTTTCTGCTTTTGTACCTTATATAACAGTATGGACAAGGGAAAACACATCAGTGTTATTCCTGCAGGTAACAGAGCGAACCACAGGAACATAAGTGAACACAAATGTACTCTAAAAGATAATTTATTTACAGGACACAAAAATCTCATTATTATGTATACGATCACTTCCATTCGCACCTCTCCTGTGTGTTTGTGAGAGTCTGTCTGTTACAGTTCACAAACAAGACAAGGAGTCGGTCGGTATAGTTAAATCACCTTTATTAGAATAATAATATGAATGAAAAGATAATGATTAAAACGGCTATGGACTCTATCAGAAACAGGAGCCCGGCGTAGGTCAACCTCAGCTGCTGGAGTCTAGGCCGGAGCCAACTGGAGTCTCAAGGAATAAGAAAAATGCTGCACGGAACCTACAGCCTCCCATCAGGAGCAACAAGGGAGACTACTGACTCACGCCTGCAGTCAGTAAGGCCGGGGTCTGCCAGAGCCCCAAGTCTGCAACAAGATGGATGTCTGTAAGGAATGGAGCCACCAAGCGGAGTGAACAGAAAGAGCCACAGGTCAGCACCAGCAAGGATAGTCAGACAAGGCCAGGTTCACACTGTCACGGTTACCAAGAGAAGTACAAGACTCAGTATGGTATAGTTAAATGCAATTTATTAAAATATAACAAAGGTAGTATACACTTGCAAAATAACAAGAACAAGCAGAGGGTCCCAAGCCAGCAAGAATTGCTATCAGAAATAGTAGGCTGCCAAGACAGACCACACTGTTGGAGACTAGGCCTCAGCCACTGGTAGTCTCTGCTTGAACCAGGAGCAGGAACTGGAATGGAACAGGACAGGAACACAGGATCTTGATACGATGTAGTGAGGAGGCTACATGACTCACTCCTGCAGTCAGAAGTGTAGCAGAGGATACCTGACTCATGCCTGCAGTCAGTTAATAGCTAGTCTACTAAAGCCCAAGGTCCGCACCAGATTGGGTGTCTGCTAGGTATAGGGGAATCACAAGAGAATAATCAGACAGAGCCACAGGTCAGCACCAGAGAGGGTAGTCAGACAATCCAGGTCATACAGAGTTTGGGTAGTCAGCCACTATAAGGATAGGGCAGAAGAATAGTCAGACAGAGCCACAGGTCAGTACCATATTGGATGGTCAGACAAGCCAGGTCATACACAGAGTCCAAGGACACAGAACTGCTTTGTACAACAACGCAAGGGCAACTGAGTCAGGATTCAGACTGCCCTTTAAACCCCTCCTCAGGAAGTAAGTAGGAGGAGCAGGCTCAGAGGAAGGAAGTAGGTAGGAGGAGACTACAGGAAGCATGGCATAAACAGAGGCCTGCTTCACTCTGAAGGCTCATGCCTGCAGATGACGCATCTAGCTCTGATGTGTCCAACTGCTGCCATCTTCCTGCATCATCTGTGCGACATGAACAGCTGCTGAAACCAAGGTAAGCCAGAGCCACAGGCCTGCACCAGGATGTCCACTGGAAGTAGACAACACTGGGAGGATAGTTGGACAGAGTCCCAGGTCAGCACCAGAATGGATTAGTCAGACAAGCCAGGATCATACACAGAGTGGGTAGTCAGCTAGAGCCACAGGTCTACACCAGATTGGATATCTCAGACAAAAGGAGGGCACAGACAGAATGGTCAGTCAGAGCCACAGGTCAGCACCAGAATGGATAGTCAGACAGGCCGGGTCACACACAGGAAACTGGAGCAACTGGAATAAAGACTGCACTGAACAACAACGTAAGGGTAACTGAAAGAAGAACCAGTTCCCCTTAAAAAGGCAGCCAGGAAGTAGACAGATGGAGCTATCAGTCCAAATAGCATAAGACAGGGGCCTGCACCATTCAGCAACCTCGCGCCTGAAAGTGACGCATGGGATTGTGATACATCACTCTCAAAACCTTCCCTGCATCACTCTGGCAACCATGTGCCTGAAAGTGACGCATGGAGCCGATATGCGCCAACCCTCTGACCCTTCACCTCGTCATCTCGGGGAGCCTGTCCGCTTAGCACGAGGACATGGGCGGCCGCTGAAGGCACCCAGACCCAGTCCCAGAAGTGATGCATGGGATGACACCTCTGCAACATTTCAGGCCATGCACTACCTGCGTCAACCCACAAGGCGTCATTGGATATAAGGTAACTGTGACACTGTCCTTTGGAAGACCAGCATAGACAGAGATTGTGTATATATTTATGTGCTGGGGGAGAAGTAGCTGTGAGTGTACCTTTTTCATATGTGAAATACAACCAGGTTTCCAGTGCTGTGTACAAACCAAGCCCAGGGAATGGACATCAACTGCTGGAAGCCAGGAACGTTCTTCAGGGCATAACCCTTCCAGTCGATCACAGTACTGCAGGATCCCATGTACACATCCTGAGTACAGAATTTTATGGACCTCGTACTTTTGCTTGACCATCTACTAGGACTGGAGTGGGAGGATGCAGAACTTGGCAAAACCGATTCCCCATCACTGGTTTTAATAATGAAACATGGAAAGAGTTGGGTATTTTCAGTTTTGGAGGAACCACCAACAAAAAATGTAACCTCCATGATTCTAAAAGAGATCCGAAATGGTCCTATGTACAAAGGACCCAATTTTTAGTAGGGCTGCTTCAAACATATGTTTTTAGCAGAAAGCCATACTTCATCCCTATACTTGTAATTAGGAGCAAAATGTTGTTTAGAATTAGCTACAATCGTATGATGACAAATGGCTTTGCGAATGCAACGTTGTATAGTACACAAATGTCTCTGCAGGTTATCTACCTTAGAGTTAGGAAGTGGAACACTAACAAGACTTGAGAATGGAAGAGCTTGAGGATGATATCCTTGAGCTGTAGAGAAGGGAGAGCATGTGAGGGAGCTGTGGGGCAAGTTGTTGAAGGAGAACTCTGCTAAGGGCAATACATTCACCCAGTTCTTGTTCCAAGAATCAATATAATGCTAAAAACATCGCCAGGGACTGGTTAGTCCTCCTCATTTGCCCAATGGATTGAAGAAGATATTTGGAAGAGAAATGTAGGTCTATACCCATACACCTAAAAAAACCCGTCCAAAAATAGGGCACAAATTGTACACCTCTGTCCTAGGGTATTTGATCAGGAATGCCACATACACAAAAAAATCTATTTAACAAAGACATCTGCCAATACTCGTGTGGATGGAAGTTTGCATAAGGGAACAAAATGAGCCTGTCGAGAAAATCTGTCAAAAAGAACCTGACTCCGGAAGATCTACAATAAAGTCCACAGCCAAATGTGTACTTAGAGATGTGGGGACTGGTAGAGGATGTAGTAAACCAAGACGTTTCACATGAGAAGGTTTATTCTTAGCACAGGATGTGCAGACTTTAACATAGGCTAAAACATCATGTTTGAGAGAAGGCCACCAAAATTACAGTTGCAACAACTCCAAGGTTCTTTGGACCCCAGACATCATGCTAGGGGGGAATGATGAGCCGAGTGTTGAAACTGAATTGGGGGGGGGGTTCTTTGGTTTATTGATATACTTGTTGTATTGCCCTTGTAGAAACATCAACCTATGTAAAGTTGTCGAGGACAACACAAACACTAGGAACTCTGTAGAAGTTAAAAACAGGTAAAAATTAGAGCCCATCTGTCCTGTTGGGGGGTTTAAACATTGTAAGAGGCCGCTACCTCACTGCTCCACACGATGCAGTCTTGCGTCGCCTCACTCACGTGATGTAATCACGCACAGTAGATGCGCATGACTGCATCGTGACAAACATCCTGGCAAATTATTATATAGGATGTTTCCACTCCTGTAGAGTCATCTTGAGAGCTAGAAGTTCATGGTTTCCTACTTCATAATTTCTTTCAGACTGAGTGAACAGTTTGCAAAAGTAGGAACATGACTCATGAAGACAGTAAGTTAGAGCATTTTCTGGTACATAAATGCACCTGATCCTATTTCAGAGGCATCAAACACCACAAAGAAGGATTTCATTGGATCCGGGTAATGTATGATAGGGGTGGAGATAGAGGTCTGTTTTAATCTATCAAAGGCTTTCAAATCTTTGTGGTTCCGTTGCTTAGGGTCTGCCCCTTTCCGAGTAAGAGCAATAATGGGAGCAGCTATCTTGTAAAAATAGCAGCTGAATTGCAAACCCCCAAAAAACATTGAATCACTCACAAAGTAGTATAAAAAGGACAGCTAAGGTTGATAGGTTAGAAGGACCCATCTGGAGACCAGTTGTCACACTCTGTCCATATGGACCGGTGTTTTTTGCCCACTCCATGTTTTGGTTTATGCAGTTCCTTTTGGTTTGACGAATCCTCGCACCTTGTCCAGGTTTATGCTAATTCTTGTTCCTTTATTTAGTGCCAGCTTCCGAGTACTGGATCACGATCTTAGCGTTCTAGTGAGTGTTCGAGTTTAGTTTCAGACCTGTTCCTGTGTTCTTGTTCCCTTCCTCTTGCTGTGAATCCTTTACCCACCTTGGCCTTCCTTCTGACTATTCTCCAGCTTGCTGTTCCTGTACCTCCCTTCCATTATTGTTACTCCATTGTTGACCTGGCTGTCCTATTTGACCATTGTTCAGCCTGTCTATTCTGTGCCTCATCTGTTTTCCAGCTGCTGACCCTGCTTGGCTGACAATCCAAATTTCTTCTTCCTGCTCAGTTGGAGTCCGACTCCCTCATTTTCAACTGGTTCACCCCTCCGGTGCAGTTTGTGTTTGATTTATTTGACCATCAGTCAGTCCACTGTTCCAGATAGTCAGAGTTCAACTCACGTAACCATTCGTTGATCCATTGTTCCAGCTAGTCGTGTTTGACCTTGCTACCTTCGTCCCTCAATCAATCAGCATAACAGTGATTTATACACCCTCAAGGTACCTTGTTCCCTGTTACCTTTTGCTTTGCTGCATCCTCAGTAGGTAATTACTATCCCTAGGCAGTTATCCTGGGTAAAGGCCAGCTCCTCCTGTCGGCACTAAACTAGTCTTGCGACTAGCACCTTTAGTTTAGCTTCGGCTGCATCACAACTGTTTTAGGGGTAGTCCAAGTTAGTCAGCTACTCTCTCTATTCCCCATTCCCAAGCATCTTGCCTACTGGGTGTCCTACTGGGGTAGTCTGTTGCCATACTGTGTTTCAGGTGTATCTGTTACTGTCTGCTTAGTTTCAATGGAAGCTCACAGATATTGCAGGTAGTTGTGGTTTCTGTAGCATTTTGTTACTGCTGTTCATAATGAGAAACGTGGCTGCTGAGAGGAAAAACAAAACAAAACAAAAAACAACTTGCCACATATAACACATCAACTAGGGCTGTTTCACACAGGTGACAAAATGTAGCAGTCCCCTGTTACATTTCAGTCACATGTTCCGAACACACGTTTCTTCTGTGTACCCCAACAGATCACATCTTGGATGTGTGTGTGTGTTGGGGGCTATCTGACAACCAGCTCATGTGGATAGACCTTTCATTGGAGGTGGCAATGAAATCTCCACCTCAAACATTGGTAGTGTGAATGGTCTGCCAGCTGTCCAGTATGATGCAACATAGATGTGCACTGCTGCATATATACTGAGTCCCTGTGTAAACGCTCTAAAGATGCTGCTTGCTGGCCTTTGGTGCATTTTTGAAAGGCAATAGTCATCCTTCTGAAAGGCACCATAGTTCTTCAACTGAAACATAATCCAGCAGTGTACCTTTACATACGAGTGACATAATTAATGCAAAATAGCTGTGTTAATGTCACCCCATGTAAAAGTGGTCAAAGAGGTATAATAGTTATGTAGCAAAAAATGAACTTAAAAAATATCAAGTGGCACAAATACTAAAAAGTATGCATAGTGGCATGAATCTTTGGCATTATTCTCCCCGTTGCACACAAAAATAGCAACAAACCTTGTATTGGCATGAACATTTCCCAGAAAACAGAGGTCTGGTAAATTTATTGCAGAATTAGCTAACTTTTTAAGCATTTTGAAGGCTAACATTAAGAAAAGGCTGCTTTTGTTCTAGGTGTAGACAAAAGTAATAAAAACAACAAATTACGGAAGAAGTAATTAATACCAGATTGTAGAAGTGAGGGGACATGAGGGTTCTTCTAAATGTGAACAACATGCACAGCAGGGTTTCTGAGATATGTGGTTCTCCAGCTGAGATGGAGTATAACCCCGATCATCCTCAGCCTCCACCATAAGCGGGCCATGGCTGATGTCAATTATAGTTCACAAGGGCGAGCGAGCCACAACTTTAACAATCCCCACTCAATGTATCTCTAACAGAGTGTTGTATCCCCTCCCCCTCCTGTCTCTTTTAAGACGGGCCCCTGTCAAGCAGTACGCCGTGTGTTCGGCTTGTGCTTTGCAGACGGTCCCTGGCTGGGGTGTGTGTGTGTTGTGTATTGGCAGCGGGGCGGCTCCGACTCCCTGACGCCAGTGAGACCAGATCAATCCAGGCAGCCAGGGAGAGAGGAGGAGGAGAGTGGTGGAGGAGGAGGGAGCCTCACATCCCGGGCTGCAAGGGAGGCATGCGAGCCGCTGGTTACATTATTATCTACCGACAAGCAGCAACATTCTAAGTAAACGGCAAGTTTGAGCGATCATAGGATAAGGGCACCGTACACGGGTCATAGTGAGCAACAGGTAAAAGTCCGGGGCACGGGGAGTATGATTTGGGGTATAAACTCCTAAATGCGCTTTCATGGATTTGGCCTCTCTTCTGGAATCTTTGGCCTGTGCATTTATCATCGCCCTTAAAACTTTTTTCTTACTGGGATATTAAATGATTGATCCCTCTAGTTTCCGATGCGATGTGTACTTTTTTGTATACCCATCCAGACTTCAGCCTTTTCCTGCTTACCTCTTCACCATCCCCTTTTTTCCCCCTATGGGACGCCTCACTTCTGCTGGCATACAACTTGTGCCCCTTGTACATGGGGCCTCTGAGAGGGTGCGGGGGACTACTTCAATAGCACGGGCCTGGGGTTGGATCCATTCTTGGAATCGCTAATCTAATCATCGGGATGGACTGGAGATCACTCTAGAAATCCCATTATTGATCTGAGTTAGTCATTGCATAAGCGACAGTCCTTAAATAAATAAATTCCGAATGATCAAGCTGTGACTCTGTAGCTGCTTATGGCTAACAACTCTTTCCTCCTAAATCACCTGAGGAAGATGGGAGTTGTAGTTCAACAGCTGGAGAACCACAGGCTGTTCTGCCCCGGGATAGTGGGAACTTTTATTCCTTCTTCCCCTGGATCCTGGAAGGAGGGGGAGGAGAAGAGGGCTTGCCAGCGTGATGGCGCCTGCAGTGCACAGAAGCCCTTGTGTGAAAGGTTTTCTCCTCTCCCTCATCTGAACACCCTTCTCCTGTAAACCACAAAACGCCATCGAATCCAGACTATTACCGTGCCTTTTACGTTTCATTGTAGGTTTTGTGTAACTAGTTGAGAACCAGACTGCTCACCCTTCTCGTTTCAGTGGGCTAACTGAATTACAAGCTTGCTGCCTTTGTCTTAAGTCAGTTTTATTACTGTGTCAAAACCAATCCTGTAACAACAACAACAACAACAAAAAAGTTGCTATCTTGTGCTTAATATATATTTGACTTTATTTTTAAAGACTTGCATGTTGTGGATTTATATTGCCTAATAATAGTTTTAATTATTACTACCAAGTGTCAAAGGTGTATTCAGCTTGTACCCCTCTGGTATTCAAAGGATTAACACACCCTTCAAAAATCTATCATTTGAAATAAACCCCCCCCCCCCCCCCTCATTCTCAAATGTCAGGTTATGGTCTTGTGTAAGTCTCTTCTCTGTCTATTTTGTCTTTTGTTGGTGCAGTCATTGGGTTGCTTCCTGTCTGGTAACAATGAAAGTACAGCACATTGCGTGAAGTCACGAGTCCAAGGGATATTGTTTTGCACTTAGACAGTTCTGTATTTCTCCTTGGACTGGATTAGCAAGCAACTCGCTTACAGTTTTGAAATGAGGCTTGGGGTTTGTCTCATTGAAAGTGACCAACAAACAAGGTGACTTCTTGATCACTCCCCAGGGAGGGAAAATATAAATGCGAGAAATCAGAAACACATCTGTCTAACAAGTAGACAGATGGAAAGACCATTGCATCAGTCAGGAAGTTGTTTAAGGTGCTCCCTGGAGAAATGTTTCAGAGCTCTTTGACTGCTGGGATCTTGTTACTGTAGAAATCATTTCAGAGCTTTGTGAGGTTGTAGTCTTATCCTTGTCTGGTAATCCTGGGTCTTTCACACAGTTTCATGAGAAGATAACTTTAAGGCGGGATCAAATTACATTGAAGGCACTGGGCTGATCTTGTGTTGGTTTGTGGCCTCTCTGGGCACTAGGTAACTGTATAGTTTAAAAAAAAAAAAAAAAAAAAAAAAATATATATATATATATATATATATATATATATATATATATATATATATATATATATATATATATATATATATATATATATAAAACTGAATAAATTATACTAACTAGCAGAGCTGGACATTTTGCAGATCTCCAGCTATTGGACTAAATCCACAGCTGACTGCTGTTTGTAGTCTGACAATAGATGGAAGGCTGTTTGGTATGTGTGATTAATAATAACATAAGAAGTAACTAAACCAGAGAAATAAGAATCCCATTGAATTAATTTGGGTTATTAACACCTTGGATGTTAGAGCAGTCTTGAAACGCTTAAACTGATTGGAATTTGTATATGTCTCCCCGCAGCACAGTTGGGTTTGTTACAGAATTGTCTGTATGTGATAATTCCCCCCCCCCCCCCTCTCTCCCCATAAGGCACAGATTGTAACTGTATACAAATAATAGAGCAGAAAAAATCTCATAGCAGCACCAATCCCTCACTATATACATGACTTGTTGGGGTACAAAGAGGTATGAGGTTTAGTGGAGGAAAAAATTTACTTTTATTTGTGCCCTTCTAAAAAAAGCGATTTAAAAATAAAAAGCAATCCTTCATTTATGGTAAAGTCACAGTTAACATGATATTCGTCTTCAATTATATACAAATGTTACTAGCGAGTATTCATTGTAACAAGTCTTTGTACCCCAGCAAGTCTTGTATATAGATGAGGGATTGGTGCTGTTGTGAGACAGATATTATATATATATATATATATATATATATATATATATAATATATAAATTTCCCCCCTGCTATCTCTTTATTATTTGTATACATTTGATTTAGATCTCAAGCACAGCCTACTTATTTTGTGAATAACCTGTGTTTACTAGTATATTCAGGAGTGCTTCTGACATATTGTAACTGTTTCTGCTTTATTGCTGCAGTGCCTGTCCATTGTGGGGCTGTATGGAAATCTTCTAGTCTCACTGCTGTTCAGTTTATATGTGGTGGTGTTGTGTTTTTTTGTTGTATTTGTGTGTGAACAATTTCTCCATATCATTCAAATTTTCATCCAACTTGTCACATTGGACGCTAACTTTATTATTTGCGTATTGCTAATGTTTAACAACATTTTAACATCCATTGCCCAACAACACATTTAACCATGTTACTATTTACTGATGGTTTTTTAAAACTCAAACTCTGCCCAGGGTAAATGATCACTGGTGGTGTCATTTAAACCCATACTGTAAATATCCTTTATTAGGTCATAGTCCCAAGTACTTGGCAGTTATTAGTCATTTGTACAGTAATGACTGTGTGGGACAAGGAGGCTGAAAAAACAGTAAATGGCTAACCTTCGGATTTAAAAAAAAAAAAAAAAAAAGTCCTTAAATGCAGTGGCATAGCGGCATTAGTTTGAACATTTTATTTCGAACATGTTGATGGTATGAGTCTACTAATTAGCATACAATCTTAACAGTATTTCTCACACTGAATTTCCACAAGAGGGACAATGATTTCTCTGGAACACTGTTAACCCTTTGAGTGACAGGTATGCAATGCATTGCTTACCCCTCTGTCACTCAAAGGGTTAAACTGGATATGGGGAGCAGTGGTAGGATGGGACAGTGTATGTGTGGAATATGTACCTTTTTTTTTTTTTTTTTTTTTTTTGGAAACTTACACAGGGCAAAGTAATGTGTGTGTAGCCCCTGTGACTCAAAGGGTTAAGTGATAACTATTACCATTCCCACACATTTTGAACTGTTAGTGTGTATTTGGTATTATACAGGGATTTCAATGTTAAACTAAGGGCTTCCCCAACTGTAAAGACATTTTAAGAGTATAAATGATGGGACAGTCTATATTTTAGCAGTCAACCATTGGATGAGGGTGCTGGCAGTTGTAGTGTAGGCTGCCCATCGCTGCATTAGTACAACTGGTTCATCTCACGAACAGCATGTGTATCTATATATAATATATATTCCGTAATGCATACCAGCAGTTTTTATGCAGTAGTCCTAAAATGTCTGTTGTGCAAGGCACATGATCTAAAACATTAATCTTAAACTTTGAAAATTGTCGTCTGCATTAACTTTTTTTGAAAACAAGTTCTGATCTTTGCTTTTATAGGTTATGCAAATTATGATATGCTGTGCAGGCACTTCCTGTAGTAGTTCTGCATTAACTCTTCCATTCACTAACTGTTTAAGTTGTAGGAAGTTAGCAATGTTAGCGAGTGCGGGAGGTAATGTATGGTTAATACAGGAAGTGCCTGCAAAGCTTGCCTTAAATTAGTATGATGTGTAAATAACTTTTAGATTAAAAAAACAAAAACAGTTTTTAAAACACTGGCAATTTTTAAAAGCACTTGCAAAATTCACTAAAGTTTTTATGTAATAGTGTTAATTTTTAATGTTTCTTGTTCAAATGATTTCATGCTCTTGGTGTGGATAATGTCTGCTCTGTTGTACAAGTTAAAGTCTGTATAAGTTGTGTGTGTGGTGTGGTTTTTTTTTTTTTTTTTTTTTTTTTTTTTTACCTGCTTTCTTCCCCTTAACATGACACGGTCGGTGGTGGACAATCAGCCTCTACAGCTGAGGAGTAAAATTCCCACCATCCCGAGTCAGCCAAAGGCTGGCTGGAAATGTCAGTTGGTAGTCCTTAACAGCTGGAGAGTTTCTTGTTTTCCACATGAAACATTCTTGGTAAATATGTCTGTCAAGACACTGTCAAGTTTTCTTCACTTTGCTGATACTCTAGATGGGACTGTCACTAAAGTTTATTGTCCCAAAGAACATGTTTCAGAACTGTACCATGTAACAGTCATGTCAAAGGACCATACAGGTGCAACGTATTGCTCGTAGTAGTGTCCTTTACTACAAAAACACCTTAGAATGTGTGTGAGTGTGAAGTCCATGTGTACACTCCACACTATTTATCCCTTTGAGTGGCAATGGGGATACAGAATGCGTTGCATACCCCTTTGGCACTCAAAGGGTTAAACACACTGCTTTTCTCTGTGTTTAACATTGTGTCAAAAAGTTAGAAGGGGAAAAGTTAACTAACATTTTCTACCACTAAATAAAACTGACTTGTGCATGTAGCTGGCTCTCCATTCCATGTATTTACAGCCTGTCAAACATTAGCCAGGTAACTCAGAAAAAGGAACACCAGATCTTGCATAAATGCGTGGAGTAGTGTCATTGATTCAACTATCATGGGACCTCAATAGTTAACCATTTGAGTGCAAGAGAGGTAAGCGCGATACATTGCTTACCTTTCTGGCACTCAGAAGGTTAAAACACAAATATGAAATGTTTCTACATTTTGGGAAAGGCCTAGTAGTTTTGTGGAGTGTGTGAAAAATTGTGTGTGTGTGTGTGTGTGTGTGTATATGTGTGTGTGTGTGTGTGTGTGTGTGTGTGTGTGTGTATGTGTATATATATATATATATATATATATATATATATATATATATATATATACACACACACCATTTCCCCCCGCCCCCCCACAAATACGTATGTATGTGCAACATTGGCGATGGAGAGTGTATGTATGTGTGTGTATTGCACATGGCATTTTGTGTACATCAGTTTTCCTGTTGTATATAGTGTCTTGCGTGTAGAATTTGGGTTTTACTTTTTGCATATTGTGTTAACTTTGTTAATGGGAGGGTGAGTGTAGAGGGAGGTGGTGGAGGGTGAAGTCCTTGCACATATTTTCACAGTAGTGGGCAGGTGGACTATGCCTCTGCTTGCCCACTCCTGTGAAAATCACTTCCATGCTTGCATCAATGGTACAGGTAGTATAGATGAGATGCATAGCTCCTCCTTACTGCCACCCCAGGGTGTGTTTGGCTTCAGACAAAGTTGTAGGTCAGGCCTAAAAAGTTGAAGTCCTTTGCTACTAGCCAGACCTGAAAAGTTACTCGCCACTGCAAGCCAAAACATACCCACCAGGGCTGAATTTCTACTCGCCAGGGCTAAATTTTCACTCTCCATTGACGAGTGGAAATTTTGAGCCCTGTTGTAGGTTATGTGATGTTTGCTTATTTATATAATATCTGTCTCACTCTTTTGAATGCTACATGACATCAGTGTATTATGTTGTAGAACCCTCATATCCTGGGAGAAGCAGCACCTTGGACTGGGGTAAACAGCAAGACTGTGACTTACATCTTGTGTTTTGTGTTTACCTCTCTGCTTTGTACAAACTGTGTAAATACTCTATCTGCTATGTTTGCTAGAACTTTATTTTCATTATTCCTAATCAGTATGAACATGATCTCGATATCCTATTTATATCTATGATGTTCCAGATCAATAAGTTTTGAATGCCTCTCTCATCAGTGTCAGACGCTAGTGTGGGAAGAGTCGGTAGGGGTTTCAGGGAGGTATTGAAATTGAGTCGCCCCCTCCATCTACAGTAACATGGTGATATGCTTAACCCCTTAAGGACCCATGACTTATATATATACGTCACGGGAAAACTTGCTTAAAAGGGACAGTAATATTTCACAAAACCGATCCAATTAATCCTCCGTTATTTGTGCCACAGAGTGTGTTGTTTCAATACTGTCAGCGAATGAAAGTATCCTCCTCCTGCCCCTTTTACCTAGTGTAAGCCACCTCCCCTCAGATGTACAATCTGGTCTTGATACCAGCCAGCTCACAGTAAGGGACAATCTTCTTACTGTGAGAACAATGAAAACCCTGCCCCCTTGACAGGTTTTTCCTTATGCTAATTGAAGATTGTTCCTCTATGCAATCCATCTGGACACCACCTTTCTGTTCTGAGGTGAGCAGTGTTACATCTGTAAAAGGGGTGGGAGGGGGATATGTTATCATTCAATTACTCTTGAAGTAGAACTTGGACAGTATTAAAATAACTCTCCATGGCCCATATACTATGAAGATTAATTGGAGCTGCTTTTATTGTGAAACATTACTATCCCTTTAAGGATCAATGAAGTATATGTATGTCATGGAATTCAGGGGTCCCAGCGCAGCTGCATGCTGTTCCAAAAAAGGAAAGGGGGGGGGGGAAGACCTCTGGTCCTTAAGTTCCCTATGGTGATGTTTCTTCACTTCAGAATTGCCTAGAACACTGTAGAATTCTTCCCTGCCCATTTCATAAAATTCAAAACCAGGCTTCTAGCCTTCTAAGTTGAAATGTGCATGACAGACTTGGTAAAAATAACTGCATCATAGAGACAAATACAAATTCCCTCCTTCCTTTTTTATACCCCTTGAGTGCTAATGTGATTCTGTATTTTAACCGGTATTGGAGCTCCCAAGTCCATATGTTGCTTTAAAAGGTTCTCCATCTGGGTTGTCTTATGCTGCTAATGGAGGGCTATCCAGCCCTTATAAATAATGTAAGCTTTGTCTAATGGAGAGCCCCCAGGGATCGGAAGAAAGCATCATTACCAGGCTTTTCAAGCTGCTCAAGATCTCAGATTGATTTACAGCACTGATCTGGTGCAAAATGATACATCATGGCGACATAGGGCCATCCTGCAAAAGTGTGCTGTGTGAGCCTATATTCTCTAATCATAATTAAACTGTATTTGAGATGGCTAAATGAGCAAACTGGTGTAATGCATTACCAGTCAGAAACACTTGTTTGTCACATGGATGTGTCAAAGATGCTATCCATATACAGTACATGTGTAACTGAATATGAAGTTATCATTTCCCTGGACAAACAGGAGGCAGCACATAGTTTGCCTTTTGATGTAGACAGGGTTGGGCAGCCTGAGTCCTCCAAATGATAAGGACTACAATTCCCATTGTCCTTGGTCAGCCATCAGTAAATGTCATTTTGCTTTAAAGATCTGTTTCCAGTTCAATACGGACCACCCTACCAATCTAAGAACATGCAAAAGACATGGCAGCTGTATGAATTCATTTTTTGTAGGCTATTACAAAACCTGGTTTTCCAAGCTTTACTTTGTCTGGTCCCGCAAAAATGTTTACTTTAGAATAGTCACAAGGTGATGCTTACAGATGCATGAACCCTTTAAAGCACTAGTCAGATATATCCAACCCAATAAATTGTGACATTTGCACAGAGATTCATATATGAATTGCAGCACTCTGAAATACCAGAAACACTTTTTTTTTTTTTTTTTTTTTTTTTCTCCATCCAGTGAGACACTCACGTTTTTTGGTGCAGTCCCTCCCTTTTATATGCCTGAAGACAGGGATTCACACCCTCCCAAAAAGCTTGCTTTACTGTGTGCCAAAATAAGTAGGTTAAAGCCCTAAGAACAGTTTCTGGTATCCTGAGTGCCACCAGTTACATATATAAATCTGTAATATGCTTCATGAAGCAGAAATGGTGTGAGGAGTAGAAGTATGAATGTCTTAAGATCCAGCTACCCTGAATCCCTTGAGTGCCAGAGGGGTATGCAAAGCACTGTGCTGCAATGTGTTGTGTACCCCTCTGGCACTCAAAGGGTTAAGGACTGTTAATGTGGGTACCACTGACTATTACATTTGCATGGAGTCCATTTGTGCATTTATGAAAGTACATTTTTCTGTTGCCAGATAAGACTATTAGAACTTGCTTTGTTGGTTTTACTTGTAATAAAATGAGGGGGGGGGGGAATAGTTAAGTGTATAGTATAGGAATTTGTTTTAGTGTAAATAAATGGAAATTACATAGTATTTCCAGATAGGACTAAAGAAATGAAGAATGATGATCAGGACATTTGTGTAGGAATAGTTTTCCAATGTTGGTCCTCAGGGCATACCAACATCATGGGGTTTTAAGATGTCTATTAACAGTGAATTGCTCTGCTCGTGCTTTTAACCCATTCAGTGCCAGAGGGGTATGCAACTCATTGCTCTGCAATGTGTTGCATATCCCTCTGGCACTGAAAGGGTTAATCCAGGATATCCATAAAACATGCTCTGTTTTTATACTCTGAGAACTGTTAAGTGTGTAGATTGGGTTTCTATTGGTGTCTGACATTCTCCTCAGCACATCGGCTGTCATGTTAATGGCAGTCATTTAAAAAAAAAAAAAAAAAATTGCCAAATGATTCCGGAGTCCCCGAATGACGTACAGACGCACGGAGACCCGGACTTCCGGTACTACTTCCGGGACTTACCAGGTACGTCGTCCTATCACTAAGTGACAGTTTTTGCGGGACGTACCTGGAAAGTCCATTGTCTGGAAGGGGTTAAAGCACCTAGGGCCATATGTTCAAAGAAGTAGTGAAATAGCTTTTGTCTTTTGTAACGACTTTTCAAAGTGCAGTGTCGTTGGCCTCATTAATATTTTCAGAGTGTCTGTTATGATTGGAAGTATGTCGTTTGCCCTGACTGAAACTGTCGTATGTAACAAAAAAAAAAAAAAAGTCTTCACTAACGACAAAAATACACATTCCCTCCACTTTTTTCTTAACATACAAATTTGTCTTTTGAAAGACTTTTTTTTTTTTTTTTTTTTTTTTTTTTTTTTTTATTTTCCTCTGTACAACACTGGAGAATAGTTTCGCCCTGCCCCTTTGTCCGTCAGATCTTGAGTTGTCATACACAATGGACGTTACTAGTTTTTATGTCATATACTCTATAGAAAATGTTGTTCATGCATTCGATTGCTTATTTTTGTCATTCATACGACAATTTTTTGTCGTTATCCCTTTGCACATATGGCCCTTAGTCTCATATGAAATGATCATATACAACACATTAATCCTAGTTTGTTTTTGTTTAGAATTGTGCCGTCTCCCTTTTTAATGTAGTACAAGTGGGGAAAAAAGTTGTTTCAATCCTTAAAGGGATAGTAACACTTCGTTTTAACTTTATTTTATTTTGTAGGCATTAAAAAAACATGAAGAATGATATAAGGCATATCTCTCAAACCTTTATGGTTTATGAGATATTCACAAGCAAAGTTCCCCTCCCCGCCCCTTTTACCTAGTGTAAGCCATCTCTTCTCAGATGTGAGTCTGGTTGTATGACAGTACAGATAACAGAAGGGGACAATTTTCTTTGTATGAAAACAATGAAAGCCCTTCCCCCCTTGACAAGTTTATCAGCTTTTTCCATTATCTTAATTGAAGATTGTCCCTCTCTGCAGTCTACCTGGGCATCTCCCTTCTGATATGGTTGAACAGGGGGGGGATACTTTGTTTGTGAATATCTCTTAAACCATAAAGGTTTCAGAGATAAGACTTATATCATTCTTCATGTTTTTTTAATGCCTACAAAATAAAATAAAGTTAAAATGAAGTATTACTATCCCTTTAATATTGACTTATTGCCAGCCTTATACTACCTGAATGACATGGCAGCTTGTGACTTCTCTGAATGTTTGCAGAACAGCACCTAAAAACACAAGGGGGAGATGCACTAAGATGTGATAAAGCAGATATTACTTCTCCAGTTCTACTTTACTACTTTATCATGTCTTAGTGCATACCCCCCCCCCATGTCTTCATACTTGCAAATTTCATTCTGACCAATAAAGGTAGTAAGCAGTAGGATTAGGTAACTTGTCTAAAGAAATTGTCACCTGAAATATACAATCTCATCTAAACAAGAACAAACGATGTTAACCCTACCTTATGCAGTCTGTGAGAATTTCCAAAAACACACACAGTGTAAGTCTGTACAGGTGAGAGGTGGTGGGATGTGATCACACAACCCCCCCCCCCCTCATGTGGAACAGGCCTGCACGGTGTGAAAACTCTCATGCCTTGTTCATTCCATTTGTTTGTGTGCATGCATAGTGGCATTATGCGACATCCCCCCCCCTCCCCCACACCTACATCTTCAACTCTGCCAGTGTTTTGTGCTCCTACAGATCATGGCACATGAAAGAGGCATGTGAAACCTTAGGTGGCAGGAAGCGGTTCCTAGTCCCCATGATAGACACATGCATCAAGAATTAGGGATGCAAGGGGAGGGTGGAGAGAAGTTACTCATTAGCATGGGGGATTGTCGAACTGGAGTGCCCTCCCTTACACATCGCCAGCACTTTACTCTCACAGCAGGGTTGTCATCCCCTGCTCCCCCACTTGCTGTGTGTGTGGTGTGTGTTCTGTGCTCCCACCTCAGCATCACAAACCCTTTCAGTGACAGTGATTTCATAGCCCTGAGGCACTAAAAGGAGTACAAAGGTTGTAGTGTTTAAACCCTTGAGGACCAGAGGGTTGTGAAATGTGTTCAACATTTTACTGGTCCTCAAGGGGTAAGGTATATGTTTCACAACATTTTTACCCCTTTCAGTGCAATAGAGCTATACAGTGCACATCCCCATAGCACTGAAAGAGTTAACGCAGGGCAGCTGCTGTCTGTGCTCTCCAGAGTAGAGATGGCGAGCTGTCCACTGACTCCATAGAGAGCTACAGGGAGATCCCAACATCAGAAAAGACAGCTATAGGAGCTTAGTGCATGTGGCGATGTGCCACATTAACATACAAACACATGTACATCACTGACAATGGCTCATTGACATGTATTTACATATGCAAATTAGCAATTGTTGAACAATTGTAAACATGTCAAAGGCATTTTGGATTCTTGGTGATTTCGACTGACCCTTTTTCTGGATGTGAGAGGAGTCACAGGGATGATTTAGACTCCTTACTGCATGCTGTTGATATGCCATCAACCCACCATATTGCCACCCTGGCCCCTTATTGCCTCTTAGTGCATGTACACTTGCTCTGATATTGGAACATTATGCAAAATCCACTGTGTCTGGTTGAACAGGAAAATAATTCCAGTTTTAGCTAATTGATATTAATGAGTCTAAGCAGCTCTTAAAGTGACAGTCATATGTGTACTCATGCAGAATTGTATAAAGCAAAATAGTATTTATAAACTATTTTATTTAAATTCACACTGTTGTGTCTGACAGGGATCTATCTGAATTGTTGTCAAAAGATTTAGCTTTTGGAACTGTGAAAGCTGAGCGTGAAACAATCTAGAAGAGCTTCCCTCTAAATATCCCTGCTTTTGTAGTTCCTGACTGAGAGAATTTGTGAAACAGATCTAAATGTTACATACATAAAATATATATGCATTGTGACTTTACATGTTATGTTAGCCCAGATGGAGGTTTTGTGGATGTGTTCTAGAGAACTCTTCATTCAGGCTGGAATGTCAAGTTCCCTTTAATTTATGAAAGTTATTACTGTTTAAAGTATATTTAAATGGATTGTACTTAGATAAGTTGTTATGAACTACATACAGTGGTAATTTAGGGAAAACAAACTGTACCATATGAGTCCATTTCCATTGATTTAAATCCAGTTGGACTGTTTTTCCCTTGATGCAGTTGGTTTGCTAAATGATTTTAATACATAATCATCATTGTTTGTTTATTTAACTAAGTTTACATGATATAGCTATGATGAAAATCCTCTATGAAAAGCAAGATTCTAACTACTTTAGCTTTTCTGTTAGCCATTAGATTTATGGTTTGCCTGCATGGGGCTAGATGAGAGTTCTGCGTCTTGACTCACAAAGGCTTATTTCTAGAATATTATGCTGCGTACGGCTTTCCTTCTCACGGATGGTTCAGATGTGGAGAAGCTGGTGTTTGGTGTATAATTATCTGTCTTTGATAACTAGCATCTTCTAACTCCATAGGTGTTTAAAGCATGTCTTCAAAGGAATGGCCACTTCCACCTCCACGGATATGACATCCAGCACAGATCTGCGAGAGGTCATAATTCTTAGTGGTTGTGGTCACAATAGGGGGGATGGTTATTAGGAGTTGCCGGTTCCATTATTTATTTATTTATTTACTTTTTTTTTTATTTACCTGATAACCTTTTGCCCCCCCCCCCAAAAAAAAAAAACAACAACAAACAAACAAAAAAAAAAAAAAGAGGGTTTCTTCATCCTGACCTGCATTCAGCCATTGCAGACAGGTTGGGCATTGTCTGATCTAACCTGGTGGTTCTAGCGCCAATGAAAGGTCTGGGTTTTCTCATCCAATCACTAGGCCTCTTTGAAGGGTAATGTTTGACACTTCTTTGTTCCCAAAAGTGCTATTTCTACTTTGCTTCCAGCTTTACATGAATAGTAAGCATTTGTAAAGATACACCTACTGCTGAGCCTTTCCTGTTGGGTAAAATGTGTTTTATGAACATTTTAAACATGTTTTACTTTATAAGTGCCGTCTGGTGCCTAGAGAGCTCGCCTAAATTTGACCTGATGTCATAAGTTTGTTTTCTATGGGAATGCGAGCCTCTGGCTATAGATCTGTATAGAGTTTAATAACCGCTTCATGACTTGTGAATAGAAATATCAGCAGTGGGAATACCCTTGTTTTATTCATATGGAAGATCCCTACAATAATTCTATAATCGGGGTTTGCTACTCCTTTAACACTACAAACACCATCCCAAGGGGCAGGAGTGGCTCCATGGCATTCTAATGTGCCACCTGTGAGTTCTCTCACTGACCGCATCTGCGGTTATCTGGAGTAATGACAAAGCAGATTCCTAGCATGCACAAACCATTAATACTATGGTGACAACCCTGTTTGGTGAACACTTACAGAATATAGGCCATATTTAGTAAGCTACAGTGGAACCTTTCTTGAGAATGTTCCTCACAATGGTGGACAAATAACTTCCCAAATGAATGATTAAAGGGATAATAATGTTTTAAAAAAAAAACAAAAAAAAAAAACAGCAGCTCCAATTAATCTTCATAGTATTTGGGCCATTGAGTGTGTTATATCAGTACTGTCAGAGTTGTGTTTCAAGAGTAATTGAAGGATAAAGTTTCCCCCTCCCGCCCCTTTTACCTAGCGTAAGCCATCTCTTCTCAGATGTGGAATCTGGTTGTAAGACCAGACAGATAACAGCAGGGGACAATCTTCTTCCTATGAGAACAATGAAAGCCCTGCCCCCCTTGACAAGTTTTTCAGGTTTTTCCTTATCTTAATTGAAAATTGTCCCTCTCTGCAATCTACCTGGGCACCTCTCTTCTGCTCTGGCTGAGCAGTGTTACATCAGTAAAAGGGGCAGGAGGGGGATACTTTGTCATTGAATTACTCTTGAACTACAACTCTGACAGAATTGAAATAACACTCTCCAAGGTCCAAATACTATGATAATTAGAGCTTAATTACTATCCCTTTAAATGGCTTATAGCACCTTGCATGCCAGTGTGTGTTCAATGCATTCAAGAGATTTAACCTCCCCATTTGAAGAGACTTTTTTTTTTGTTTTGTTTTTTTTGTTTGTCACCTGTGGTGCATCTGGTTTGCTCCAGAAGAGCTCATTGAATATGGCCATGGGGATTTAACCTTTTGAGTGCCAGAGTTGTACGCAATGCATTGTCCCTCTCTAGCACTGAAAGGGTTAAATACTGCAGTGCACTTATCGAATCTGACATCCTCAACTGTGTAAATAACCGAAGTTGGTTTAGTTTGTCAAGTGGTGGCTTCCTCCGCAAGAGGAAGACTGAGAGGATGTTAGTGTTGCTGTTGATGGAGTTATGTTCTATTTAATCAACACCCATGTAGTGGTAAGTTGAGAAAGTGACTACAACCATAAGTTCTGTTGCATACCTTTCATAGGAAACTAGAGCATTGCGACTGTCCTGTCTCCTCCCTGTCTGTCTACACACATCTGCAGCTTAGTTTATGTAAAAACCTATCTGTTATAATCTTACAATATACCAGCAGACATCCAAATTCTGCATGGAACGGAAATTGTCCAGCTCTAAATGGGCTTGTTCATAATAAAATGGAAAGCCCCCACCTCTTATTTTCCTGCCTAGATATACATGCAATTTTTTCCCCCTCCCGACTTTTTGAACTGACCATGGAAAACAGGTGGTGTTTTTACCAAAATGCACATCTGTGTGGGTGTGTATGAAGAAGCACAAAAGCAGGATAGCCGCTATATATAGATTTGTCTACTCAGCTCTAATTGCATAATTTAATCAGGGCCCTCTGTAACGGAAAGGCATCCATACTCCTCACAGGCATCAAAGGAAACATCTTTCCAAGCTGTATCCTTTTGCAGAGCAACACGCGGTCCCACACCACACACCCAATTGTTGAACCCCTCCACTGGGAAGGATAAAGAATGTCATTCTTTTGTCACTTAAACAAGCACTTCCTCTCTTCTGTAGCATTGGGAACAGGCTTTGCAGGTGAGCAACCTGAGGCTTTCCAGTTGTTAAAGCTGTTAATTCCCATTATCAGCCAGCTGTTGGGATAGATAATTACCCAAATTGCATTGGAGGCTGTATTCCATTTAGCTCTGTCTAATCCAGATATGGAACATTTTCTTCTGAAATGTCGCTTCTGTTTCTTAACTATTGGGGGTATTTTATGGAAGCATTGACAGCGGATATGGACCAGCTTTACCATGAAGTCTGCCCATTTTCCTGTCAAGATTGTGTAGTCTTGCATATTTTTTCAGATTAGACCTATGCCAGTCCTGGGCTTCTGTGTAGCTTTGTGGTTTTTTTTTTTTTTTTTTTCTGTCAAATTTGTCAAGCCCTGTCATACACTCTGAGACTGATACAGAGGGACTGTTGTAGCTGCTCCTGCACTCTACAAAGTTTAGCTGGGAGATGTATACTTCCGGGGTTACGTTCCAACTGAGAGTTCTGTTTTCTAAACTTTCCAAATGACTGACCGGAGCAGATTTTGAGGCTGTACAGTCTTTATAGGAGCAAATGTGGTATAACCTAATTGCCCTTTTAAATTAGAGTTAATATATAACTTCTTATTATGGACGGCAGCAAGAGGCCAGTACTCACAGGACTGCTAATGGTGAGTTGGAAGTCCTGGGAGTTGTGGCCTCTTGCTTATGTTCATAGATTCTGCTTAATTCCAATACCCAGGTATGGTCCTCTTCTGTGCATGTGGTGTAGCTAGGGCCATGCTCCTATAATAGTTTGTAACAGAAATTGTAATGGCAGCTGTTGGAGACTACACTTTCCATCACCCCCAACCAGCTAATGGCTTCTTAGTGATAGACTAGACCACCAACCATGGTAATGTCAGATGTTGCTTACCCCTAACTTCTCTTGTAGAATATTTCATTTTATTTGCTGATGGACATGGCTGTGTGTTTCTTTGCAGAGACAAGCATGTTCTTTACACCCACTCCCTGCCCTGGCTGAAACATGCATTTCACTAAACACTATGGGCCCATTTGCAGGAAGTTAAATGAGAAATTCTGGGGCAACCCTTCTTAGGTCACTGAAGTAGTATTTAAAAGCCCAATTAAGGACTAAGAAAAGAGGATTTAATGGTAAGTGCTCGATTCACCTCTTTATTTAGGGAATTATTTGTCCTCTACAGTGCAGATGGTTTGCCAGAGAACCTAGAATTGGACACTTAAGCAAAATGTGAATTAGATAATCAACAAGGCTAATCTACATTATGGTCTTTGGTCCTCTCTCACACTGCTATTTAGCCTGGTCACATGCTGGATACTTTCTAAGTGCCTCCTGTTGACTGACTGTCAAACAAGAAAACAAGCATTGGAATTATGCTGGTGTCCAGCCCTGGTGGTTGGTTGTGCACAAGTAGGACTGTAATCAACACAGTGCTGCATAGGAGCAGCTGTGAAGGGAGCTTTTTGTTTTTCTGTCTTGCCTCTTCCTCTCCCCACTCTTGTCTTTTTGTCTGCGTTTTATAAACCAATACTAACAGTCTGCAGAATGCCAGCTGTGCTTCTGGTTCTCTTTTTGAAAGACCCCATTGTTGAAGCATAATGTGTTCTCACTCTGACTTCTGCAATGAGCAGGATAAAACACATGGTCTCTTGATGGGTCCATGCTGTTATCTCGGCTAAAGAGGAAACAGTGCATGGCTATTTTGTTAATACTTCCTCCTGCTATTTCAAACAGTGCTGATTAAATATGGCAGTACAGTGCATGGCCCTCCTGGTAAAGAACTTCAAGCCTTATGCAGAAAGCAACAGATGAGAAATTCTGGAACAAACCATCTGTGTAAGGGGGGGCACAGATTTTAGATGGGGATTTTAATCCCTTGCATGCTTGAAATTTTAGACACATTGCTTCACAATCTGTAGAATTCACATATTTACAATACACTTTTAAATCCTTGTGGAGTATAGTATGGCCTACTGAGAGAGCAAAGCACAAGTGGTTTGACCTAGTCATTACCCTCGGAGACTCCTGTTTTTCTCTTGTGCAGTTAGTTGCACATAGATGAAGTTCCAATTTGTATACCAGTCTACGATCACTTTAAGGATGGCATTAATCTTTCACAAGAAAAGCCGCTCCGGTTAATCTTCATAGTATTGGGTCATGGAAAGTTATTTCAATACTGTCTGTGTTGTAGTTCAAGATTGAGTGATTAAAGTATCCACAGATCACATCAAGGAACAATCTTCTTACTGTAAACATAAGGAACCCCCCCCCCAACAGGTTTTCCCTTATCTTCACTGAAACTTGTCCCTCCCTACGATCCATCCGGACAGTCTTGCTGCTCTGAGCTGAGCAGTGTTACATCCGTAAAAGGGGCGGGGGGATACTTTATCATTCAATTACTCTTGAACTTATAACTCAGTCAGTACTGAAATAATGCTCTCCATGGCCCAAATACTAATGAAGGTTAATCAGAGCTTTTTTTAAAAAAAACATTACTATCCCTTTAAGGATAATCCAATATCAGGTTGCAATCCCCAAACAGTGTGCTTTGAATGTTACAGGAGTCTCAGGTCAGTCCAGCAATATGGAAATTTCATACATATCTCTAGTTGTATTTTTCGCTCATGGCGCCACTGACACACTTTTAGTAATTTCAGGGCGCACCCCTGCTATCTTACAAGTTGTCAAGGGAATATTAACCCTTGCAGCAGAGCCATATGGGGTATGCAATATGTTGTGTAACCCTCTGGCACTGAAAGGGGTTAAAGGAGAAAAGCAAATTACTTATTTACCACAAATGGAATACAATGAATAGTGTGTAATAATTAGCATAAATTCATGTATATCAGCCCTAATAAAAAGGGGTGTATGCAGAGCCCCAGAGTATCGCAGTGCCCTGGTTGATAGCACTGGTTAGGGAAGAGGTTCTCAAACTATACAGACACAAGGAGTGAGTGAAATGTATCCTAACTTGTAGCCTTGGGGTAGTCACATCTTTGACTTCCAGCACAACTCCCTTCATCCCTAACCAACCAACACTGGACAGAGATGATGGGAGCTGTAGTCTCCAACAGCAGAATGTCCTATGGTTGACAGACTATCCCTGAAAACATACATGCACTGCAAGTTGGGAACACATGACTTGCATAGTAATCAACTTGTGTGCTTCATGGTATGTACATTTGCTTTTCTAATTGTGTATTTAAACTCTTGTATATTAATTTGATAAATTGAGAAATACTGAAACTAAGAATAGTACAGCGAGAGGAACAACCTGACCTTCACTAAGCAGAGGTCGCTACATTCACAGGGGGAGGGGGGTGCAGGGAGTATGAATGTATGTTCATTTGCAGCCAATATGTTGAGTTTACTGAATACTGCCAGAAGACTAAGTGTCACATCTGGATTCCTCCCCCAACCTAACCTATATTTTGTTCTTCCTAGATGCTGCTGGTCTGCTGGGAACCACTGGCTGTCACTCCTACACTGGCTAGCTGTAACTTTTAGCTGGGAAGCTAAAAATAAATAAAACTACTGGTTATAATTTCGGACTGGAAATATTTCCAAGCAATCAGACCTAAAGTGGACTAGTCACAATGAATGTGACAAGCTTATTCTCATTCACTAGCCCAGCAGTGAAGAGACTGTTGGGTTGGAAACAGGGAGATGAGGAAGAGAAATGGGCTGAGAAAGCAGTGGATGCCTTGGTGAAAAAGTTGAAAAAGAAAAAAGGAGCAATGGAAGAGTTGGAGAAAGCCCTTAGTTGTCCCGGTCAGCCCAGTAACTGTGTGACCATTCCACGCTCTTTGGATGGCAGGCTACAGGTCTCTCACCGCAAAGGCCTCCCACATGTGATTTACTGCCGTGTGTGGCGCTGGCCGGATCTGCAGAGCCACCATGAACTAAAACCTTTGGAGTGTTGCGAATATCCTTTTGGTTCAAAGCAGAAGGAGGTTTGCATCAACCCTTATCATTATAAGCGAGTGGAGAGTCCTGGTAGGTACCATGTATGTTTATTATAATGTGCATCTAAACATGAGCGCTCACAGGACCTCCCTTTTTTGTTTAAAAAAAAAAAAAAAAACCTGTTTAGTATTTGAAATGTCGTCCTATTGACCTTCAGTAATAACACTTTTAGTGCCAGAGGGGGTATGCAACACATTGCAAAGCACTGCATTGCGTACACCTCTAGCAGTCAAAGGGTTACACCTTTTTGGAGGTGTGTGTTTAGGCACTTCTTTTAAGTGCTCCTGTTTTTCAAAGATGCTGCCTAGGCTATATATTGGTACACTGAGTGCGGAGTTGTGCTATATTGTAGAGCAGTTCTGGGCTAACAAGTTATGCCACAGGGGATAAAAATCCACTAAATTCCCATTTATTCAAATGGTTGTGATATCTCTAGCCCCTGTATTTGTTTCCTCCAGCTTTGGCATCTAGACTGAACCTCCTGTACCCCCAGTTCCTCCCTTCTTTTTAACTTTACCAAAACATGTTTAAACGTGTTTCACTGGAAATGGAATAGAAACCCATCTCTTATTAAACCTGTATTCTAGTTTACTTCTGTATAGTAATTCTTTCTGGGTTATCTTTATAACAATATATTGATTAGAGGCTGATTTTAATGCTTTGAATTTGAGGAGAGTCCAACACATTTCATTGGTTACCCTACTGACCCTCAAAGGGTTAATACTTGTGGCAAGCCAACTGCCATGTAAGGGACACATTTAAAGGGATAGTAATACTTCGTTTTGACTTTATTTTGTAGGCATTAAAAAACATGAAGAGAGTCTTATCTCTCAAACCTTTATGGTTTATGAGATATTCACAAGCAAAGTTTCCCCTCCCCACCCCTTTTACCTAGTGTAAGCCATCTCTTCTCAGATGTGGAATGCAGTCCATAGACCAGACAGATAACAGAAGGGGGACACACTTATTCCTTGAAAACAATGAAATCCCTGCCCCCCTTGACAAGCTTTTCAGCTTTTTCCCTTATCTTAATTGAAGATTGTCCCTCTCTGCAGTCTACCTGGGCATCTCCCTTCTGATCTGGTTGAAAAGGGGGGGGGGATACTTTGTTTGTGAATATCTCTTAAACCATAAAGGTTTCAGAGATAAGACTTATATCATTCTTCATGTTTTTTTAATGCCTACAAAATAAAATAAAGTTAAAACGAAGTATTACTATCCCTTTAAAACCAATTTTAAATATAGTTTTAAATCCTTCATTGCTTTTCAATGTGTTGGAGATCCCTTTCTAGCATTCTAGAGGTTGTAAGCACCTTTTAAATTTGTGGGAATTTATTTCGTATTTGTGTCCTATGGTGCAGTAGGTTGGCTCAATCGCTCCAATTCTTATTTAGCCTCCTTGCATAAAACAGTGGGGCAATTCTGTGCCAAATCAGTTGCTCCATGGGTGTTTTTGATGGGACTTTTCAACACTGGCGCATTCCCACGTTCCCTTTGTGGTTGATTTGCCCAGTTTGTCCTTGCGTAAAAGGCCATTAAATCTAGTCACAAGTTAACACACTGAATGGGGTACAAGTAAAATGTCTCTTGTTTTGAATCTAGAGAGGCCAACATATTGCTTCTCAGTGCATTGGTGATATCTCTAGTATTAACCCTTTGAGTGCCAGATGGGTACAAAACACAATGTGCTGCATATCCTCTGGCCCTCAAAGGGTTAAAGTAATTGGAATGTAAGGAGGGTGGGTGGGTTTTGCACAAAACTTGTTTCACGTTACTTTTATGCACCGGGCCAGTATTGATTCCTACTGCATATTTTTCTCCAGCTACAAGTCATACAGGTGTATATAAAAATCTGAAGAGAGCAATATTCTATTCTAATGAGTTCACTCAACATTATTTGTTTCACTATAAAAGCACATAAGGGCTAACAGGTTTTTAATATGAAATTCTCAAACAATAGTCCCACTGGGGACACTAACATATAGGTAATGTTATGAACTTGATAATTTTTAAAGTTGATAGCTTGTCAACTTTTTTTTTTTTTTTTTTTTTCTCTTGTGTATACAGCAGACAAGTAAACCCTACTTTTTTGCATTCCATTTGTTTCATGTATATCTCTGCCTCTAGGTGACACCTTCTGACTATAAACAGGTTTCAGTGGATCGGAAGTAACAATGGTGGTGGGCAGATATTTAACCATTATCACTAGTCTACGATTGCTAAATAGTATAGATACAACTGTTTGAAAGACTCCTATCTCAGTCCTCCTGTTAAACTCCTGTTTACAATACTGGATCCTGTCTTTGTGTCACTGATTACTTAAGGGAATAATGCGCTTTCTCTGTAGTCCAATACAGGTTACCGGTAACTTTGTGTAGGCGATCAGCCCCTTTAATAGGCAGGAACAAGTGACTGCTGGGTGGAGCCTTCCTCCTCTCCTTAGCTTGCAGCTAGCCAACCCCAACCAGTAAGATTTGTTCCTTGGTCAAGACACACGCAAGAGAACAGTTCTGCTATAGTTTTAGCTTTTTTATTTTTTGTTAGATATGGAATACCACCATTAGGTGGATTCCCATCACCCAAATGTGGATAGCTCAGTTTTTACCAGGTGTTTTTGTGGACCTAAGCCCTGGGGGGGGAATCTTGGCTGCAAGTTCTTTCCCCAGGAGTTGCCCACTGAGACTCGTGCTCTCTTTGGGTTTATCTGTATGTCTGTGAGGTGTTTGAAGCAAGTTTCTGTGGTAACTTAACCCTTTTGCTGCTGATTAGGGGGGGTTGGGCACTTTCCCTACTGGGACCAGTGTTTATTGGGTCTACTGATTTATTCTAGTGGGTTTTTGAGTGGTTTTACATTTAGGTATTCACCTCGTTAACTTTGTTCTGTCCCACGTTTACCACATAGACGCCATTGTTCCATTCACTTCTATGGGACTTTACAGTTTGGGACATAGCTCTGCAACTGCTCCAGGTAGCGAGATCAGAGATGGCTCATTTTGTGGGTTTGCCCTTGCTCTGTCATCCAGTCAATGTTCTGGAGATGTTGGGGGCTTTAGGGGGCTTTGAGCACTGTTGGGGTACTCAGCGAAACTACATTTTCCATGAGCGCCCGCTTTGCGCACTCGTTTCCGGTTGGCTCTCGTTGTGGCAGCCATTTTGTGTATTCACAGATCTAGTATCCTATGCAGGGCTTGGACTCTCCTTCTCTCTCCTTCCCACCCACAGGTAGGCGGCCGCTTAGGCCACTACCTCTCTGCTTGGCAGGCCTCTGTGGCGGACCCGTGTGTTTTACAGATGGTGGCTACGGGGTACAGGATTCCCTTTGTTTCTCGTTCTCCCTTGGGAGCAGAAAAGCATCACCATTTCGAGGAGGTTATACAAGCCTTTCTGGACAAGGCAGTCCTAGAGCCAGTTCCCCCTCAGGAAAGGTGCTTGGGATTCTACTACACCATCTTTGTAGTTTCCAAGAAGGATGGGGGCTGTCGTCCCATTTTGGATCTGAAGGATCTCAACTCGCTTGTGGTCAGGTCCCAATACCCGTCTACAGGGTTACCTCTGGAAGGAAGACGTTCATCTTCTGGCCTTGACGGCATGGAGATTGAATTCTCAATTTTGTAGGAGAGTATTTTCTTCTGGCGTGGTGGCTACTGTGCTTAGGGCCCGTAAGCCTGTTTCCTCTAAGGCCTGCCATCTAGTTTGGTCTATTTTTCTCTCTTGGTGTACTGACAAAGACCTGTCTCAGGATTTTGACCTTCCTACGGTTCTTTCCTTCCTCCAGGATGGTGTGGATAAGGGTCTCCGTCTTAGTTCTCTTAAGGTTCAGACTTCTGTGCTCTGTCTTCTTTCAGAGGTATCTTGCTATCATTCCTGATGTCAAGGTTTTCTTCCAGGGTGTTGCTCATACCAGTCTGGTGTTTATGTCCCCTGCTCCTCAGTGTGATCTTAACCTGGTCTTGGGAGTACTTCAGCATCCTCCCTTTGAGTCTTTGGCTACCATTCCTCTACATCTGCTGACATGGAAGATGGCCTTTCTCCTGGCGATTGTTTCTGTTTGCCAAGTTGCAGAGCTGCATGCCCTGTCTTGTAGACCACCCTTTTTGGTGTTTCACAAGGACAAGGCGGTGCTTCGCACCTCACAAGAGTTTCTCCCGAAGGTGGTGTCTGAATTTCACTTTAATCAGGAGATTGTGGTCCCTTCCTTCTGTCCTAACCCTACCTCTGAAAAAGAGGGATCTTCGTCTGTTGGATGTTGTGCTTTGTCTCAAGTTCTGTGTGCATCGCACTGAGTCCTTGAGGTTGTCTGACACACTCATTTCTGAGGGTCCTAGGACAGGGAAGCCTGCTTCCAAGGTTAGCATCGCTTGTTGGTTCAAGTCTAGAATTCGTAAGGCTTATGAATTTCGGAAGAAGCCTGTTCCCTTCAGGGTCACAGCTCATTCTGTGAGGTCTATTGTGGATTCTTGGGCCTACAAGAACCAGGCCTTTACTGATCAGTTGTGCAAGGCGGCCACTTGTTCGTCTGTGCATACTTTTTTTTTTCTAAACACTATCGTGTGGATGTGCTGGCTTCGGCTGATGCCAGTTTTTGGAGGAAGATCCTGGAGGCAGCCTTGCCTGTCTAGGATCTCTTTAAAGTTCCCAGTAACCTGTATTGGATGACAGAGAAAAGAGGATTTTAGTCTTACCTGTTAAATCCTTTTCTTAGTCCATACAGGTTACTGGTCTCCCACCCTGTCAAGGGACCATGCTTGGCTCTCCTGTGGCAGAACGTGGGGGTCCTTTCGGGTTCATGCTCACAGGAGTCTTCCTTTATCTTCTTACTACCTAGTCAGTAGTTAGTTTTCAAATCTTACTGGTTGGGGATTGGCCAGCTGCAAGCTAAGGAGAAGAGGTAGGCTCCACCCAGTGTCACTTCTCAATTGTTCCTGCCTATTAAAAGGGGCTGATCGCCTACCCAAAGTTACCAGTAACCTGTATGGACTAAGAGAAAAGGATTTAACAGGTAGGACTAAAATCCTGTTCTAAGTGTGTTTAATGATCTTGCAAGTGCAGTTTATTAATCCTCCAGTTCTAGCTCTGAGTGGCCGCCTGGTTTTCATTGTGATGCAAGGCTTATGTGTTCTGTGATTTCTCCTAAACCACTTGAATCTTAAAACATTAATCCAGTCTTTATATATAATAATTCGGCTAGCCAAGAAATTGTAGTGTGTGGCATTTGTAATGCTGATGGTTTCCCCTTGCCACCTGTGTTAAGCAACATTGGCAGGACTGCTAAGACTTTGGCTTCTGTTCCAATGAAAGCATGTTCTGATGTATCTTCCAGGCTGCCTTTTATGACAGTTAATTGTGCACATTGGTCTAAGCTGGATACATTTTTTTGCTTGGTGAACATTACTCTTGAAGCCAATCCTTGCCTGCCTGTAACAGAACTTTTATTTAAATGGTTTGTGCTAAATAGCCTAAAGATGTATCCCCAAGGAGTAATGTGTGCTCTAAAGGGGCAGTGGCTGGTTGTAGACGAATGCCAAGCAAATAACATTTTTGCTTCTCCATATTATATATAATTATTTATTTATTTTTTGTAATTCAGACCTAATCAGTTGGGGGACGGGGTGAGGTGTTTGCAGTAACTGCAAACACAAAATCCAAGGCAATAAATTCCATAACTTTACTGCCCTTACTGTAAATGACAAATGCCTTTGTTTATTTCAAGAGCACCTTTTATGTAGTCTTAAAGAGAGGGTAATATTTCTACATAAACCAGTTTTCCTACCATGCACAGCATTTATTACAATGTTGTACAGTGTTTAGTTCATGCGTAATTATGTTATAAAGTACCCCCATCCAGCCTCTTATACATATGTAGCGCTGCCTCCCCTCAGAGGTCATCAAACCAGACAGCTCTCAATCAGGGGCAATATTCTGGCTGTCAGTATAAGGAAAACCATCATGGAGGTGTGGTTTGTTTTTTTCTCTTAAAGGGATAGTAATACTTTGTTTTAATTTTATTTTGTAGGCATTAAAAAAACATGAAGAATGATATAAGTCTTATCTCTCAAACCTTTATGGTTTATGAGATATTCACAAGCAAAGTTCCCTTCCCCGCCCCTTTTACCTAGTGTAAGCAATCTCTTCTCAGATGTGAGTCTGGTTGTATGACAGGACAGATAACAGAAGGGGACAATTTTCTTTGTATGAAAACAATGAAAGCCCTTCCCCCCTTGACAAGTTTTTCAGCTTTTTCCATTATCTTAATTGAAGATTGTCCCTCTCTGCAGTCTACCTGGGCATCTCCCTTCTGATCTGGTTGAACGGGGGGGGATACTTTGTTTGTGAATATCTCTTAAACCATAAAGGTTTCAGAGATAAGACTTATATCATTCTTCATGTTTTTTTAATGCCTACAAAATAAAATAAAGTTAAAATGAAGTATTACTATCCCTTTAAATCCAAAGCCCATATTAAATAGTTTCCACAGATTCCTCTAAGAGGCCAGACCCCATGGGTGTTATCTGGGAGGGTCAGAGGCTTGGCCTAACAGTTTACAGCCCTCTCAATCAGACCTGTCAGCAATGTTACTGCAGAGTTCTACCTGAAAAGTCATAAGGCTTCCCAAAACCTGCAATTTACAGCACACTTCCATAATGTTATAATCACATTCCTCATATTTTGTTTGAATATTTGGACACCAAATATGCTGGGTCTAACTGGTTGCAAAGTGGCTATTCTTGTAACTCATAGCAGGAACACCTCTCCCTGGCATGTTTGGTACCCACCAAAAGTGTAAAACCTGTGCATTCTAGATATATAGTTGTATTGAACCTTTTTACCCTATATATGTATACATGTTCTCCCTATTTCATATAATTTGGCTGTCCCCTGGATAAAACCCCATCAGAGCAAATGATACAATACATTTTATGGCAGTCCTATGTCCTGTTCTGGGGATGTTATCTGCTCATTCAGTTTTATGGCCTAGGACTGGTGCACTTTGAATAACATACAAAAAAAACACACACTGCACATACCAGGGGCCTGCAAAGGCCAAATCATGCCTTGGTATGACTGCTGTATTTTAGTTCACTGAGTGCTAGGTTGTGCTATATTAGAGCAATTCTGGGCTAACAAGTTTACACCACAGGGGACCAAAAAATCCATTGATTCAAATAGGTCTTTTAACCCCTTTAATGGTTGGGATATCTCTAGCCTCTGTGTTTTTCTTAAAACCTTGGCATCTAGACTTAACCTCCTTCACGCCCATTTCCTCCCTACTTTTTTACTTTACGAAAACATGTATAAAACATTTATACATCCATATGGGGGGTGGGGCTGAACTCTGCATTCAGTGCCTTGCTTTTTTGATAGATGATTCTCTGGACATGGTAGGCATTCGGGTGTACATATCTTAATATGTGCTGCCTGGGTCCAAAGATGAAGCGCTGCCCCCACCACCAAAACTATGCCCACCTGGAGAGCCACATGTTGACCAACTCTATCCCTATAAGGGTCTTAAACCCTTAATTGCCAAAAAAGTGTGCAAAACCTCTGATACTATTACAAATACAGTGTAAAGGGCGCTCTGTTTATAGACCTCCATCTATACAAAATAAGACCGCTACGAACCCAGTCTCTGGCCTAGTAAGTTTTCATTCTGACTCTCCTAACTTCTCTGATATCTGCACAGTGCAGTATGTTCACTCGCTGCTGCTACCAATGAGGGCAAGGTTGGATTATAGTCACTGTGTGTGTACAACTTATGGCGTGGCACGCATACGGCCAATCAACTCTATATATTATATAATTTTTTTTTAAAATATATATAATTAATTTGTCTAGCCACCTAGTGAGCCAAGTGGCTGAGGGCTGTATGAGGTAACATGAACTGCTGAGATCTGAGACAAAAAACAAGTGGATAAGAAGCCTAGGAAGCTATAGGAGTGGCAAATTGCTGCCCCTGTCAAAGTGCTGTCTGGGTCCCACATGTAAGGGCCGGCTCTGATCCTTCTATAATAGGCTGACCAGATCTCACCTTTAACCGGGGACACAAAGGAAATAGCCATTTTGCATTACTTCACTGAAATCAATGCTGTATGCATTTCTCCTATGCGTCCCTGGTTAAAGGCGAGGTCTGGTCACCCTATTCAATAACTTCCAGAAAAGTACAGTCCTACTACTCCTTGTCCTTGTTGTGAAAAGGCAAAACCATGTTTTAAAAGCTACAAAAAAACATAAATGTGATTTTGTCTTTGTTTGGTGGGGTGATGGTTTGTTAAGCTTCAAAACTGGAATTAAAATAAGCAGGAAATGTCCTGTGTTGTGGAATTCAAGCTTTTGTTTGCAAGGCCCCAGTTGGCTTGTACAAAGTGTGGAGGGAAGCTGCTGATCTGGAATGTATCCAATTAAAGGGGTAGTAATGTTTCACAATAAAAGCAGCTCCAATTAATCTTCATAGTATTTGGGCCTTGTATAGTGTTTTGTTATTTCAGTATTGTCCTAGTTGTAGTTCAAGAGTTATAAAGTATCCCCCTCCCATCCCTTTCACTGATGTAACATTGCTCCTCAGAGCAGCAGGGTGGTATCCAGGTGGATCACAGAGAGGGACAATCTTCAATTGGCATAAGGGAAAAACCTGTCAAGGGGGACAGGGCTTTCCTTGTTCTCATAGGAAGAAGATTGTCTGTCTCCTGCTGTTATCTGTCTGATCTATAGCAACCAGATTCCACATCTGAGAAGAGATGGCTTACGCTAGGTAAAAGGGGCAGGAGGGAGAGACTTTATCATTGAATTACTCTTGAACTACAACTCTGAAAGTATTGAAATAACACTTTCTATGGCTCAAATACCATGAAGATTAATTGGAGCTGCTGTTTTTGTGAAACATTACTGAGTTGCGCATCAAAGTGTCCGTTTTCTGTACACATACCTAACATTCATATTGTAGCAGAACACCACCAGCACACTCCTTCATTCCCTAGTTTTTGTTGCACTTTTTCCCATCCATACGAATATGTCTTGGCAGTGAGAACTGAATGGTTCTTCTCACACATGACACTCTCTAATTGCCTGCCGTCCAGTACTAATTAGCTGTATTAGGACAATGACTATAAAATAGATGTGTATGCATATTCACATGATTCAGGTGGTTTCTTTGGCAATAAAGGGGAACTCTAACCTCCATTTTAGTTATTCTTATTTGAATGTTCCATCACAAATGATCTTCAGTGCGGGGAACCGACCCCCCCATGAAGTATAGACTAAGATGTATGTTTTTGAAATTAAGAGCGTGATGTCACTTCTGGATAGGCTGCGATGATGGAGGATTCTGGCATGTGACTTGGCACACTCTTGCAAATGAGAACACTCCAGCTCACATGCTGGATTCCTCTGGAGGAGCTGGTAACGGGGAACTGGGGAGGGGAAGAGGTGAGGATTGAGTTGCACCACAGCCTGTCCAGAAGTGATGTCACACCCTTAATTTCATAAACTTGTATTTGTTTATACTGCATAGAGAAGAAAAAAAAACTTATTTGAATATCACTTGTGATTGAACAATCAAATAAGAACCTGAATGGATGTGAGTTCCACTTTAAAGGGATAGTAATGTTTCATAATAAAAGCAGCTCTAATTAATAATCATAGTATTTGGGCCTTGGAGAATGTTTCAATACTGTCAGTCGTAGTTCAAGAGCAATTGAATGATAAAGTATCCCCTCCCGCCCCTTTTACTGATGTAACACTGCTCGCCTCAGAGCAGCAGGGTGTGTCCAGGTAGATTGCAGAGAGGGACACTCTTCAGTTAAGATACAGAAAAAAACCTGTCAAGTGGGGCAGGGTTTTCATTGTTCTCACAGTAAGAAGATTGTTCCTTGCTGTGAGCTGTCTGGGCTGTGGACCAGATTCCCCATTTGAGGAGAGGTGGCTTACACTAGGTAAAAGGGGCAGGAGGGGGAAGCTTTATAATTCAATTACTCTTGAACTACAACTCTGACAGTATTGAAATATCTATATTTCACTGTCGTCCAATACAGGTCACTGGTACTCTGGAAGGCGTAAGTCCCCTTTAATAGGCAGGAACAACTATGCAAATGATTTGCAAGGGGCGGAGCCTCCCCTCTTACTTAAGCCACCTTCTGGCCAGAGCCACTTTAGATGGGAAGAAGGAACCAAGCCCACCAATCCAGGGAAGAACTCACCTTGCATGCAGCAACAAGGACAAGGCAGAGGTCCTCGCCGAGACACTGGAGGCTTCTTTCACCCCAAACAAGGCAAGCAGGCTCACGTACAGAGTGGAGGAAGAAGTTGAGAAGCATCTCGCAGAAGACCAAACCGGGTTGGGAACAGAAGACATTGAGGAGTGCACACACGCTGAGGTAGCAGGACTTGCAGAGAAGTTGTCAAACGGCAAAGCACCAGGGAGTGATGGAATAACGAACCTAGCAATCAAAAACCTCCCGACAGCATCAATAGAACACCTTGCAAACATCTTCAATGCATGCATGAGGCTCCAGCACTTCCCAAAATGCTGGAAAGAAGCAAGGGTCATTGTTTTCCCAAAGGCTGGCAAACCACTGAGGGATCCTGCAAACTACCGCCCCATCAGTTTACTCTCTGGACTATCGAAGCTCCTGGAGAAGGTCCTTCTTGCCCGACTCAGTGACTTTGCCTCCGAAAGAAGCCTACTAGCAAATGAACAGTTTGGATTTCGAAAGGAGCATGCAACAACCCATCAGCTGCTGAGAGTGGTAGACACCATCAGCCACGGGTTCAACATCAAGAAATCCACGGGAATTGTCTTCTTGGATGTTGCCAAAGCATTCGACAGAGTCTGGCACAAGGGACTGCTGCACAAGATGATTGGCCTGGGATTTCCAAACTACCTGGTAAAGACAATTGCAAGCTACCTTGGAGAGCGCACCTTCCATGTCGCCATGCGGTCGGAGATGTCCTCATCACATCCCATCCGAGCAGGCGTGCCACAGGGATCGAACCTTGGACCCTTTCTTTTCAACATCTTCACCAGTGACATCCCGACAGATCTGCATAAGACCGACCTGGCACTGTATGCGGATGATGTCGCAATCATCTCCCAGTCATTCAGCGAAAAGGAAGTGGCAAAGAATCTGCAAGCATCACTAGATACCATCTCAACCTGGTACAGCGACTGGCGAATAGAACTCAACATCAGTAAGACTACTGCAACACTGTTTACCAGAAAGAAGATCAAGGAGCACCCCCACATCAGCCTCAATGGGGAGACCATCAAGTGGGAGAGCAACAGCCGTTACCTCTGTGTGACCCTGGACAGCAAGCTCAACTGGGGAAGCCATATTGAGAATACCCAGCAGAAGGCAACAGGAAAGATGGCAGCACTGTACCCACTCCTGAAGACCAAGTCCATGCCACTACGGACAAAGATTAACGTCTACAAGGCAATCATCAGACCTACCCTGACGTATGCCTCCCCAGCATGGATCACTTGCCATGAGCGACACCGGAAGAGTCTTCAGAGAGTCCAGAACAAGGCCCTGCGGATATCGTCCGGAGCTCCAAGCTTCATAAGGACAGCTGACCTTCACAGGGAGCTGGACATCGAGATGTTGGACGAACACCTAGAGAAGCTGAGTAGGAAATTCTGCCAAGGACTGTATCAGAACCCAAACCCTCTGATCAGAAAACTCACTGCCACCACTGCAAACCCCTTCGACCGCTACCCGCGGCCCATCACAGCGAAGACCCTGTGAAACTAACCCAACTGTGACAAGTCAACACAGATCAAGAGTAATCCAAACCTGTGACTTAAAAACCCAACCCGAGAATATGGAGTAGTGAGGCTCAAGCCTCGGTATCCAAAATCACCGCTGATGGATAAAATCTATCAGCAAGAAGACGACGACTGGCAAGAGCCACTTTAGATTGATTTGTTCCTGGTGTGCTTGCACACCAGGTAGAGAACATCTATGCATCTTAGTATTTTATTATTTTTTTATTCAAATATGGAATACCACCATTAGGAGGGTGACCATGGCTGTGAATTGCCCTCTTTAAAGTGGCTGGTGCAGCTTCCAGGGATTTTCTGTGGACCTTATGCCCTGAAGAGGGGACAGCTTGTGTTAAGCAGCTCCCCTATTGGGGAATTTACCTCTGGTTCTTTCCCTCCTTATCATGGTCACCTGAAGACAGAAGTCCTGCAAGGAAGGTGAGTCACCCATTGAGTGCTGAAGGTCCACTTGTCCCCACAGTGTCCCTTTGATGGGCTTGTATTTGGGAGTTTTAATACACTCCAGCACTCATAGGGTGTTTTTATTGCATTATTACTGTTTATGCAATTTCTGTGTTATTCTCTGGGTTTTGGAGCATTGGGTATTCATTTATTTATGTTTCTCATGTGTTTCATGCTTGTTTGGGCACTTTTTAATGTTTTACTAAACTTTATTAAAAATGGTGTTCCGCGCCTTTAAGCGCGGCTTTTTCCCGCTCAGACGCAAGGGCTCCTTTACTCTCTATGAGAATTCACAGTATGGGACATATCTCTGGAACCGCTTGTCACAGCAACTTCAGAGAGGGCTCATTTTAATTCTAGGCTCCTGCTCTATCATCCGGAATGTGTTTTATTTATGTGGGGTGTTCAGGGGGGCTTCGGGCACTGTTTGGGGTACTTGTAAAGGAAAACTACATTTCCCATGAGCGCTTGGTTCGCGCTCGGTTCTGATTGGCTGTCATGACGGCCGCCATTTTGTGGTACTTTTCCTAGGCGAGTACACTACGCAGGGACCGAGCCTTCTCTCTCCTCAACAGATTAACCCTTCGCTGGCCAGATAAGTCCGTTTTTAGAACATTTCTGGGGTGAAACTTTAATCTTTCACACTTTTTCTGGGTGATAGTGTTATTGGTGGGGTATATTGACGCTGTGAGCATGTCTACTTCACTGGAGCTAGGGGCTAGACCCAAGTCTAAGGAGGATGGGGGGTCTGCTACCCCCATGGCGTTTTGCTCCTCTTGCCACATTGGGCTGGATGGCGATAATGTGGGGGATCTATGCCCTAATTGTACTGGTCAAGATAGCAACCCTGGGCTTCCCAGCCACGCTATTGAGCCATCTTGGGTGAGGGAGTTTAAAGCTGCCACTAGGGATCTCAGATCCACGCTTCAACTCTTTCCCTCTCAGATACAGGGGGCTCTCCAGGTCTGGCAGACCCCCTCTACTATCAGGACCTCCCTGCCTAAGCCACAGGGAGCTCCTGATATCACTGATTCTTCTGAAGAAGAACTTTTACAGGATTCTGATGCTGAGGAACGTACTGTTATTGAATCTAACAGGTCCATTGGGGACCCCTATGAGTGTGACCCTGAAGTTTCGGCTGAGGGTCTGATCAGAGCGGTTCTGAATACGCTCAACCTTCCTCTGACTCAGGAATCCACTTATGATCCTACTGATGTTTTTCAGAAAAAGCCATCTAAGCCAATTGTTTGTTTTCCAACTAACCCTACTCTTGCCCGTCTGGTTTCTGAGCCATGGAAGAATCCTGATAGATCTTCCTCTGTCTCCAAAAAGTTTGCTAAACTTTACCCTTTTCCTGAGGCGGAGCTGGCAAAATGGGTTCATCCTCCCAAGGTGGATGCTCCTGTGTCTAGACTATCCAAATCTACCGCTTTGGCTGTCTCAGATGCCTCTGCCCTGCAGGACTGGACGGATAAGAAGCTAGAGCTCTCTCTTAAGTCTATTTTTGCCTCCATTGGCACGGCCATGCGCCCAACCTTTGCTGTGGCATGGGTTAATAGGGCCATTGCGGCCTGGACTGAACGACTGACTGAAGCAGTTCGCCAGGATGCGCCAGTATCTGAACAGTTGCAGCTACTTGCTAATATCACTGAAGCTCAGAACTATGTTGCTGACGCTGCTTTTGATGCTGTGCGCATGATGGCGAGGGCCTCCACTTCTTCTGTGGTGGCTAGACGCGCTCTTTGGCTGAAAATTTGGTCTGCTGATACAGCCTCTAAGAAAGCCTTGCTTTCCTTGCCCTTTCAGGGGAATTTGCTTTTTGGGTCTGAACTCAAAGAAATGATCAGTGAGGCTACTGGCGGTAAAAGTACTCTTCTACCCTCAGTCTTTAAGAAAAAGTTTCCAGCCAAACGCAATCGGTCCTTTCGTTCCTTTCAGACTGAGACACGCTCCTCGGCCCAAACGGGTCCTCCCACTACGCGCTCCTCCTCCAAGCCCAAACAGTCCTGGAAGCCCAAAGTTGCCTCCAAGGCCAAGACCTCCAAGACTGCTTCGGCATGACTCGCCGAACCCGGGTCCGCATCCGGCTGTAGGCGGTCGTCTCCGCATCTTTCGCCGGACTTGGGAGGAGTCAGTGGCGGACCCATGGGTTCTTCAGGTGGTGTCAGAGGGATACAGGATCCCTTTCTCTTCCCTTCCTCCTTTTCGGTTCCATTTTACTCGTCCTTCTCAGGAACCCACAAAAAGGCGTCTGTTCGACGACGCTATTCAGGATCTCTTGGACAAAGAGGTCCTGGAGGCGGTTCCTCAAGGGGACACAGGTTCAGGATTTTATTCCAACCTGTTTGTGGTAGCCAAAAAGGACGGAGGAGCTCGTCCCATTTTGGATCTCAAAGATCTCAATGCCTATGTGGTGACTTCCCACTTCCGCCAGGAGTCCCTGCGCTCTGTGATTGCAGCAATGTCTCCAGGGGAGTTTCTTGCCTCCCTGGACCTTCAGGATGCTTATTTTCACATCCCTATTCATCCAGAAAGCAGGCGGTATCTCAGGATTGCCTGCCACAGGGGACACTTTCAGTTTGCAGCGCTCCCCTTCGGGCTGACTTCAGCCCCTCAGGTCTTCCAGAGGGTGTTGGGCTCCTTGATAGCGGTGCTCCATCAGGATGGGATCAGAGTGACCCCCTACATGGACGATCTTCTTCTGAAGGCCTCCTCAGCGGAGCTTCTCCATCTGCAATTGCAGTTGTGCATGCACACCCTGAACCGTCATGGTTGGATCCTGAATCTGGACAAGTCGGACTTGATTCCATCTCAGAGGCTTCTGTTCCTGGGTCTCCTGTTCGACACTCGCCAATGCATGGTGTTTCTTCCAGAGGACGTGGCTCACCAGATAGCCGTCAGAGTGGCTGGGATTCTGGACATGGACGAAATTCCAGTACCGAAGTTGTCGTCCTTAGTGTGGAAATTCATTTCCACAATCGAAGCAGTACCATTTGCCATGGCCCACTCCAGGGATCTTCAGAGATTTGTGATCCAGACGTGCAAGAATCATCCGGATCATCAACATCTGTCTGTTTCTCTTCCTCCTCATGTCGAGTCGAGTCTGCACTGGTGGTTAGATCTCTCACATCTCCTGAAAGGGAGATCCTTTCTAGTTCCTCCTTGGACCACAGTCACTACGGATGCCAGCCTTCGGGGCTGGGGTGCAGTCTGGGGTCGCTTCAGTGCTCAGGGGAAATGGGGTCTGGAGGAATCCATGCTCTCCATCAATGTTCTGGAACTTCGAGCTGTCCGGCTGGCCCTGAGGCACTGGGAGTCTCAATTGACCGGTCTTCCGATCAGAGTGGAGTCCGACAACGCCACGGCGGTGGCTTACATCAACAGGCAAGGCGGCACAAGAAGCGGTTCCGCCTGGTGGGAGGTCAAGGATATTTTGTCTTGGGCAGAAGATCACGTGCCTGTCATCTCTGCAGTTCATATTCCAGGCGTGGACAACGTCATGGCAGACTTCCTCAGTCGTCACACCGTCGACAGCGGAGAATGGGCTCTTCACCCAGAGGTGTTTCACATGCTCACTCAACGGTGGGGGATGCCTGTGGTGGATCTGATGGCTACCAGACACAACAGGAAGGTTCCGGTGTTTTGCTCCCGGTTGAGGGACTCCCTTGCTCTAGCAGTGGATGCCTTGTCGATCCCTTGGGACTTCCCCCTCGCTTACATCTTCCCTCCTCTTCCTCTATTGGTCAGAGTTATCCAGAAGTTGAAGAGAGAACGTTGTCCTGTCCTCCTGATTGCTCCAAACTGGCCTCGCCAGTCCTGGTTTCCGGAGTTGATGGCCATGTCAGTGAAGGATCCGATCCCACTTCCCGCCCGTCCGGACCTACTTCTTCAGGGGTATCTGTGGAAGGAGGATGTCCACTCTCTCCATTTGATGGCATGACGGTTGAATCCTCGATTCTAGCAAAGAAAGGGTTTTCTCCTTCTGTGGTATCTACTATGCTTAGTGCTCGTAAGCCGGTGTCTTCCAAGATCTATCATCGCATATGGTCAACCTTTGTGTCATGGTGTTCTGACAAGAAGCTATCCCTTGACTTCCATCTTCCCACTGTCCTGGCCTTCTTGCAGGACGGTGTGGATAAGGGGCTCAGTCTGAGTTCCCTCAAAGTTCAGACTTCTGCCTTGTCTGTGTTTTTCCAGGAAAGGATTGCTATCCTTCCTGATGTGAAAGTCTTCTTCCAAGGTGTGACTCATGTTCGACCTGCTTTCAAGAGTCCTGCTCCCCAGTGGGATCTCAATTTGGTGCTGGGAGTTCTACAGCGACCACCGTTTGAATCCTTGGCTTCCATTCCATTACGTCTTGTGACTTGGAAGATGGCCTTCCTTTTGGCTATTGTGTCAGTGCGCCGGGTGGCAGAGTTACAGGCCTTGTCTTGTAAACCTCCTTACCTGGTGTTCCACAAGGATAAGGCTGTGCTTCGCACTACCAAGGAATTCTTACCCAAGGTTGTGTCTGAGTTTCACATCAATCAGGAGATTGTGGTTCCCTCTTTCTGCCCTAATCCTTCATCTGACAAGGAAAGAGATCTCCATCTGTTGGATGTGGTGCGTTGCCTCAAGTTTTATGTTCATCGCACCGAGTCTATCAGGAAGTCTGACGCTCTATTCGTCATTCCTGAGGGGCCTAGGGCAGGGAGACCGGCTTCCAAAGTTACCATTGCCTCTTGGATTAAGGCTACCATCCGTGAAGCCTATAAGTTGAGGAATAAGCATGTTCCCTTCCGGGTGACTGCCCATTCCACCAGATCTATTGGGGCCTCTTGGGCCTACAAGAATCAAGCTTCTGCTGATCAACTGTGCAGAGCGGCCACTTGGTCCTCTGTGCACACTTTTTCAAAGCACTACCGAGTTGATGTACTGGCGTCGGCTGATGCCAGTTTTGGAAGGAAGGTCCTGGAGGCAGTCTTGCCTGTGTAGGTCTTCCGCTCTGTGATCCTTAGTGCTTCCTTACTGTTGAGCCCGGTTGGCTCTAGTTCCGTGTGCTGTGTTAGTTCAGGGATTGTTCCCTTGGTTGGTGTCCGTTGACACTTACAGTTTGGGCTATGTTATTAACTGGTCATAGCAGTTCTAGTGACTTGGGCCTTGCGCCTGGTCCTTGCCTTACTTCCCGCCTCTGGATCAGCTCAATGTTTGAACATCCCAGAGTACCAGTGACCTGTATTGGACGACAGTGAAAATAGGATTTTAGTCTTACCTGTTAAATCCTTTTCACTTAGTCCATACAGGTCACTGGTCTCCCACCCTGTCAAGGGACCAGTCTTGGCTCTCCTGTGGCATCCAGTGGGAGACCGTTCGGGCATGCTCACAGGAGTCTTTCTTTTTGCTTACCTGAGGTCAGTTTTAGGGTCTCAAATCAATCTAAGTGGCTCTGGCCAGAAGGTGGCTTAAGTAAGAGGGGAGGCTCCGCCCCTTGCAAATCATTTGCATAGTTGTTCCTGCCTATTAAAGGGGACTTACGCCTCCCAGAGTACCAGTGACCTGTATGGACTAAGTGAAAAGGATTTAACAGGTAAGACTAAAATCCTATTTTATATCTTTAAGAAATAGGGGGCGATCAGTTGCTTGATCGCTAGCCCTGTAGTGAACAGGGTGAAACAATAATATGGAACAAATGGAAAACAAGTGAGTGCGCTAGATACAACCCCCTTTTATAAATCCATGGATATATACTGAAAGCTATATAAGAAACCACTATTTATTATCACAACTAATACAAATAATCTTAAAAAAATATATATAAAAACAATATTAAAATAACCCCCAAGTGGACGTGTGTGTGTGTATATAAAAATATTCTAAGATATAGATAAAGCACCATGATCTCGCTGAAAGAGCTGTTATCATTCAAAAATGTTCATAACAGCTTTTTAAAATACATGGTACCTGATGTATTCAATGCTGTGATACAGGCAGGTGTGTGGATCAGTCCAACACGTCTCTTTTCCTTTATATAATGCCTTGAAGCATGCATAGTGAGTGTGCATCAATAATAATCGTGGGCCGATTATTATAGTGATATCGGCTGTTTACAACCCCTCACCTGTCCTTTATGTTTATAGACAGTTCCCGCACTGTTCTCACTGGTTTAGCTGGATGCCTTTTTTGTACTCCAACAACTACAGAATAATCAGTTGCTAAAGTGGTGCACCACTCCAGGGGTCCCCCCCCCCAATCCTGTGCATTTCGTATCTTTTGTGGATACTTCTTCAGGGGTATGTTCTGGAGTTTTGTTAATCTTAGGGCCATATGTTCAAAGAAGTAGCGAAATGGCTTTTGCCGTTTTGTAACAACTTTTCAAAGTACAGTGTCGTTGGGATCATTAATATTTTCAGATAGTATCGGTTGTGATTGGAAATATGTCGTTTGTCCTGACTGAAATTGTCGTATGGAACGACAAAAAAAAGTCTTAAAGACAAAAATGTCTTTAAAAATGTCTTAACTAACACAAAAATATCTTTAGACAAAAATTCACACATTCCCTCCACTTTTTCTTAACGTACAAATTTTGTCAAATTTTCTTTTCCTCTATACGACACTGGAGAATAGTTTAGCCACTCCCCTTTGCCCATCAGTTCTGGAGTTGTCGTACACAACAGACATTACTATCTTTTTGTCATATACTCTATAGAAAATGTCGTTCATGCATTCAATTAATTATTTTTGTCTTTCATACGACAATTTTTTTTGTCATTATCCCTTTAAACATACAGCCCATAGTGTCCTTTTGTTCTGATGCTTCTTTTATATCTGCCAGTATATGGATAATGATGCACCTGTTCTCAGGTGTGAGAGAAGAAGTCCATGATCAGAGGAGCTACAACACCACTTTCTCTATGGTAGATTGCTATAAAGCATTCTCAGCTACAAATATATTTTTTGTATGCTTAAATAAGCATTTTCATAAGGACTGCTTTTGATCTTAGCCGGTGCATGTGACCTGTTACGACTATCGGTGCGCTGCTTTGTGGCCTGAAAAAAATTGCTCCAGTCGTAGAGTAGTCAATTTTAGGCCCCATTTTTACTTACAGCGCCCCCAGTGGAGCTCTGTAAGTAAAAAGTACGTGACATACTATGACAGTCATCGGTCCTTTAAGTGTTTTAAGGCCTATGACTGTCATAGTATGTCACATAGTCCTTAAGGGGTTAAGCACAATAACATGTATTTGCACCATGCACATATTACTAATGGCTTACATGTACTCAAAGATGCCCACCTAGAACTATTTAACCTAAAAATATTCTATATACCAAAAATAAATTCTTAAATCCTAAAGGTGAGTACAAAAAAATTGGAAATTTTTATAAATGAATAAAAATTTAAGTAAAATGAAAAAAAAAAAAAAAATAATAATAAAAATTGGAAATATAAATATGAACATCAAATATGGAAATCAGATACGGATGAAAAAGAACACTAAATATAAATCAAAATGAAATTAAAAAAAAAATAGTAATAAAAATTACTGAATACAAATAGTAGCATCTATATATGAAAATCAAAAATAATATAATACTAGTGGGCATCAGTGAATGTTCTTAACATATTCACTGATGCCTACTAGTATTGCATTATTTTTGGTTTTCATTTATATAGGCGCTACTATTTTTTACTATTTTTTTTTTTTTTTTTTTTCTTTTCATTTTGAGATATATATATATATATATATATATATATATATATATATATATATATATATATATATATATATATATATATATATATATATAATATATATATATATATATATAATTTTTTTTTTTTTTTTTTTTTCATCTGTATCTGATTTCCAGATTTAAAGGGGAACTACCACCCCGTAAAATCTATCTTGATTAAGTCTTCATCTGGCGACTAGCTGCTTACTAGCGCTAGTCGCCAGAAATATTACCTGGTTTAAATGATTTTCAATTTATTCGGAGGCTGACAGTAGCAGGAAGCATGGACATCTTGCCATAGTGATGTCCGTGCGCCTGCTCTGTCAGTCCCTTTTGGAGCCCTAGTCTATGTATTTCCTCCTCCTTCCCTTGATCTCCAGAGTGTTCAGAGCTCAAGATTGACCTAGCACCTGTGGTTCTCTTTGGCCTCACAGGTCTTGGTTTACAGATGTAATTAACCTGGTGGTAAACTAGATATGTTTTCTCCTGTGTCCCTCCACGGCGTAAAAACACATATGGGTTTAGTCTCCTCCTCCCAGCTGATCGTAGGACCAATCGCTAAGTTTTAAAAGACCCCTGGGTAAATCTCCCGTCTGTCTTTTTGGTCCTACGAGCTGGGAGTAGGAGACTGGAAGGTCTTACCTGCCGTGATCCCATTCGATCAAACTTCAAAGAAACGCTCCTGTTAGGCAAGATTTCCCTGGCCGCATTCATTGCGCTCCGGGCTCTGGGACTCCTCTTTGACTCTGGCACTGTTGTATCAGTGGTCAGACGAAGAAAGAGCTGCATCCAAAGTCTTCACCGACGCCGGAAGAAGCGGATGTCACGTGGTTGCCTGAATGGGGTTAACTGAGGCCGCAGCATCGGAAGCAAGGGCTGTTTAAAGTGACAGCCGAATTCAGCAGTCGGCAGCAGCATCTAAAGTCCAGCCTAACAGGATCAAGAAGAAATGAAGGCAAGGTAGGAAACCTGTCTTTTATCAGGTGGAGCATGATTTTTTGGCGGGCCTCTGCGTTCCAGCTTGGAACACAAGCCAATTAGTACTTTCATATATATATATGCAGGCCTTCTGAAGGCTTTCAGATTATGTTACCTTGCTTGTGGAAAGATAGTTCCTTGTTTTCTTTCTTAATATAAATTATTAAAAGTTAAGTTTTATTTATTATCATGTCTACATCAAACAAATCTACCTCTAAGGAGAAGACTTCCATAGATAGCAAGGAGGAGAGGTTCCCAGAAGACTAGAACCTGTGCAGGATGTGAGATGACCATATCTGCTTCTGATACTGGTAAATTATGCCCAGAATGTCTAAAAAAGATAGCGGGTCCAGAGGTTCCAAACCAGTTCCAGGACTTCCTATCCTGGATGAAATCCTCAATGCAAGAAACCTTTGCCTCTCTTCAGGGCCCAAGAAAGAGACAGCGATTGGATGATCCAGAAGAGGGTACATCTTCTAGAATGGATCAGATGGAATCAGACAGTTTGCAGGATATCTTATCAGAATATTCCGAAGAAGAAGGGGAAATAGTTGAAGAAGAAGAAGGAACATTCAACATTGAAAAAATTGATCCTTTTCTCAGAGGTATGAGAAAGACATTAGGATTAACGGAAGAAGTGAAGGAGCAGGGTATTCTAGATAATGCCTTTGTCGGTAACAAAAAAGAACTGCCAACTTTTCCAGTACATCAGTCGGTTTCGGAATTAATTAAGTCTGAATGGAGTAAAGGGGACAAAAGAATTTCCATGTCGCGAAGATTTCAGAAAATGTACCCATTCAAAGAGGAGGATACGGGTAATTGGAGTTCTCCTCCAAAAATTGATGCATCTATTGCTCAACTAGCAAAGAGAACTACGATTCCGATGGAAGACGGATCTTCTTTAAAGGATCCTATGGATCGAAGAATGGAAGCCGCATTGAAAAAGCAATATGCGCTATTGGGTCAAAATATGAAAACTGCCACGGCCCTAGCGTGTATTTCAAGAACTATCCGAATATGGTTGACAGAGTTTGAACAGAAGATAGAATCCTCAGTCTCAAGATCCAGATTGATTAAGGAAGTAGCTACAATCAAGGAAGCGGTAGCTTATTCTTGTGACGCATCAATGGACGCTATCAGACTTGCAGCTAGATCTTCAGCTTTATCCGTCACTTCCAGAAGAGCCCTCTGGCTTAGATCATGGGGGGCAGACCCTTCTTCAAAAACCAAACTAGTCACATTACCTTATGAAGGCAATCTTCTGTTTGGAGAGAAATTGGAAGATATAATAAAGAAGGTTACAGGAGGAAAGAGTTCTTTCCTTCCACAGGATAGAAAATCTAGATCTTCGCCACTAAGGTCTTCTTTTAGAGGTCGACGTCAGCCCTTTCGAGACTCAAGACGCTTTCAGTCTTCCAGAGGATTTGATCAGAGAAAACAATCCTCTTCTCAATTCTCAAGGGGCTCATTCAGGAAGGAAGGACCCCGAAAAAATCAGTTTAAGAAGGAGTTCCAGTGAAGGTCAGCGGACCCTGCTTCCTGTTCCAGTGGGGGGTCGCCTGGAGCAGTTTGTTCATCATTGGTCATCACAGAACATACAAGACAAGTGGGTTATTCGGACAATTCAAGCAGGGTGCCCGCTAGAATTCAATCAAAGACCCCGCCAGAATTTATTCAGAACTTCAAGAACCCCAAAAGACAACACAAACGCAAGGGCACTGAGAGACTCCATTCAAGATTTGAATCTAAACAGAGTAATTCAGCCAGTTCCTCAGGAATTCAAGAGAAGGGGATGGTACTCAGTAATATTCATTGTGAAGAAATCCACAGGAGGTTTCAGGACCATCCTAGATCTGAAGCAGTTGAATCCTTATCTGAAACAAAGGACATTCAAGATGGAAACAGTTTCATCTATAATTCAGGCGCTAAGACCATCGTCAGTTCTAACAACAATAGATCTTCGGGAGGCATATTATCAAATTTCTCAGGTTTTTCTTCGAGGGACAGCATTGGCAATTCAGGGCGCTGCCATTTGGGCTAACCTCAGCCCCAAGGATTTTTTCAAAAATTCTGGCAGCAGCCCTGGAACCGTTGAGACAACTTGGAATCACAATTCTACCTTATCTCGACGATATCCTGATAATATCGGAGTCCTATCCTCAAGCTCAGGAACAGACGTCCAGAACTCTAGAACATCTTCAGGATCTAGGTTGGATTGTGAACAAGGAAAAAAGTCAGTTACAACCCACACGCAGACTGATATTTCTGGGGATGCTCCTGAACATGGAGAAAAACAGAATATCTCTATCCTTACCCAGGATAGAATCCATAATCAGGAAAATGAGATTATTCCAAAGATCCTCAGTGCATACAGCACAGGAATACATGGAACTCCTGGGAACTATGACCTCATCAGTTCAAATAGTTCCTTGGGCCAGATTCCATATGAGACCTCTCCAAAACTGGTTCTTAAGCCAATGGAATCGGGATCCCATCAACAGGTCCCAGAGAATTCATCTTCCGCTCAAGATTCGGAAGGAATTATCTTGGTGGACAGAAAGGAAAAATTTACAGAAGGGAGTACCACTGCAAGATATAGAGTGGGAAAGAATTCAGACAGATGCCAGCCTGACCGGATGGGGGGGTCTTTGGAAAAACAAGACAATACAAGGAAGATGGTCAGCCGGGGAGTCAAAGCTTCACATAAACCGTCTGGAACTAAGAGCAATAGCCCTCTGCCTAAGGAATTTAAAGACAGAATTAAAAAACAAGTCAGTGAAGATAATATCAGACAGCATGGTTGCAGTCCTGTACATAAAAAATCAGGGGGGAACAAGAAGCGCATCCCTGAGTCACGAAACAGGAAAGATTCTAAGCTGGGCGGAAAAGAACTTGACACGGCTGACAGCCATTCACATTCCAGGCAAAGTCAATCTACAAGCAGATTATCTCAGCCGCAACAAGTTAGATCCAGGAGAGTGGTCCCTGAATCCAAAGGTCTTCAGACTAATCACAGAAAGGTGGGGACTTCCAGTGGTAGACCTGATGGCATCCAGCACAAACAGGAAGATCCAGACTTTCTTCTCCAGAAACCCTCATCCTCAGGCATTGGGCACAGATGCATTAAATTACAAGTGGAACTTCAGCCTAGCATACCTGTTCCCTCCACTTCCTATGATTCCGTTAGTTCTCAGGAAAATCAGAAAGGATCAAGCAGAAGTCATTTTGATTGCCCCAAATTGGCCCAGAAGGGTGTGGTTCTCAGAACTGATAAAACTTTCATCAGATCATCCATTACCTCTGCCACCCATGGAGGACCTCCTGCATCAGGGTCCAATTCTTCATCCAAACCCAGGTTTTTTGAAGTTAACGGCCTGGAGGTTGAGAGGGCTTCCTTAAGATCAAGAGGACTTACAGATCCAGTTATTAACACTATCCTAGCAGGAAGGAAGTCCTCAACCTCCAAGGTATACTACAGAATCTGGGAGTCCTTTGCTAACTGGTGTGACAGCAGAAGCATAGAAAAAGATTCAATAACTTCTTCCCACATCCTCAGTTTCCTACAGAAAGGTTTTGAATTGGGACTTCGTCCAGCTTCTCTTAAAGTACAGCTGTCAGCCATTTCAGCCTGTCTGGCCAGACAGTTTGCAGAAGAAGACTTGGTTAAGAGATACCTAAGAGCGATTGATAAATCAAGACCAAGGATCAAAAGTGTGGTTCCTCCTTGGGATCTTAATATTGTTTTAGATCAATTAACCCTGTCAAAGTTGTTTGAACCGTTGAATCAAGTACATATTAAACATTTAACCTTGAAAATAGTTTTTCTAACGGCTATCACCACGGCCAAGAGAGTAAGCGAGCTCCAGGCTTTATCGGCAAAAAAACCTTATATTATTTTTCATCAAGATAAGGTAGTTCTTCGAACAAAACCTGAATTTAGATCTAAGGTAGTGTCCTCTTTTCATTTGAACCAGAATATTGTATTACCATCTTTTTTCCCAAACCCAAAGGATCAGGAGGAAAAGAGACTACATACTCTGGATTTAGTCAGGGGAATGTCAATTTACTTAGAAAGATCTAAACCATTTAGGAAGTCAGATTCCTTATTCATTCACTTCCAAGGGAAATTCAAAGGTATGCCTGCTTCCAAAGCTTCCATCGCCAGGTGGATAACAGAATGTATTAAGTTAACTTATTTAGAAGCAGGAAAAGATCCACCTAAGATCCTAAGAGCTCATTCTACCAGATCTATGGCAACCTCATGGGCCGCTAAAGCTTCAGTATCAGCAGAAGAATTATGCAGGGCAGCGACTTGGTCATCCATCTCAACATTTATTAAACATTATCATGTTGACCTTCAAGCAGCTGCAGAAGCGGATTTTGGGAGAAAAGTACTCGGGGCAGCAGCCTCTTCAGACCGGTAAGACCTCTCCTTTTCGTATCTGTAATGATTGAATTGACTTATGTCCGGTTCTTTCCCAACCCCTGAAGATTGCTTTGTTACATCCCATATGTGTTTTTACGCCGTGGAGGGACACAGGAGAAATGGAGAAATTTAACTTACCGACATTTCCTTTTCTCCTGTGTCCCTCCACGGCGCTCCCATCCCATTAATGAGTTTCTTTTTGATATTTTTTAGCTCTGACAAAAGTTGACTGACGGGAGATTTACCCAGGGGTCTTTTAAAACTTAGCGATTGGTCCTACGATCAGCTGGGAGGAGGAGACTAAACCCATATGTGTTTTTACGCCGTGGAGGGACACAGGAGAAAAGGAAATGTCGGTAAGTTAAATTTCTCCATTTCCTCTTCCTCCAGTCTGCTTTGTCATCTAGACATAGCGAAGTTGACTGTGATGGCATCCTGAGAAAGAAGGGCTTCTCATTCCACTAGGCAGGCTTAATTCAAGGTCTATTATAGTGTTTTGGTTCTTAAAGTGATGTGAAGAACAGGAGCCATGTACATGTAATATTTATTTTTTTTATTTGATGGGGATTTCTGGCATTTCTCCAGGATGCCATACGCAATGTTCATAGTCTTCGATCAGTCAAGGTCCAGATCTTGGACTTGTTGCTTTTTCAGTAGTGTATTCCTCTTTTACCAGGTGTTCAGGCCTTTGTTCAGATGGTGACACATGCAAATTCCTCTAGTGATCTGACTCTGGTCCTCTGAGTTGTGCATATATATAATAATCTTTATTAACTTTGTTTTGTTTCCTCTCTAAGGTGGCTTGTGATAGCTATATTAACTAAGTGATTGTGCACCCTTTTCTTTATTCCAATCTAATAGGCCTAGCAAATGGTCACCTTGATCCGGGGCCCTGTTCTTGCCTTTTGTCGTTACAAAGAGACTATTAGCCTTATGGGTAATTGGCCATTCCATCAGAGCAGTGGGTGGCTCTTGGCCTGGAAGAATTGGGCCTCTGTGGAGTAATTGTGCATGGTGGCAACATGGTCATTGCTTAATGCATTTGTGTGTTAAAAAAAAAAACCAAACAAAAAAAAACTCTGTGGTGGCCTTGGTTGAGGTTGGTTTCAAGAGAGAAGTCCTCCAGGCATTTGTGTCTGTGCAGGTAACACTTTCCTTCCCTCTCTAGCAACCTTTTTTTTCTGCTACATGTCATGGTAAAACAAATTTGTTTCGACTGAGGCTGGATATGATTTTGAGTTTCTCTGCACCCTAGAATTCTGGCTGAGACAGCCTTGGCATTTCCCCATGGTTCTGGTTTTCCACAATGGACGAAAGGGTGAAGTTTGGTTTGTGTGTTTTTGTTTCCCCCCATGCTTAATAATCCACAAAACTAATGGAAAAGGAACATGGGACATGCTTCGTGGGTGGGGGGGAGGGGTTGTGCGTGTCATGGGTAGGGTTTTTCTTGATGGTCTCTGGTTTGGTGACTGCCTTCCTTTTTTAATCTTATTTATTTTCTCTTTGCTATTCATAAAGCTTGTTCTGCTCTTGATGGGTGGGTTAAGTAAAGCTGGGAGGGAGTCTCTTCCTCCAGAAAGTATGTCTACAAGCGCCTTGCTTCCTACTATTGGTAGCTATTTTACCCCAAGGTTCATGTGTTCCTCAAGTAATAAGAACAGAGTATGTATTGGAAAATATATAAAATCCCTTTCTGGAAAGTAGACAGATATCTGAATTGGAAGATGGCTGAAGTTTCATGATGCATACAATAACAAAAAATTTACATTAGTCACAAATTACTGTACAACATCTCAAGCAAGTTTACTAAAAGTGTGAAATATGAATGGCACCAATCTCTTGATTACACTGGGAATAAATGCATTCTTTGAAATTCTGCAATAAGTTTCACTGGGGTTTCACCCTTGCGGAACTCTAGCAGTGTGGCGAAGGTGAGGGGGGCATGTTGTCCCATTTTGTTGCATCTCCTCTAACACATGTCGTTCTTGCATTGTTCACATCCCTCATTCAGAAATGGCATGCAACATTTGTGTGTGTGTGTGTGTGTGTGTGTGTGTGTATCGAGCAATTAGGAGGAATGCCCGCTTGTTATGTGGTTGCTACTGAAGTAGAAAAATCTGTAGAACTCCAGATCCTGAGTACGTCTGGACTATGTATATAATAAATGCACAAATCCTTCCTCCTGTTGGGCCCCAAATTGTAAAGAATGTTTGCATGACATGGAGAAAACAAGATGCACTAAATGTAGTTTGAAGGCATAACTACCATCAGTATGCTTGTAAGGGGTTATTCTGATGTTATGGGATGATGTGCCCTTCTATCCCTATCTTGGTGCACACTGTTTGCAGAAGATGAAGCTAAAGGAAAAGTGGTGGATGCCAGCTGAAATCTCTAATTTTTCTTAAAATTTTCAAATAAGTCTTTCCTGTACTAAATTGACTATAGTAACTAGAAAGAAAAGGTAGGCAAAGCATACAATTTTGGAAAGTGGCAGCCAGCTGCCTCAAATGGGAAGTCACTAGAATTTCTACCTCTAGGCTAGCATGCCTAGCTACATTAAGAAATATGCTAATATCTCTCAGCACCATGAGATTTCCTACTGTATTCAATACCTATTGCCAACCTGTGTAGTAATGGTACAGGTCATCCACCACAAGAGGTGGAATAGGTCCATGGAAGCCGCATTGTTTGTGTAGTTCTATGGCTACTATTGGTTGGTGGCCGGAAAAAATGGGATGTCCAACCAGTGTGTGTTGGCAAATTTTAGAATGCCAAAGAGCTGTTCTACCACTTACTTTACTTAAAACTATTTATCTTCAACTTGTGGTTCAAAAGTGAAGTCTTCTGCTTACTACCCCATTTATCCAGTTTTTGTAGTTTTAACCATTTAAAAGGATAGTAATACTTCATTTTAACTTTTATTTTATTTTGTAGGCATTAAAAAACATGAAGAATAAGTCTTATCTCTCAAACCTTTATGGTTTAAGAGATATTTACAAGCAAAGTGCCCCCCTCCCGCCCCTTTTACTGATCTAACACTGCTCAGTCAGATCAGAAGGGAGGTGCCCAGGTAGATTGCAGAGAGGGACAATCTTCAATTAAGATTAGTGAAAAACCTGAAAAGCTTGTCAAGGGGGGCAGGGATTTCATTGTTTTCAAGGAATAAGTGTGTCCCCCTTCTGTTATCTGTCTGGTCTATGGACTGCATTCCACATCTGAGAAGAGATTGCTTACACTAGGTAAAAGGGGCGGGAGGGGGAAACTTTGCTTGTGAATATCTCTTAAACCATAAAGGTTTGAGATATAAGACTTGTATCATTCTTCATGTTTTTTTAATGCCTACAAAATAAAATAAAGATAAAACGAAGTATTACTATCCCTTTAAGGCCTATACAAGAATGTAGGGCATTGCTTTAGTACATTAATGGTTATTTTTAATGTCTGACCCACCACAAAAAAAAAAAAATAATAATAATAAATATATATATATATAATGTTCGTGAGCATGGCACACCCTTTGTGGCTCCCCCCTCCTTCTCTCCTCCCTCCTTTTTTACCCTTTTGAGTTCCGGACGGTTGTGCAGTGCATTGAGCAGTGGTCCTGCTAGCAACTGCCATGTCTGCCTCCATTTTCCTGGCATCCAGGACTAATTTGAGAATATATTTTGGAGATGCACAGCAGCTGCTGGAGAGAAGTCTTCTACATGTTGAGTTAATTATTTGTTATTCCAAGAGCTAGTGGCTGTGTACTGTTCCACTCTGGGTGGTCTATGCTGTGTGAAACAAAATTGGCAGTGAAACGGAGTTTCCCAGCTAACCATGTACCTGTCTAAAAGAGGCTTGATATGTGCTTGCTACTTTCACTTTCAGGACTTTTGGGGGGGAAAAAAAAAAACTACTTGAATTTTTACTTTTTGTAATGTGAAGATTTAACACCTTGAATTCTAGGGATGTATTTCACTGGAGAAAAACTCAAGCAGAAAAGTTAACTGTTTGAGTGCCAGTTATCAAGTACATTGTGTACTATACCTCTTTTGCACGCAAAGGGATAAGGACCTTTTTGGAAAAATTACCCAGAGCAAGGGTGGGTAACCGTGGACCCTCCAGTTCTTACTGCAATACAGCTTTAATCGTTGTGTTTTATTCTCCACAGCTGGATAGCTACAGTGTAATTTTATGTTGCTGTTGATCCCTCTCACCCTTTTTTTTTTTTTTTTTTTTCCCCCCCCCCCCCCCCCCCCCATGGTCACCATTTCAGGCTGGGATCCAGCAGCAGATCACAATGAGGGACAATCTTTGGTTACGAGAGAGAGAGAGAGAGAGAGAGAGAGAGAGAGAAAATAGATCGATCTATCTTAATATATAAATATTATATTGCCTTATACTGACTGAAGGAAGATTGACCAGACAAATCACAACGAGGGACAATCGACCAGGGATACCAGAATGGGAAAAGGGTCAGGAGGGATCAACCACAGCATATAATTACATCACAACTGTACAGTTGTGGAGAATAAGAGCATCAGCCGGCATTACTATTCCTATTCTTATGTTCCTCTTCTCACACCCACCATTATGGAGTATTTTGTGCTAGTATTGCACACTACTTTATTACTCTTACCATCCTCTGTATTGAAGGTGAGTGTATTCACTGTTTTAATCCTTTGTTTTACTTTTTCTTCCTAACTCTAGGACTTTTCTCTTTTGTCAGTGGATGTCAGTTTCCTTAACCCTTTGAGTGCCAGAGGGGTACGCAACGCATTGCTTTGCAATGCGTTGGTTACACCTCTGGCACTCAATGGGTTAACTTTATCCTCTTTTTTTGCTGGTTACTTCAGTTTTAAACTTAATTTTTCTATTTTTATTCAAATACTTAAAATTTGACACCCCTTTAAGGACTGGGTGCCTGTACAGTAGGCATCTTTCGCACAATTCTCCACAGGGACACTAAACTTACCCTGTTTGCTTCCGTTTGGTCGAGGGTGGCTTATTGAATCCAATGAACTATTCTATCCTTTCGAATGGTCATCATGGGGACTCTAATTTTGGGTTGTTAGAAGTGCTATTTTAGACTGACTGGAGAACCACTGTTTGCTGAGTGTATATAATATATTACTGCCATTAACCCTTTGCAGTCAATGGAGTACTTTTTAAACTTGTAGAAGTACTTTTAATCTTAGTCATCTTCTTTGGGGTATTTGTCTTTGTGGTGATACCAGTTTGGGTTTTCTTTTCGGGGTCCTGTATCTACTTCAAAACCCTTCCTCCTCACTGTTTGGTTTTATTTGTCCAGCGTTCCTTGGGATTCCCATTGGGGCATCTCTTTATAGACTGTGTCCTCTGTGCTAGAAAATCCGATTCAGATCCATGATCCAGTGCAGGAGAGCTTCACAGGATTCTACTTTTAACGCTCTTCATCCTGAAAAAGACAGAGGCTGCCATCCTATTGTGGACTTGATGTCTCAACTACTTTGTTTGCTCTGTGGCTGAAAATGGAGTATGTGTGCTATGTGGCTTCTCTCTAACTTGCTCTCACCTATCATCTGTTCTGATCTGAATAATCAGCATTTTCTGCACTTTGCCTTGGAGCTTCTGACTCGAAGCCTGGTATTTAACACTCTGGTGGAGGAGTTGCTTTTGACAGCCTGGCTCTTGAAGCCAGCATCGTGTGAGGTTTTTTTGGATTTTTTCACCTCTACCATGTTCCAAGCTAGAAAACTGCTTTTGTCCCAAAATGATCAATGTGGTCCCTATTGTATCAGTGGTGGGCTCATTGTAGTTTTCATCAACAGCCTTTGTTTTCTGGTAGGATTGCCTTTTCTTTAATATGGTATTTGCAAGGTTCTTAGCCTTAATTCCATCAAAGTACAGATCTCGGCAGTCGTCTTTTCCAGCTACACGTTTCTTTGCTTCCTTGTGTTAAGACATTTGTGCAGGGTGGTGTCTCTCATGCCTACCCTGTCTTCAGGATCCTACGCATCTGAGACTTGAATCCAGTATTCAGCGCTTCATAAGCCTCCCATCGAGTGTTTGGTATCTCTGCATCTTCTGGTGCTCAAGACAGCTTTTCTTTTGGCCATTATGTTAGCTCAGCGGTTTGCCAAACGTCAGGCCTTGTAAGTCCCTTTTCCGGCTTTTGGTTTTGTTTTTCACTAGGATAAGGGATTATAGCAGGATTTTCATCTCGTGGATGTGGCAAATTTCTTAAAGTACTACATACATTGCACACAGCCTTTTTTAATCACTGAAAGCCTGCCTACAGGCCATATTACTGTTGCCTCCTAAATCAAGGTGACAGTATGTCCTCAGGAAGCAACATGTTACTTTTAGAATATCCGTGCAGTGCTCCAAGTCAGACATCCCTTGGGCCTACAAGCATCAGACAGCTGCTGAGTAGTTGTGAAAAGGTGCAGAACACTACTGTGTGAATGTTCTGGCCAAGGTCATATTTGATGGGAAAGGTCCTTCAGGTTGTTGTTGGTGTGTGTGTGGTTTTTTTTTTTTTTTTTTTTTCTTCTTCTCCTCTACAGAATTCTGTTGATGTGAAATCCTGTAGTCTTGGTCTCCAATTGAGGTGTAGGTTTGTGGGGTTGGGTCCTCATGGTGTATCTGTTCAGGGATTTTCCTCCTTTCCCTTGCTGCATCTTTTTTAATTTTGCTATATGTATGAATGAGGAAATGGGGATAAAACTGGAGGTAAGAAGGGAGTCTCCACCTCCTAGGCCTTACAGCAAATTAAGTAAAATACTTGGTGAATCACTCTTGTATAACCTGTTTACACCAAGCAGGAGAGAGTTCCATCCCAGTAGACACAGGCAATTGATGTTAACATGTCCATAGTCCTTTTGTATCTCTGCAAGTTGTGTCCAAACTGGATAATGTAGGAGTAAAAGCACTCCTAAAAATATTTAGATGCTAAAAACAGTCATACCACCCCAGACATGTTGTTGCTTATTACTCTTCTATGCTTAGGAGTGTTCTTAATATCGGACATGTAACAAAGCTATATAAAACGTATCCTAGCCATGAGGTTAACTTTGCAATGAAAGAGCTTAACCCCAGAATTGTTGTGGTCTCAGATTCATTCTCCCACTAGATTCATAGTATATTTATCAATTCAGTAACTGGATCAGTGACTATCCAGCTCCTTTATCATGTTTTAGATGTTCTGCAAGTGGTATGGCCAAAATGTAGGAACAGTTGTATTTGTGTTATTCCCTGATTCTGATTATTCACAAGGGTAGGCAACCTGCTGGTGACTACAGCCCCTGTGATGCCAAATTGATCCTGTAACGTGTAGTAACAAACAGCTGGATAATTTTTAATGTTGCTTACCCATTTGCTCAGTGCATAAAATGTGCACTAGGGGTTTATAAAAAGGACAACTATACTTTAAGTATAAATGACTTAGTTTATCAGAAGGATTTGCCAAGGTAGGTCTGCACAGTTCAATTTTTCTTTTTATTTGGAATTGATTTTATTCTGCAGCTAATAGTCTTCTTGAAGCCTTGTGATTATTTTTGAGGGATTCTATCTAGCAGCAGACTTAAAACTGCGATCACTTTATATGTGAAAGTTTGCAGAAATTATGCAGAAATATATCTACGCATGCTGCTGTATGAAAGACACCTACTTGAGTAAGTCAATTTGTCAAAGGGATAGCATAGTTTCACAAAAACAGCAGCTCCAATTAATCTTATCATAATCATAGGGTGTATTTCAATACTGTCAGAGTTGTAGTTCAAGAGTAATTGAATGAGAAAGTATCCCCCTCCCACCCCTTTTACCTATTGTAAGCCACCTCCCCTCAGATGTGGAATCTGGTCCACAGAGCAGAGAGCTCACAGCAAGGGACAATGAAAACCCGAACCCCCCCCCCCCCCCCCCCCCCGCGACAGGTTTTTCCTTTATGCTTATTGAAGATTGTCCCTCTCTGTGATCCACCTGGACATGACCCTGCTGCACTGAGATGAGCAGTGTCACATCAGTAAAAGGGGAGGGAGGCGGATACTTTATCATTAAATTACTCTTGAACTACAACTCTGACAGTAGTGAAATAACACTCTCCATGGCTCAAATACTATGAAGATTAAGTGGAGCTGTTGTATTTTTTTTTTATGTTTTTTTTTTTTTTATTATAATATATATATATATATATATATATATATATATATATATATATATATATAATATTGTGAAACACTACTATCCCTTTAAACAAACTGAGCCACTTTATTCCTAGGGTAATATTCCCTTTTAAGATTCAAAACCTGGCTTGGCAAAAGTATGTATTGTAAATACTAATCTAGTAAACCTTTCCACCAGTGTCTAATGTGCAGAGGGTATGTGTCCTATTGTTTTTTTTTTTGTTTTTTTTTTTGTTTTTTTTTAACACTTTAAAGCGTAATTTTCATCTGCTATAAAGTCGCCCTGCTATAATTAAGCAGGTAGCAACTAGCTTCAGAATATATAATCTTACCTTTTGAAAATTTAGCCCATTCTAAAGAAATTAGTCCTTGTAGGAGACTGACGGCCGGGTTAGCACAGTCTGCGCACATGCGCCGTTGGTCCTTCCGGTTACCATATGGCACGCTGCAATGCTTCTTGCAGGAGACCGGGACTGACGGCACAGGCATGCAGACAAGATGTCTGTATTGTAGCCTGGGTTCCAGTCGCCTACAATGATTTTCTTTAGAACGGGCTACTTTTCAAAGGTAAAATATTTATTATAAAGCTAGTCGCTACCCTCGTTAATTATAGCAGGGCAACTTTATAACGGCTGAAAGTTCCACTTTAAAGATGCAAACTTTGTGTTTTTCTTAAAGGGTTATTTATGTTTCAACCCTTTCATGCCTGCAGATTAGAGCTAGTCCTTTCCTCCCATAGCCAAACTCCAATATGTACAATAATATTGATTTTATGTTTTAAATGCGTGTTTAATTTATTTTTACTCTTCTCTTCCCCCCTTTACAGTTCTTCCTCCAGTTCTTGTCCCAAGACACAGTGAATACAACCCACAGCACAGTCTTCTGGCTCAATTCCGCAACTTGGAGCCAAGCGAGCCGCACATGCCACACAATGCTACTTTTCCAGACTCTTTCCAGCAGCCAAACAGTCACCCTTTCCCTCACTCTCCCAACAGCAGTTACCCAAACTCTCCTGGAAGTAGCAGTACCTACCCCCACTCTCCGGCCAGCTCTGATCCTGGAAGTCCTTTCCAGATCCCAGGTATGTCTCCATTGGGGAGAATGTAATTTGTTTCATCTTCATGTTTTATAGATGTTCTCCCTTTCACATGAGCAAGTTCTGTGATGCCATAAAATTGTTTACTGTTAGACTTGTGTGTTTGTTAACTAATGCTGAGACAATCTGTTACGAAATAAAGCTGACTTTTTTAGTGCTGCAACAACTAATCGATTTAATCGATAATGAGAATCGTTGCCAACGATTCTCATTATCGATTAGTTGTGCAGGGGGAGAGCTGCAGCACATACATATGTCCCGATTTTTTTTTTTTTCCTGCCCACAGTGCAGCACGGCATGCTTATCATGTGACCGGCGTCACTGTGTCATCATCACGCATAATTCATGCAATCACACGAGTCCTCCTGTGTGCTAGTATCCTCGCCCTGATCATGCCTCCGGTGTAACTTGGAGGAGGCCAGGCGCAAGGAAGGCAGGCACTCACTGACTGAGGCAGAATGATGAGCACAGCAGCGCAAGTCACTCTGCGACAGTGCTCATCATGCTGCCTCACTCGGTCAGTGCCTGCCTTCCTTGCACCTGGCCTCCTCCAAGTTACACCAGAGGCATGATCAGGACGAGGATACTAGCACACAAATGCCTGCACCCCCCCACCCCCGCCTAGATTTACTATTGTTACCCAAGTGACACGCGGCAAATGCTGGGGTTTTCTTCACCTGCAAATGCAAGTTTAAATCTGGCGCCCAGAGTGAGGAAGAAAGCCCCAGCATTTACCATGCGGCATCACCGCGTGTCATTGCATTTAGTCGCGGCTGTCATCACCAGTGCGGGCAGAGACAGAAAGATCCTGCGGGCATTACAGTGTGCACAACCCTGCAATAATCTGGACAAGAGGCAAGGGGGAGAGAAAGGCATTCGGGAGCAAACTGAGTAAAAAAGAGGCACGGGAGAGCAAGAGGAGTAAAAAAAGAAGGCATGGGGACAAGTGGCGTGAAAGAGGGCATGGAAGGGGACAAGAGGAGTGAAAGAGAGGGCATGGGGGCAAGAGGTGTAAAGAAAGAGGGCATGGGGGCAATAGGAGTGAAAAGAGGCATTTAAATAATGAAAAATTAGCATATTGTTTGGTTTTTTTTTATCCGATTAATCGAAAAAATAATCGGACAACTAATCTATTATCAAAATAATCGTTAGTTGCAGCCCTAGACTTTTTTAGCATAAAAAAACCCTGCTTGAGATAAACTAACCTAAAATACGAACATGTTGTTTTGAGGATATTCTCTTGGTTCCTCTCCCTCTTTTAGTGATGCCACTTAAAAGGATAGTAATGTTTCACAAAAACAGCCGCTCCAATTAATCTTCTTAGTATCTGAGCCATATAGAGTGTTATTTCAATACTGTCAGAGTTGTATTTCAATGAGTAATTGAATGATAAAATATCCCCCTCCCACTCCTTTTACCTAGTGTAAGCCACCTCCACAGCAAGGGACAATCTTCTTACTGTGAAAACAATGAAAACCCAGCCCCCCCCCGACAGATTTTTCAGCTTTTTCCCTTATCTTAATTGAAGATTGTCCCTCTCTGCAATCTACCTGGACACACCCTGCTGCTCTGAGCTGAGCAGTGTTACATCAGTAAAAGGGGTGGCATGAGGATACTTTATCACTCAATTACTCTTGAACTACAACCCTGACAGAAGTTAAATAAGTCTCGAAGGCCCAAATAGAATGATGATTAATTAGAGCCGCTTTTATTATGAAACATTACTATCCCTTTAAATCACTTCAAGCTCTTGCCCAAGTAATAATCATGGTTTAATTTTTGTGATAAAAACACACAAGCACTCTTTAAGATATAGTTAAAACCCACATTAGGATTGAGGGTTCTAGAGCAGAGGTTCTCAAATGCGGCCACCATGATAAATGCGGAAATGGTGGCCTCGTACAAGTTTGTGTTTTGTCTTTTTGCTTTTTGTCTGACTGGCTGAGGCTTCCCACTTCAGCCTCAGCCAGCCAATAATTTTTCAGTCCCCCTCGGCTTAATAGAGTGGACTGTCAGAAAAGAGGTAAGTAGTGATGAGTAGTGGGCGATCAGTCAGTTTATGGCCAGTGTGTGTTTAAAGGGGGGGGGGCACCTGTGTGTGTGTGTAAAGGGGGGGGCTGTGTGTGTAAAGGGGGGGGCTGTGTGTGTAAAGGGGGGGGCTGTGTGTGTAAAGGGGAGGGCTGTGTGTGTAAAGTGGGGGGGAGGGTGTGTGTGTGTGTGTGTAAAGTGGGGGGGGGGAGGGTGTGTGTGTGTGTGTGTGTGTGTGTGTAAAGTGGGGGGGGAGGGTGTGTGTGTGTGTGTGTGTAAAGTGGGGGGGAGGTGTGTGTGTGTAAAGTGGGGGGGGAGGTGTGTGTGTGTAAAGTGGGGGGGGAGGTGTGTGTGTGTGTGTAAAGTTGGGGGGGAGGTGTGTGTGTGTGTGTAAAGTTGGGGGGGAGGTGTGTGTGTGTGTGTGTGTAAAGTTGGGGGGGAGGTGTGTGTGTGTGTGTAAAGTTGGGGGGGAGGTGTGTGTGTGTGTGTAAAGTTGGGGGGGAGGTGTGTGTGTGTGTGTGTAAAGTTGGGGGGGAGGTGTGTGTGTGTGTGTGTAAAGTTGGGGGGGAGGTGTGTGTGTGTGTGTAAAGTTGGGGGGGAGGTGTGTGTGTGTGTGTAAAGTTGGGGGGGAGGTGTGTGTGTGTAAAGTTGGGGGGGAGGTGTGTGTGTGTGTGTGTGTAAAGTTGGGGGGGAGGTGTGTGTGTGTGTGTGTGTAAAGTTGGGGGGGAGGTGTGTGTGTGTGTGTGTGTGTGTGTGTAAAGTTGGGGGGGAGGTGTGTGTGTGTGTGTGTAAAGTTGGGGGGGAGGTGTGTGTGTGTGTGTGTGTGTAAAGTTGGGGGGGAGGTGTGTGTGTGTGTGTGTAAAGTTGGGGGGGAGGTGTGTGTGTGTGTGTGTGTGTAAAGTTGGGGGGGAGGTGTGTGTGTGTGTGTGTAAAGTTGGGGGGGAGGTGTGTGTGTGTGTGTGTAAAGTTGGGGGGGAGGTGTGTGTGTGTGTGTAAAGTTGGGGGGAGGTGTGTGTGTGTGTGTGTAAAGTTGGGGGGGAGGTGTGTGTGTGTGTAAAGTTGGGGGGGAGGTGTGTGTGTGTGTAAAGTTGGGGGGGAGGTGTGTGTGTGTGTAAAGTTGGGGGGGAGGTGTGTGTGTGTGTAAAGTTGGGGGGGAGGTGTGTGTGTGTGTAAAGTTGGGGGGGAGGTGTGTGTGTGTGTAAAGTTGGGGGGGAGGTGTGTGTGTGTGTAAAGTTGGGGGGGAGGTGTGTGTGTGTGTGTAAGTTGGGGGGGAGGTGTGTGTGTGTGTAAGTTGGGGGGGAGGTGTGTGTGTGTGTAAAGTTGGGGGGGAGGTGTGTGTAAAGTGGGGGGGAGGTGTGTGTAAAGTGGGGGGGAGGTGTGTGTAAAGTGGGGGGGAGGTGTGTGTGTGTGTGTGTAAGTGGGGGGGAGGTGTGTGTGTGTGTAAGTGGGGGGGGTGTGTGTGTGTGTGTGTGTAAAGTTGGGGGGGAGGTGTGTGTGTGTGTGTGTGTAAAGTTGGGGGGGAGGTGTGTGTGTGTGTGTGTGTAAGTTGGGGGGGAGGTGTGTGTGTGTGTGTGTAAGTTGGGGGGGAGGTGTGTGTGTGTGTGTGTGTGTAAGTTGGGGGGGAGGTGTGTGTGTGTGTGTGTGTGTAAAGTTGGGGGGGAGGTGTGTGTGTGTGTGTGTGTGTAAGTTGGGGGGGGTGGTGTGTGTGTGTGTGTGTAAGTTGGGGGGGTGGTGTGTGGTGTGTGTGTAAGTTGGGGGGGAGGTGTGTGTGTGTGTGTGTAAGTTGGGGGGGAGGTGTGTGTGTGTGTGTGTAAGTTGGGGGGGAGGTGTGTGTGTGTGTGTGTAAGTTGGGGGGGGGGTGTGTGTGTGTGTAAGTTGGGGGGGGGTGTGTGTGTGTGTAAGTTGGGGGGGTGGTGTGTGTGTGTGTAAGTTGGGGGGGAGGTGTGTGTGTGTGTAAGTTGGGGGGGGGTGTGTGTGTGTGTAAGTTGGGGGGGGTGTGTGTGTGTGTAAGTTGGGGGGGAGGTGTGTGTGTGTGTAAGTTGGGGGGGAGGTGTGTGTGTGTGTAAGTTGGGGGGGAGGTGTGTGTGTGTGTAAGTTGGGGGGGAGGTGTGTGTGTGTGTAAGTTGGGGGGGAGGTGTGTGTGTGTGTAAGTTGGGGGGGGGTGTGTGTGTGTGTAAGTTGGGGGGGAGGTGTGTGTAAGTGGGGGGGGTGTGTGTAAGTGGGGGGGGGTGTGTGTAAGTGGGGGGGGTGTGTGTAAGTGGGGGGGAGGTGTGTGTAAGTGGGGGGGAGGTGTGTGGGTGTGTGTGTGTAAGTGGGGGGGAGGTGTGTGTGTGTGTGTGTGTAAGTTGGGGGGGAGGTGTGTGTGGTGTGTAAGTTGGGGGGGAGGTGTGTGTGTGTGTAAGTTGGGGGGGGTGGTGTGTGTGTGTGTGTAAGTTGGGGGGGAGGTGTGTGTGTAAGTGGGGGGGGGTGTGTGTGTAAGTGGGGGGGAGGTGTGTGTGTAAGTGGGGGGGGAGGTGGTGTGTGTAAGTGGGGGGGGGTGTGTGTGTAAGTGGGGGGGGAGGGTGTGTGTGTGTAAGTGGGGGGGGGGTGTGTGTAGTGGGGGGGGGTGTGTGTGTAAGTGGGGGGGTGGGTGTGGTAAGTGGGGGGGGTGTGTGTGTAAGTGGGGGGGGGGTGGTGTGTGTGTAAGTGGGGGGGGGTGTGTGTAAGTGGGGGGGTGGTGTGTGTAAGTGGGGGGGAGGTGTGGTGTGTAAGTTGGGGGGAGGTGTGTGTGGTAAGTTGGGGGGGGGGTGTGTGTGTAAGTGGGGGTGGGGTGTGGGTGTGTGTGTAAGTGGGGGGGGTGTGTGTGGTGGGGGGGGTGTGTGTAAGTGGGGGGGAGGTGTGTGTAAGTGGGGGGGGGTGTGTGTAAGTGGGGGGGGGTGTGTGTAAGTGGGGGGGGGTGTGTGTAAGTGGGGGGGGTGTGTGTAAGTGGGGGGGAGGTGTGTGTAAGTGGGGGGGAGGTGTGTGTAAGTGGGGGGGGAGGTGTGTGTGTAAGTGGGGGGGGTGGTGTGTGTGTAAGTGGGGGGGAGGTGTGTGTGTGTGTAAGTGGGGGGGGTGGTGTGTGTAAGTGGGGGGGGGGTGTGTGTGTGTGTAAGTGGGGGGGGGGTGTGTGTGTGTAAGTGGGGGGAGGTGGTGTGTGTGTAAGTGGGGGGGGGGTGTGTGTGTGTGTAAGTGGGGGGGGGTGTGTGTGTAAGTGGGGGGGGGTGGTGTGTGTAAGTGGGGGGGAGGTGGTGTGTGTAAGTGGGGGGGGGGTGTGTGTGTGTAAGTGGGGGGGGGTGGTGTGGTGTAAGTGGGGGGGAGGGTGTGTGTGTGTGTGGGGGGGGGGTTGGTGTGGTGTAAGTGGGGGGGGGTGTGTGTGTGTAAGTGGGGGGGGGTGTGTGTGTGTAAGTGGGGGGGAGGTGTGTGTGTGTAAGTGGGGGGGAGGTGTGTGTGTGTAAGTGGGGGGGGGTGTGTGTGTGTAAGTGGGGGGGGGTGTGTGTGTGTAAGTGGGGGGGGTGTGTGTGTGTGTAAGTGGGGGGGGGTGGTGTGTGTAAGTGGGGGGGGGTGTGTGTGTGTGTAAGTGGGGGGGGGTGTGGTGTGTGTAAGTGGGGGGGAGGTGTGTGTGTGTGTAAGTGGGGGGGGGTGTGTGTGTGTGTAAGTGGGGGGGGGTGTGTGTGTGTAAGTGGGGGGGGAGGTGTGTGTGTGTGTAAGTGGGGGGGGAGGTGTGTGTGTGTGTAAGTGGGGGGGGGTGGTGGTGTGGGTGTAAGTGGGGGGGGGGGTGTGTGTGGGTGTAAGTGGGGGGGGGGGTTGTGTGTGTGTAAGTGGGGGGGGGGTGTGTGTGTGTAAGTGGGGGGGGGTGTGTGTGTGTGTAAGTGGGGGGGGGGTGTGGGGGTGGGGGGGTGTGGGTGTGGTGGGGGGGGGGGGTGTGTGTGTGTAAGTGGGGGGGGGGGTGTGTGTGTGTGTAAGTGGGGGGGGGTGGGGGGGTGTGTGGTGTAAGTGGGGGGGGGGGTGTGTGTGTGGGTAAGTGGGGGGGGGTGTGTGTGTGTGTAAGTGGGGGGGGAGGTGTGTGTGTGTGTAAGTGGGGGGGAGGTGTGTGTGTGTGTAGTGGGGGGGGGGTGTGTGGGGGTGTAAGTGGGGGGGGGGTGTGTGTGTGTGTAAGTTGGGGGGGGGTGTGTGTGTGTGTAAGTTGGGGGGGGGGTGTGTGTGTGTGTAAGTGGGGGGGGGTGTGTGTGGTGTGTAAGTGGGGGGGGGGGTGTGTGTGGTGTAAGTGGGGGGGGGGGTGTGTGGTGTGTAAGTGGGGGGGGGGGTGTGTGTGTGTAAGTGGGGGGGTGGTGTGTGTGTGTGTAGTGGGGGGGGGTGTGTGTGTGTGGTGGGGGGGGGTTGTGTGGTGTAAGTGGGGGGGGGTGTGTGTGGTGTAGTGGGGGGGGGTGTGTGTGTGTGTAAGTGGGGGGGGGGTGTGGGTGTGGTGTAAGTGGGGGGGGGGTGGTGTGTGGGTTGGGGGGGGTGTGTGTGTGTAAGTGGGGGGGGGGTGGTGTGTGTGTAAGTTGGGGGGGGGGTGTTGTGTGGTGTAAGTGGGGGGGAGGTGTGTGTGGGTGTAAGTGGGGGGGGAGGTGTGTGTGTGTAGTGGGGGGGGGTGTGTGTGTGTGAAGTGGGGGGGGAGGTGGTTGTGTGTGTGTAAGTGGGGGGGGAGGTGTGTGTGTGTGTAAGTGGGGGGGGGAGGTGTGTGTGTGTGTAAAGTGGGGGGGGGAGGTGTGTGTGTGTGTAAGTGGGGGGGGAGGTGGTGTGTGTGTGTAAAGTGGGGGGGAGGAGGTGTGTGTGTGTGTAAAGTGGGGGGGGAGGAGGTGTGTGTGTGTGGTAAGTGTGGGGGTGGGGGGGGAGGTGTGTGTGTGTGTAAAGTGGGGGGGGGAGGTGGTGTGTGTGTG